>JASEVX010000007.1:60470289-60517789 GCA_031761405.1 Serripes groenlandicus
CTTCCAGAGTCTTAACAAGATTTTCCTCCTACTTGGCTTAGTGCCCTAATGTTTTATCCAAAATAACCAATATTTGAAATTGGCCCATCATCAAGACAAACTTTCTGACAAGGTTTCAAACTGCTCAATACAAAAATGCAGTGTCTATAGTGTTAACAAGATTTTTCTACAGTGTTTGGCTAAGTGACCTAGTTCTTTACTGGATCGGACACATATTCGAACTTAGGCTAGATATCATACAAACAAATATTCTGAGGAAGTTTCAACATGCTCAAGTAAAACATGTGGCTTCCAGAGTGTTAACCCTTTCCCTCATATAGACGCCTTCTGACGCCTCTACAGCAGACGGCTTTTTGAAAACATAGCGACAAAAGAATAAATTGCTCAAAACGAGCAATTTCTCCTTTTGCCACAATGTTTTCCACTTTAAGTCATAGGTTATCCATTCAATTATAGAGATTTTCTACATGTTGACAAAACATGTTCAAAGTCATCTGCTGCAGAATTGTCGTATGAGGGAAAGGGTTAACTAGATTTTCTTTAATTTGAGCAGTCCTGTGAGCAAACCAACATTGTGGACTCTGCGTAAAGTATTGATTTGGATCAGCCTAGAATGCCACACAGGCTTACAAGGATAGACACATTTTACCTGTGGATTTTTTGTCAAATTGACCTGTAACTTAACCAACTTAACCAACAATGTCCAATTCTCTTATACAACCAAAATACATCAAAACTTATACTTTTTACCCCAACAAATAGGCTACACTCAGCATATTTAGTATACAATGAAAAGAAGGGTATTAGATGAGGAAGTTTTCCAAGTCTCAAGTATTAGGTAATAAAATAGTTTGATTGATTAATTGGGGTTTAACACCATTTTCATCAATCTTTCAGTCATATCACGGCAGCCAGTTCAACTACTCATATGTTTCTTGGCTTTCTCATACCAGTACTTCACACAACATTCTTTCCAAGCAACTGCTGCTTTTCCACATAGTCTGAAATCCCATTGGTGGTAGTCACGTCAAATGTCAGAAGGAATGTAGGCCAAGCTGAGGTTCGAACTCACAACCCCTGGATTAACAGCCTGTGTCTCTACTGACTGAGCTACGGTAAACTGAGTAATAAAATAGGAAACATGCTGTACCAAAGTGAGCTTGCAAAATATTTTCAAAGTTGTCTGCTGTAGATTGGTTTAAATTTGGGTAAAGTTTTTTTTAAAAAGAGCCTGTGATATTGTTTCCGTTCAATTATTTCTTCCAATCCTTGAAGTTTGCAAAAAAAATTAACAGGTCAAAATGTACAGTTTTGTTAAAATATTCAAACTTTTCTTCCCATTACTATGTTCAACAATTGAAAAATTGGGGACATATTTTGTCAATGAAAATTCTGTTGCATGATGAGTACATATCAACTTGAATATACATAGAAAAATATAGTAAACTGACCTTTGAATGTATATAGGCTGTAGACAATAATGATGCAACAGAAAATCTTTAAACTTTATGTCAGAAGTTAAATCTCATAATGTGCTTTTTCCTTTTGTGATCAATAAAAAATTCGACTAATCAATATCGCTTGAAGGAAACTGATAGAGGGTCTCCCAAGGAACATTTCTACAAAATTATTTGAAAATTTGCCAAACACTTTTTGAGGTAAAGATATTTTAAGTTTTCATTATAGCCACATACGGCAAAATAGCCCCGCCCCCCCTGGCGACTATGTATTTCGTCCAATCAACTTGGCTTGAAGGAATCCGATAGAGGGTCACCCAAGGAATATTTCTACAAAATTATTAGAAAATCGACCCGACACTTTTCTCGGAGAAGATTTTTTTAAGTTTTCACTATTTTTTTCTTTCGGTTGCCATGGAAACCAGAATTTTGCATGGGTCCAAAAAATATGAAGGAATTTAGGAGAGGACATTGAGAGGACGCTTCATAGGAAGTTTCATTTCAATTGGCCAAGTGGTTAGGGAGAAGAAGTTGTTTGAAGCAAAAAGTTAACGCATGCACGACGGACAATTCGCCATGACATAAGCTCGACTGGCTTTCACCCAGTGGAGCTAATTATAATATTTCAATCACCCTTTCCCTCAAATAGACACTTTCTGACGCCTCTGCAAGCAATTTCTCCTTTTGTCACAATGCTTTTTATTCATGCCTCTTACTGTTGACAAAATTTAATGCTAGTTAACTTACAGTTTAACTTTTAAATTTTACATCTTTGGTCATTTAACAAAACAAATGATCCCCCTGTGTGATACAATATGTAGTTCAAAATGATCTACTTAATGTTAGTTATCATGTAGAAGTGTCATCTCTGTATTATAGCTCAAAATAATTTACTTGAATGTCTTGTTCATAGTAATAAGTTAATTACACAGTTATCTTCCTGTATTATAGTAAACAAAAACAGATCACATTGTGCAACCTTGATTCGTATTTGTGTCGTTTACATATAGCCTAGATATTTGTTCTTCCATTCCGTTATTGTTTTCCGAGTTACCTTTACAGAATAAACACTTTCATCCAGAATACTTGTCACAACGACTCGCTGCTTTTACCAGCTTTGAAGAATGTCATTAACGTCGTTTTGTTTTTGTTTTCTACCCGTCTTGTTGCGTCCACGACTTGCCATTTGTCTTTTATTTCTCTGATTCAACTAAAAACCAAACCGGAAATAACAATTAATATACCCCAACTTTTCCAATATATAAAGGTTGGTTGTAAAAATATCCCATACACTGACATTATGAATCTTCTTCACAAGTAATGTTGCGTATTGCGCATTAAATAACCTGTCAATATTTCCATGATCTGAAACGAAACAAAAATACATACAGTTACTGATTGCACAATAAAAATAAAATCAAGATGTGTATAGTTGTATACATGTCTGCGCAAAACCATTTTTATCAATATATAAGTATGCTATGATTTGAATAATAAAATAGTCTGTTTATAATAGATACTTTACAATTATTGATCTGCATTAAGTTATTTGGGGTTATAATGCATCTGTATCCAGTGAAGACTCAGAGGAGCCTATGTATCATATTATGCAGTCTCACCAGTCTTAACTGACCATATACATGTAATTTAGACCTAGAAACAGTGTAGCCTCACTACTTTTATGTCAATATAACATTATAAATGACGCCAAGGCAGAGTGTCAGTTAAGACATGGATTCACTAGACAAATTATAACATAGCGTACACAAACTTGATACAAATATACATGTGTTTTTGCTCGTTAATTGAATAACATTTTTGGCAAAGCATCATGCATATGCTCCATCTAAGTATAGACAAAATCCGGAAAATTCATTTATAAATATATATTGTATTTCTTCATTCTTTTCAATAATAAAACCTGTATACATAAATATCATCATTCAATACAAATAATTGTACACACTTAAGTTTGAAAGCAGTTTTCACATCACTTAACCACTTTTGTCTCCTAAGTCCTTAAATGAGCCTAAATAGTGTATACATACAAGAACGAGTATACACTTGTACAATATATCAGAGACATAAATAGAAATATATATATATATGTCTCTGAATATATGTACAAAGTCTCCGAAGTCCTTCATTTTTTATTTTTTATTTTCCTTCATATGCCACCCTTTTTAAATAATTAACATTTGTCAGATGATAAAACGGACAAGCGAATGTCTACAGGAATTGGGCTATTTTCAGACATACGTGTACACTAAATACATGTGAGCTTATTTTCATATCCGGTTACGATACAGCACAGGGCGAAAATAAAAATAAAAAAGTTTTCCACTCCAAATTACAGTTTAATTGACAGACCTACCTCGAACGTTATACGTATTGATGACTAAATGAACATTTTAGGCGTGCATACATTTCTTTCCTGTCAGTCATCCTCAATATAAAACTTCATGTGTCTTTCCTCCACAAAAATAATAACAATCGTCAGCGCAGCTTGTCAGATTTCTACTTTCATTTTGAACGGAAGTTGCAAGTTCTCCTTCGCAGAGTTGTCGTTCCTTACCATCTTCTTTCAGTAAAATGAATCGATTGGCTAGATAAATTAGTTGGGAGATAGTTTTTCATCGAATCGTTTAGAGTTAGGGGAGTTAGGCATTATTGTTAATACTACAAACATCCACGAAACCACTTCCTGATCAACAAGAAATATCAAAATGTCACGTGAAATTGGTATATATTCATACATTAATTAAGAATATATTTATTCAAACTTCAACTCAATATTGTAAACGTTCTACTTCAACTTTCAACCACTAATGCTTCCTTTTTACAGTCTTTTTTTCAATATACAGATATCTTGATTCACCAAGGTTTTCGAAAATGCAGTTTTATTGCCTGATAATTGACACTACTTTTTTGTTGACGGTTAAAAAAATCCCTCTTTTTCGGCTCCCAGCTTTACACTATCGTTCTGTTTATAGTCGGGGAGCCAACTGTTGTACGATTTCTCAAAATGCACATGACTATAGACGGTACCTTAGAGGTACCGTCCAAAAACCATTTTAGTATACATATGATTAATGCGGATAAGTGTTTAAAGTTTTCGGTTGATTTTGTTCAACGGTTAGCAAAATATAGCAATTATCATTTACCCTGTACTGTGTTCTTTGCTGACATATTGATAGCTCCCTTTGTTTATGATTGAATGTTTCAGCGTTTAATTTGTGTCTTGTTTTATCAAGCTGAAAAGTATTTTATGATGGTTTTCACTTTGAATGAGTTTAATCAACATGTCATTGTGGTTCTTTTATATAAAAATTAAATAATATCTAATTCTTATTACTTTTTAAAGACATGACCCCCCTTTTTCGCTTGAAAAATCAATACTTAGGTGATATTTTTCACTTAAAATACTGTTTTGGAATGATTACAAAGAAGTTGAACTGTTACTAAAATAGCCCAGCTAATACAGTACTCAACACCTGCTGTAATAACTATGAAAGCAGAGATGGCTTTTTTACGTAAATGACTCGTTTGATAGTTAAGAAGCCTCTAGGATAAAATAAAGCATTTGAAACACAGAAATATGGTAACAAAACCCATTTTCTTAGCAAAATTAGGGCTAAAACACTTAATTCTGATGGATTTTTTTTGCAAAGACACGAGAAAAGGGTGGGGTTCTTTGGAGGTGCAAATTGTGTGGATTTATATTGCCTGACGGGGCACCCGATCATTCGCAGTCATTGAAATGGTACGGAGGATTTGAATGGTACAGCTTTTGATCGAAATGAACCTATCCGTGGATCCAGATTTGTCGCAGATGTCCGAAAGCCCCTTTTTTTCTTTCTGCCACAGCAGTTTAAAAACAATGCTCGTTATACTCCAAGAAATAAATGTAAGTCATTTCCAATTGAAAAGGAGTTCAATGTGACATCATACTGCTACAATTAAATGAAAAATATGCCATTATTATGCTTTTCAATACAAATAAAATGAAGGCAACACCTGAAGCTTTTTTGGATTTACAGCACTCTATATGGTAGACTGAAGTTGTTTAAAGATCCATTTGCATGTGATTCTATCACGTCTGATCAAGGCGATGTTCAAGGCGATGACAAAAACCCAGGTTTTATTTAAGAATAACACAATGTGAACAAGAACATATTGTTCATTAAGAGGAATTTAGCCCTTTTTCCAAAATGTTCTGACAGGTGATCTGCTGGAGGTGCAAAAAAATGCATGTATGTGAGAGAAAGGTTAAGTACCTGGCAAAAACTGTTGCTGAATATGTGGCTGGGTTGACATCCAAAGAGTCCCAGGTAACCATTGTAGCATTCTATCCCCCAGCCTGACTGAGAAGCAAAAACAACAATAACATTGATTGAACCCCTCCTTTCTTAATCTGGACCTCTGGGAGCTTTCTGGGGGTTGATTTCTGTCATTTTTTCTAGCATTTTATTGCTGACAGATTAAATGAGCTTGTCTGAAAGTTTCGTCTGCAATATGCTAGTCTACATAACCAAAGAGTACCAACAATGATAACAATAATACCGAAACTGAAATCTTACTTTAGGTCAAATGGAAGCAATTCATTTTTATTTATTTGGAACAAACTGAAATTCTGAAGCCATACGTCTTATGGAAAATTCCCTAAATTTCATACGCGTGAAATTAGTACTCAATAATTGCTCTTACTTTTCAAATGTATCACGATATTTGAAATAATGATATATTTATATCGTCTTTGTTTTCTTATGTGGTTCTTATATTCAAAGAGAATTTGGAAATAAAATGAAACATTGTATTTTAAAACATGAACGCGGAGAGATTTATAAATCTCAATGAGTGAACTGCTACAGGGAGAACTATTTCCGATTTAAGCTCCAGATACGGTATTTGAATTTTCAATCACGCATTGAAAATGTAGATAAAAACAGAATTGAAAATATTTTCTTTGTGCTTTGTCGACCATATAAATATAGTATAAAGAATTAAAAAAGCAATTATGTGCGTCATAAAATGCATTTAAAATGAAAGTAACACATTTGCAGAGAAATCGTGATCGTCGAATTCTATTTATAAATACAACGGTATGGGGGGAGGGTCTAAAGTGCGGACGCGATCTGCGGACAAATACATTATAGAGGGAAAATGCGGACAAATGCAATATAGAGGGAAAATGCGGACGCTATAGAATATAGAGCAAATCTGCGGACGCTATGATTTGTTGTAAAAAATGTTTAATTAAAGATGGGCAAATGTGTATAATTTGTTACATATGATCATATCCGGGGTTTTCTTTGTAAATATATAATGTGTTTGATTGCTTTTATCAGTGATATAGATTAAACCAAAAATCGAGATCATGCTGAAATGGAATCTCTTTGTAAAGTGTTTTAACGACTTTCCTCTTTATATCATATCTATAGATATCAATAACGAGAATTGATGGATTGATTTTCCGACAAGTAAATGTCTTTTGACGCATCTGTAACGAACGAAATTTGAAAACATTGCAATAATAGAATAGGTTGCTAGTAACTAGCCATAGGTTTTGCTTCAATTATATCCTCTCCTTTACAATCGATTGAAGGGTCATGAGTTCTAGTTATTGTTTGGCCTCTTCATTTTCTACTTTGCAACTTTCAACAGTTTTCTATGTGCCATACTACGGGGCAAATGATCCATGCAATATTCTATTCTGTAGGGTACTTGGAAGGGGCAGAACAATTTAAATAACAAATAAACAATAAGTATATATATATATATATATACAACACTTTTAATCTTAATTTGTTTCTAGTAATTATATATATATATACAACAATAATACTAATCTATAACACATAAGTTAAATGTTTTTTTCTTGTTGTGTAAACAGTAAAAAGCAACATATATTGAAAACATTGTGGGAAAAGGAGAATTTGCTTATTTAAACAATTTCTTAATTCCCATAACCTTTCTTTACCGTCGTATAAACCAAATTTGTATTTGAAGGCTGTTATAAGTAAAAAACTTAAATGTTGCCAATTTAATCACATATCTTATCATTATAATAGCCAAATAATTAACAAAAGTTACAATTAAAGTCCGCATCTGTTGTCGAAATATCCACAGGTGCATTAACACAAGATTTGTGAAACCAATTTGTGCATATATCACATTGTACCATGACGGTATCGACACATCCCGGCAAGTTACAAATACATAAATGTATATGATAGGTTTATTGGGAAAAGGGGTTACATTTATAATTTGTTTGGAATGACACTCGTACACAATGGTAATTAACAGTGTATGGTCACGCATCCTTAATTGATTTGGCAAGCTAAAACACCCTTTAAAGGAAACAGCGGCCATCTTAGGTGTATACTGTAGAGTAAAATGCGGACGGCAAAGGTATTGGTTTTCTCTGGAGCATTTAATCCTTTTATAATGCAAATTAATTCAAAAGCCTCTGAAGTCTGAAGCATGTTTCTTTTAAAGTGCTCATATAACTATTAGTACTGCCTTTATCCACAATATTTTCTACATGATTTCAATTACTCTTTCATTTGGATAGATGTTTCTTTTATTAGCTCACCTGAACACGAAGTGCTGAAAGTTAGTTATTGTGATCTCCTTTTGTCCGGCGTCTGTCGTCCGTCAACATCTTCTCCTCAGTAACGAGTGGGTCAATTGGGATGAAACTTCACAGAAAGCATCCTCTCATTGACCTCACCAGAATTCCTTCAAATGGTTGTGATTCATGCAGAATTATGGTTTCCATGGCAACGAAAATAAAATAACTTTAAAATTGGTTGGCAGATTTTCAAATTATTTTAAAGAAGTGTTCCTTGGCCGCCAGGGAGCGGGGCTTTTTTGCCTTATATGGCTATAGTGTAAACTCAAAAAAATCTTCTCCTCCAAAAGTATCAGGCTGATTTTCAAATAATTTTGTAGAAATGTTCCTAGGTTGACCCTTTATCAGATTCCTTCCAGCCAAGTTGATTGTTCGAAAAACATGGCCGCCAGCGGGCGGGGCTTTTTTGCCTAATATGGCTATAGTAAAAACTTGAAAAATCTTCTCCTCCGAAAGTGTTTGGCCAATTTTCAATTCTTTTTGTAGAAATGTTCATTAGAAGACCATCTATCAGATTCCTCCAAGCCATGTTGATTGGTCAAAAAACATGGCCGCCAGGGGGCAGGGCTATTTGGCCTTATATGGCTATAGTGAAAACTTGAAAAATCTCTTTAAGTAAGATTTTAGAAAACCCTTGGTCAATTGTGATTTTTTTTGTAACAAAAATTGGTAAATACTAAAATGAGTGAGTCGGGGCCATAATGGTTATCCATTTGTTTTACATGTCTTTTGAAACTTGGAAATTAAATATAATATTCACATGTATGTCTCATGATTTATTTTTATAGACAACTAAAATGGCATTTAATTTTAACGGATGCGTCATTTATTCTTTTACCCGAAGTTGTAATATTTATAAACAATGTTTATAAATCACACATCTATGCAAAGGCAAATGTTTGAACAGTTTTATGTACCAAAACAAATGCAGTGCCTTCAGCGCTTTGATTTTATAGGCGACTACTATAGCATTTTGGGCTATGGCTCTTTCCTAACAGCCGAAAAAAACAACCAGAAACCTATATTCAATTAACCCTTTCCCTCATATAGACGCTTTCTGACGTCTCTTAAACAGACGGATTTTTGAAAACATATAGACAAAAGAAGAAATTACTTAAAACGAGCAATTTCTTCTTTTGCCACAATGTTTTCTACTTTTAGTCATAGGTTATCCATTCAATTATAAATATTTTCTATTTTTTGACAAAATTTGTTCAAAGTTGTCTGCTGCGGATTTGTTGTATGAGGGAAAGCGTTAAAGTTCATTATCAAAACTGCCAAAAAAAAACCCACACACAAATCAGATAGTAGACTACCTCTGTTTTAGCTATGACATCAAATCAAAGGTCACCCTTATCCCGCAGTGAATTTTACTTTCCATTTCAGAAAATACATGTTGTTCTGAAAATGGCTCCTAAGCTGTCAATAAAGCTAAAAGCAAACAGTGTTTTGATAACTAATCGGTCAGAGGGTATTCGACTTTATTACAAAAACACTTGCATTAAAGCAACATAATTATTGTCCAATGGGAGACCACTTGAGTCTTATGAATTAAGAAATCCCCGCGGCAAAATAGTCTGTATCGCTCTCCAATTTCTTGCCTTTGACCTAAAAGTAAAATGTGGAATGACGCTCTCGGTGTAATGATAGTGCGCCCTCCACGATTGCTGGAGTTCGCGGGTCATATTAAAGATTTTAAAATGGTATTACGTGTAATGGCTTTTCCTCCTAGGTTAAACCAATATTTGATTGAATAATCTGCGAAATACAAATTAGTTTATCAAATTATGTGAAAGCATCAACAAGAAAGCTACAGTTTACATGCATTTTAAATTCCCCCTTGAAGCTCAGGATTGCAGGGTTAGCATTACGATTGGCTCGCTGGTGTCGGGATAAAAGGACGGGTTACTTACAAAGGAAACGCCGTCATACAACTGATGTTGGAAACGTCGCAAAACACCATACACACAAAATGTGGTGTTTGTTAGGAAAAAAATCTTTACAATACACATCAGTTGGCCCAGTGGGAAAGGGTTAAATATGGTCATTGCTGGTTTGATACAAAGGGACATGACCACATAAATAAAGGATGTGTGACTAACTTACACTTAATGTGGCGCCTCCATTATTTCAAACTAGAAATATATATAACAATCATTCTTGCTGACGGACGATCTTTCGGGTCATAACTCATCATTGATGTGAGCAGTCCGTTTATTCCACCGTTATAACCAGGCGGCAATGACAGGAGCTGGGTAAGAATGAAGGAAATCCATATAATTAAAAGTATATTTATTGAATAGATTTGAAAACTTTGTGGCAAAATAACAAAATGCTTATTATTATGTTTTCAAAAAGTCGTATGCCCAAAGAAGTCAAAATACGTCTGTTTACGGGAAAGGGCCAAAACACTTATTCCGCTTGACGAGACTTTAAAACACTATTTACATATACCATAATAGGCTAATACGACTTTTAATAACATTTACGAACAATGAAGCCTGAACATCTGTGCAGACAAAATAGTGCAGATCTCTGTTCGTTACTCATGTACCAATAGCAGAAAGTAGTATACTCATAAAATCCTCTCTCAAAGACAACAAATCTGCAGCAAACGGCTTAAGAAATGTCTATGCAAAAAAATGGAAACTTTCTATAAATGAAGGACCAATTATTGTATGAAGTTGGAATAAGTGTGGTAAATTGCAGAAAATGCTGATTATGAGCAATTGCTCCTTTTCCCACAAGAGATCCATATTTCCCCTGATGAAGTAAGTTGGTTAGTCTTACCGTTTGATCGTTGTTCTTCATGTAAATGAGTTCGGGTAACTTGATATTTTTTTCCATGTGGCACATTTCGTACATCATGATTCCAAGCGAATAAATGTCCGCCTGAAACGTGAAAATACCCAATTCAAATATTATTTGATGCAGGAGAGTTTCGAGGTCAAAATAGTCTTATTTATTGAATGCGTCACCATTCTTTCGCTTATCACTGACAGAGAAAATGGAATCTAAAAGAGTAAAACCATCTTTCGAAAAATTGTATCCGTCGAAGAAAAAAAGTATTTAGCAGAAAACCTGTGATAACATAAAAATTACTAAACAGTCTCAATATATTCCTTCATTGTCAGGTCAAACTAGATGAAACCGTCCTGTCAGATCCAATATAAGAGAAGAAATAATTCCAAACCTTTTCAGTGTATGGCATACGAGCCCATATCTCCGGACTCATGTAAGACGGGGTTCCACACTGGGTATGCGCTAGGGACGTCTGGCTTTCCATAATTCTGTAGTAAGAAACAATTATATTATGCATATTTTAATGTATACATGTATGCGAAACATGTACTTTATATAAATGTGTTAATATCTTTGAAAAATGTAATTTATATGTAAATGTATACATATATAGTTATATACGAAACATGTACTTTCTGTAAATGTGTGCATATGTTTGAAAATGGTATTGTTGATGTAAATGTATACATATATAGTTCTATACGAAACATGCACGTTCTGCAAACATGTATTTTATATGTAAATTTGTAAATATTATTAAAAAATGTACTTTACATGTACTCAGAAGACAAGATATATGCAAATAAAAATACTTTCATCCACATCCAAATTACAAAATCAGCAATTTACTTGTAGACAACCAGTCATTGCACTGGCTTGAAATATTAACTTGTATGCTCTTTTTTGGCTGTGGCCGAGCCCCGGTAGCTCAGTCGGTAGCGACGCGGGCTGTCAATCCAGGGGTTGTGAGTTCGAATCCCGACTCGGCCAACTTTCTTTCCGACGATTGACACAAGTCAATGCGACATGCGTCATTCGTCTTCCACCAATGGGCTTAGTCTATGTGGAAAAGCAGCCAGTTACTTGGGAAGATTGTTGTGTGGAGTACTGGTGTGAGAAAACCAGGAAATGCATGAGTAGGTGAACTGGCCGCCGTGATATAACTGAGAAATTGTTTAAAACGGCGTTAAACCCCATTCAATCAATCAATTCAATCAATGTTTGGCTGTGGTTAAAAGGCAACATTCATTCGTCTCTTGTGTGTGCCCATTTTAGTAGCGGTATAAACAAAACCAACTGTTGTGTAGAATCAGATTAACCTCTACATTCGCGCGTTCTGATCTGGATCTGCTCAATAGTTAAATTAGTATCCAAGAAATCTCGGACATACCGTATACATTTAAATCACTAAGAATTGGTGTTCAAAAGGTGTCGTTTTTTCAACACTTCTCAGAAATACTATTACGTCGATTTTCGTAGAGCTCAATCCGTCTTCATTTTAAAGAAGGCATGCTTGTCTATTATATTATCAGCATTCATATATGGCGATATTTCTATCAATTATCAGAGAATGTGGATGCTCTCTTTGCAATAAAGGAACTTATGCCATGCGTTATACAGTTCAGTTTTGGAGATAATACCTTGCGATTCCAAAGTCCCCGAGCTTTGTGTTCCAATTCTCGTCCAGAAATATGTTGTCGGGTTTTAGAGCCCGGTGTATAATCTTCGGGTTATGTCCATGGAGATACTGTCAATATATGAGAAACTCCGCGAGTGATTGGAAAACAATTTACAACAATTGTATATACACATGCAATGCATAGCAAATGAGAAGTGACAAAGAAACCAAACCGTAGCGTATTAGTTAAAGGTGCGCACAAACATCTGCCTGCACATTCATACACATACTCTAAAAGGATACTGGTTGGCAAAAGTGTCATGAAACTAAGTTTGGAACAATGCAGAGCAAGATCAGACTTCGTTGATGCGCTTGCTGATATGAATCTACACTGGTCGCAAATGACTAACGGTTGGTTTTCGTGGAGCGGCACTCATATAATGTGGTCATAATACTTAACATATGCTTTTCATTAAACATTTACCGACTATATGAATACCGAGAAGCAATCAGGGTATTCTCATTGACCTGTTAGTTAGCCGTCAGTTTACCAATGCTTGTATCTCGTTTTTTGCATGTGGCTTGATAGTATGAGCCCGTGACTTAGTAATAATACCATTTTTTCGGTGTTGTCAGCCTGCCAATTGCTGATAACACCCTATAATGCATTTTAGGTCGAGACTGCGCCAGAAAAATAGTCTATCATGGATTCAACAAAACTGCATTTAAAAGGATCACCCAAAAAAGATCATTATAATGTTGTTGGAACATCAGTGAAAAACTTTAGGCGTTAGTACTCCAATATTAGTTTAACAAATGCTTAGAAATTAAAGCGCCGAGAAGTCAAAAATGGAAAAACTTATAGAAAAATAAATGGTTAACAAAGAAGGCGCGTGATAAATGCAGTGGCGGATTAACCGTCCCCCCCCCCCCACCCCCCGTTTTATATTACCCAAAGAAACCCATCACTTTCTCAGGAAAGACCTGTCATCGGACGATACACTCAACGTGTAAATCGAGTGCTGGAGGAATAAATTGGGTGGTGTATCACCCTTATATTACCGACCAGTCAACCATTGACGACTTGATTAAGTTATGTGATCCGAATGACCACATAATTCGTTGGATAGCGACCACTTTTTTGGTGACAAGTTGCGAGTTCGAAGAAAGAATTTCAACTATTGGCCTCGTGAAGTCCGACTAAAGATCACCAATTGCGATGAAAATGCTTACAGGAATGTGACTTATGTCTGCACATAGAGATATCAACCTTTATGTTTTCAAAAGTCTTCTGCTGGAGATTTATAATGTTTTCAAAAGCATATTTATGAATTAAAAATGAAGCCTACATATAATCACTTAAACCCCAGTCACAATTACCTTGCGATAGGTTTGCGAGTAGTTACGGCGGATTTCTAGGCATTTTCGGCCGGAACCCTTCGGTACTCCTCGCGGGCATCAAATTACTTTTAACTCGAACATAAAACCTCATCGCAAACTGATCGAACATTAATAGGCTGATACTTGGCCGATGTCGGGCCGGGCTTCACACATATCGGGCGAGCACAGGGCCAAATGTTGGACTTTCCAGACAATCAAGACGCCGCTCAGAGGCCGGCCTGAAATCGGGCAGACAATGACCGACCACCCACTGCGCTCGGAGGTTATAACAGCCGGCTCATCGCATTATTCATTAGATCATCCAGTCGCGCTCATCACAGAAGGTAACAAGTTAACACACGGTTTATCACAAAAGTGTCAAAGTAACAGTACTACAATATGCCCTAGAAAAGATGGGAGTACTGAAGGGGAAGGAAAGTGAAGAATCCACAAGAGAGGGAGAGTGGCAGTGAAGCTAATGAGACCATGCCTCTCCTCTTCAGCCACCAATGCACTAAGGACTAAGTTGTGGCGGTAGCGTGCAAACGCCAACCTCTCCCTAAACCGGGAGACCTGATCGCGCTGTGCAGGTTCCCGCAAGCGCTGTGGAGGTATCAACGGCATTCTCGTAAGAATGTTTGTCTAAATGATATCTATGTCAAGTTCGAATATGGGTTATATAAGGTCAGAAACTAGGTCACTTGGCCAAATTGAAGGGAAATCTTGTTAACACTCTGGAGGCTGCATTTTGACTTGAGCATGTTAAAACTGTATCAGAATATTTGTATTAATTATATGTAGGTTAAGTTAAATTATTGGTAATGTCTGTTCAAAAACTAGGTCACTAGACCGAATTGAAAGAAACTCTCGTTAACACTGTACAAGCCGCATGTTCTGCTTCAGCAGTTTTAGATTAGGTCAGAATGTTGATCTTAATAATATCTAAGCCAAGTTCGAATGATGGACAATCTTGTTAACACTCTAGAGGCCGCATTGTTTTGCTTCAGCAGCTTGAAATTTTGTCTGAATTATATTTAGGTCAAGTTAGACTAGTGGTCATATTGGGTCGGAAACTAGGTGACTACGCCAAATTGAAGGGTAAACTTGTAACACTCTGGATGCTGCATTTTTAAATTGAGCATGTTAAAACTGTTTCAGAATGTTTGTCTTGGTGATATGTAGGCCAAGTTTGAATAGGTCATGTCTGTTCAGAAACTAGGTCACCAGGCCAAATTTATGGAAAATCTTGTCAACACTGTAGAAGCCACATTTTTTAAAATTTGGTCAGAATGTTTATCTTAATGATATCTAGGCCAGGTTCGAATATGGGTCATGCCGGGTTAAATTCTAGGTCACTAGGCCAAATTAAAGGAAAATCGTGTAAATGCTCTGGAGGCCGCATGTCTTTGCCTCAGCAGCTTGAAACTATGTCAGAATGTTTGTATTGATAATATCTAGTCCATTTTCGAATAAGGGTCATATCAGGTAAAAGAAAATAGATCACTAGGCCAAACGAAGGAGAATCTTGATAACAATCTGGAGGTTGCTTTTTAAATTTTTGTCAGAATAATTGTCTTGATGCGTTTTGCATTGATCAAACACTTTCTCCCAGTCTAGTACATGGTTTAGAGAATTATTTTTATTTGAGGGAAGTTGATTTAACATTGACATATCTCTCAATAGAATAAGGCAGAAACTTCAAAGTATTCTGCCTAAACCTGCTGTCAAATTTTCCATTGATTCTTCATGTCTTAAAGGTGTATACTTGTGAGCTCTTGCACTCAGGTGAGCGATATAGTGCCATCAAGGTCCTCCTGATTTCAAATTGGCAGTTTCATTATACTTACTATTTTTGATATGATCTTTCAACTTCTTAACAATAACTTAAAACACTTAGCCGCATCCAACACGTTTTACTGAGACGGAACATTCTACACATGCCCCAGTCTCTTCCACCACCAGATATATTCGATCCATGTACGGACTGCCGGTAAAATGAGGCCAGTTGTCTACTCCTTCTTGCCAGGAAAGAGCCAAGCGATGAACAGACGATTCTTTAGCCTCAACCAAGAAAAGATGAACGACATCGGTCCGAGATTTCACCCAACTTCTGCCGAACTTGACTTCGAGACAGCTGTCCACGGTTCCATACTACGGACGTTCCCTGGTATTCACACAAACGGGTGTTTCTTCCATTTTACCCAGCACATTTGGCGAAGAACACATGCAACCGGTCTCCAGATTCCGTATAAAGAAAACGAAGATGTGAAGACACTCGTCCAACGTGCAGCAATCCTACCTCTGCTTCCCTTATACAAGATAATAGACGTCTGGTTCCAGACTCTAGAAGACAGAGACGAGGCCGATCTAACGGAACTCAAAAAATCATTCACAGACTACGTTACCGAACAACGGGTAGAAGGCCACAGACATATGTGGAACCACTTTTGCAAACAGAGCTTGCCCACTACGAACAACATCGAAGGCTGGCACAGCAAACTTAAGAAAATGACACAACACTCCCACCCAAATTTATTTACAGCCATCCAGATGTTCAAAGACATTCAGAATGCAAATGTTATTGGGTTAATACAGATAGCTATTTTACTTAGTAGTGCTGACAAAGATCAAAAATAAAAAAGCGATAAGTGCAGCAAAAGATCAACTTGTACGTATGTGCAGGCTAGTCATGGGTTACACTTTTCTCAAATATTTTAAATTTCGCATGTATATATTTCTTATTTATGCATAGATAAATTAAAATTCACATTCTTAGGAAAATCTGCATCAGTCTTATTTTTCGCATGTATATATTTCTTGTTTATGCATAAATAAATTTAAATTTCGCATTCTTAGGAAAATCAGCATCTTATTTATATTTATAAAGGAATACCTGTCACATAATTACCCTCTAATGGTCCCCCCGATCCGCTCTACCGACCAGCTAGGGATTAAATCGAGTCGACGTTCCGGGAACACACCGTTTACATATCCATGCTTTTATCCCTATTCTAACCCAATATCTTGCCAACAACAACTTCTTCAAAAACCTTGAAACATGTTGGTTGGTGCCGAAAATGGGTATTGCTGGGCACCATGAAGGTGTGTCAGGAAAACAATGAAGAAAACACATTATCGAGCCGGGATTTAAACCTTCAAATTTAGGGTGTATAGTTCAAGTCCCTTAAGAGTGAGAAGGATTGTTACAGACAGAGGTAGAGACGGCCTTTATACCTGCAATGCTTCGGTGATTTGTCGTATCCATAGTAACAGTCTACTTTCTTCCATTGCCGTCCCCTTGTTCTTTTTAATAAATATACCCATATCTCCGTTCGGGTAATATTCATTGTAAATACACAAATAAGAGCCTTGTATTGACGCTTCCATAAATCTCAATATATGTTCGTGGTTCAGTGTTTTCAGCAGGTCCACCGTTTCATGTATTCGCTCGACCGAGTTGGGGGATCGATCAATGATTTGAACTTTCTGTAATGCATACTGTAAATAGATAAGACTCATTTAACAGATGTTTTAAATACATAAACGGTGATATGCGAAAACAAGCCTTAGCTTTTTGTGACGAGTAAATATCAAGACCAGCATTTTCATCTACACAGTCTAATCAGACTCTACACTATTCGCCAATTAGTCCTAGAAGGTTTCAAGAAACTTTTGAAAACACTAGTATCCATTTATCCCAAACTGTAGATGGGACACCTTCCTGCGTTTCAATTCTAAAGAATACACATGGAAAGCTTAAAAGTGAAGCATACGAAAGTAAAGATGACAAAGACTTGATTATTTGTGTTGTGTATATGCCACCAATGCAATCAAGATTCTTTAACATGGATGAATTTGACATATCTGTAAGGTCACATCATACTGTAGTAGATATGATCAGCGTTTTCTTGTTGGTGATATGAATGCCCAAAACTTCTTATATGAAATATTTTACAGAGTTGTTAGAAGCAGGTATACCACTAATTGAATGAATTAATGAATTAACTGATATTGTCATCCAATTAAGCGCATTCGAGCAAAGTGATGCAGATAGCATAGCTCAGGATTGCAGGGTCAGCATAACGATTGGCTTGCTGGTGTCGGGATAAAAGGACTGGTTACTTACGAAAGAAACGCCGTCATACAACGGATGTTGGAAACGTCGCAAAACACCACACACACAAAATGTGGTGTTTGTTAGGAAAAAAATCTTTACAATACACATCAGTTGGCCCAGTGGGAAAGGGTTAAATAAGGTCATTGCTGATATAATAGGACATGACCACAAACATAAAGAATGTGTGAATAACTTACACGTTGAGGTGGCGCCTGTGTTGTTTGAAACAAGTCATTTCGAAGAATCTGTCTTGCTGACGGACGATTATCCGGTTTATGATTCATCATTGATGTGAGCAGTTCGTTATAACCAGGCGGCAATGGCAGGAGCTGAGGTAAACATGAAGGAAATCCATATAATTAAAAGTATATCTACTGAATAGTTTTGAAAACTTTGTGGCAAAATAACAGAATGCTTATTATTATTTTTTCAAAAAGTCATGTGCCCAAAAGAAGTCAAAATACGTCTGTTTACGGGAAAGGGTCAACACACTTATTCTGCTTGACGAGACTTTAAAACACTATTTATATATACCAGTACAGGCTTACAATACTTTTAATAACATTTACGAACAATGAAGCCTGAACATCTGTGCAGTCAAAATAGTGCAGATCTCTGTTCGTTACTCATGTACCAATAGCAGAAAGTAGTATACTCATAAAATCCTTTCTCATAGACAACACATCTGAAGCAAACGACTTAAGAAATGTCTTTGCAAAAAAATGGAAACTTTCTATAAATGAAGGACCAATTATTGTATGAAGTTGGAATAAGTGTGGTAAATTGCAGAAAATGCTGATTATAAGCAATTTCTCCTTTTCCCACAAGAGATCCATATTTCCCCTGATGAAGTAAGTTGGTTAGTCTTACCGTTTGATCGACGTTCTTCATGTAAATGAGTTCGGGTAAATTGAACTTTTCGTCCATGCTGCACATTTCGTACATCATGATTCCAAACGAATAAATGAAGGACCAATTATTGTATGAAGTTGGAATAAGTGTGGTAAATTGGAGAAAATGCTCATTATGAGCAATTTCCCCTGATGAAGTAAGTTGGTTAGTCTTACCATTTGATCGACGTTCTGCATGTAAATGAGTTTGGGTAAATCCATCTTTTCGTTCATGTGGCACATTTCGTACATCATCATTCCCAACGACCAAATGTCGGCCTGAAACGTGAAATACCCAATTAAAATATTATTTGATGCAGAAGAGTTTCGAGGTCAAAATAGTTTTATTTAGTGAATGCGTTACCATTCACTTATCACTGACAGAGAAAATGGAATTTAAAATAGACAAAAAATCCATCTTTCGTAAAATTATATCCGTCGAAGAAAAAAAAGTATTTAGCATAACACATGTGAGAACATACAAATAACTAAACAGTCTCAACATATTCCTTCATTGACAAGTCCAACTAGCCAAAACCGTCCTGTCAGATCCAATATAAGAGAAGAAATAATTCCAAACCTTTTCAGTGTATGGTACACCAGCAACTATCTCCGGACTCATGTAAGGCTGGGTTCCACACTGGGTATGCGCTAGGGGCGTCTGGTTTTCCAAAATTCTGTAGTAAGAAACAATTATATAATGTATATTTTAATGTATACATGTATGCGAAACATGTACTTTATATAACTATTTAAATATCTTTGAAAAATGTAATTTATATGTAAATATAGACATATATAGTTTTATACGAAACATGCACTTTCTGTAAATGTGTGCATATACACTCAGTTCCAAAAGAAAGTGTGCACTTTTTAATTTTAAATATTTCAATATGTAGCAGACGTATCGGTTTCAATTTTCGCACACTAAATCTCAAGTGTACTCGTCATCGATCGAGTCCAAATCTACCACATGGTATGAAGAGATTTTCAGTGTATTCGATTAGACGTGCTTTTGCCTGATTTGCACGTGCAGCCCGAGGAAAATGTACATGTCACCGGAAACGTGTATGGGGGTAATCTTAATGCTTATACAAAGGGAAAATCACATTTGAATTCACATCGGTACACAACGAACATGCCTAGATTGAATGAAAATCAGCGAATTTAAGCATTAACTATGCTTGCTCGTGGCGACAACGTAATTAACGTTAGTAGGGCGTTAGTATGCCACAGAAACACAATAATTTGGTTGCGCCAACGTTTCCAGCAAACAGGTGGTGTAGCAGATCGCCGCAGATCTGGTAGACCTAGGGTAATGCACCTTCGACGCCGTTTTCAAACGGCGTCTAGTACTGCAAGGCAGTTAAGTATCAGCAGACAGACCGTATTGCGTCGCCTCAGGCAAGCTGGGGTGCCGATCCGGGCTAGGAGTCCTTATGTGGGGCAGGTCTTGACAGCACGTCATCAGGCAGCTTGTTTACAGTGGGCCAGACGTCATTTCCGGTTGGGCTAAAATGTTCGCCATATTGTACGTAAACAGATCTCAATTTTGGTACCAAATATATAGGCTGTTATATATGTCAGAAAAGTAGTCCATGAAAAATCACAGAAAACAAAGTGCACACTTTCTTTTGGAACTGAGTATATATGAAAATGGTATTGTTGATGTAAATGTATACATATATACTTACATGCACGTTATGTACATGTGTTTGAAAGCTGTACTTTATATGAGAGTGTTAACATATATGTGAAAGCTGTACTTTATATGTAAGTGTTTACATACATATGAAACATGTATTTTATATGTAAATTTGTAAATAGTATTGAAGCATGTACTTTATTTGTAAATACCTCAGAAGATAAGATTTATATTCCAATACAAATATTTTCATCCACATCCAAATTACCAAAATCAGCAATATACTTGTAGACAACCAGTCATTCACTGGCTTGACATTTTAACGTGTATGCTCTTTTTTGGCTGTGGTTAAAAGGTAAGCTTCATTCGTCTCTTGTGTGTGCCCATTTAGGCAGTGGTATAAACAAAACTACCTGTAGTTTGGAATAAGATTGACCTCTACATTCGCGTATTCTGATCTGGATCTGCTCAAAAACCAAATAAGCATCAAAGAAATCTCGGACAAACCGTGTACATTTAGATCACTAAGAATTGGTCTTCCAAATTTGTCGTTTTTTTAACACTTCTCAAAAAAATACTATTACGTCGATTTTCGTAGAGCTCAATTCGTCTTCATTTTAAAGAAGGCATGCTTGTCTATTATATTACCAGCAATGATATATGGAGACATGTCTATCAATTAACAGAGAATGAGGATGCTTTCTTTGCAATAAATGATCTTATGCCATGCGTAATACAGTTCAGTTTTGGAGATAATACCTTGCGATTCCAAAGTCCCCGAGCTTTGTGTTCCAATTCTCGTCCAGAAATATGTTGTCGGGTTTCAGATCCCGGTGTATAATCTTCGGGTAATGTTCATGGAGATACTGTCAATATATGAGGAACTCAGCGAGTGTTTGGAAAACAATTTACAACAATTCTATATACACATGCAATGCATAGCAAATGAGAAGTGCCAAAGAAACCAAACCGTAGCGTATATTAGTTAAAGCTGCGCCCAAACATCTGCCTGCACATTTATACAAAGAATCTAAAAGGATACTGCTTGGCAAAAGTGTCATGAGAGCTTCTATGACTAATTTTGGAACAATGCAGAATAAAATCAGACTTCGTGAATGCGATTGCTGATCTGAATCTACACTGGTTGCAAATGACTAACGGTTGGTTTTCGTGGAGTGGCACTCACTTCATAACAAGTGGTCATAGTACTGTATATATACTTTTCATTAACATTTTACTGAGTATATGAATGCCGGGAAGCAACCAGTGTATTCTCATTGGCCTGTTAGTTAGCCGTCAGTTTACCAATGCTTGTATCGCGTTTTTATTTTAATCATGTCAGTTTACATATCCATGCGTTTATTCCTATTTTAACCCAATATATTGCCAACAACTTCTTCAAAAACCTTGAAACATGTTGGTTGGTGCCGAAAATGGGCATCGCTGGGCATCATGAAGTTTGTCAATGAAAGAGTGTCAGGAATACAATGAAGAAAAGAAATTATCGAGCCAGGATTTAAACCTTCAAATTAAGGGTGTATAATTCAAGTCACTTTAGAGGGGAAAGGACAGTTACAGACAGAGGAAGAGACGGAAGTTATACCTGCAAAGCTTCGGTGATTTGTCGTATCCATAGTAACAGTCTACTTTCTTCCACTGCCTTCCCCTTGAACATTTTAATATATATCCCTATATCTCCGTTCCGGCAATATTCAGTGTAAATACACATATTAGAGCCTTGTATTGACGCTTTCACAAATCCCAATATATATACATGTTTCAGTATTTTCAGCAGTTCCACCTCTTGGTGTATTAATTCGACCAGTTGGCGGGTTTGATCAATGAATAGAACTTTCTTTAATGCATACTGTAAACAGATAAGACACATTTGACAGATGGTTTGAATAATTAGACGGTGATATGCGAAAACCAGTCTAAGCTTTTTTGCGACTTGTAAAGATCAAGACCAGCATGTTGATCTGCACAGTCTAATCAGACTCTACACTATTCCTAGAAGGTTTCAGGAAACTTTTGAAAACACTAGTTTCCATTTGAATCCTTTAGAATCGAAATGCAGGCAGGTGTCCCAAACTTAAGATGGGACACCTTCATGCGTTTCAATTCTAAAGAATACACATGGAAAGTTGAAAAGTAAAGCATACAAAGGTTACGATGACAAATACTTGATAATTTGTGTTGTATATATGCCACCAATGCAATCAAGATTCTTTAACATGAATGAAAATATATAATATATATGATTTATTTGAATCAGAGATCACATCATACTGTAGTAGATATGAACAGGGTTTACTTGTTGGTGATATGAATGCCCAAACTGCTAATATGAAATATTGTACAGAGTTATAAGAAGCAGGTATACCACTTAGTGAATGAATTAATGAATTAACTGATATTATCATCCAAGTAAGCGCTTTCGAGCAAAGTGATCCAGAAAGTATAGCTCAATCTCTTTCAATTTTTTTTTTATAAATAGTAGACAAAGAACATTTCAACATAAAACTCCTAAAACACTGAACAATAGTAAAAACTAGAGCTATCATGGAGTTGATTATCCCCGTACGCCGCCCTGATAGGAAATTCCATCCAGTAGTTTTAAAGTTATTCTCCGGAAAAGAAAATAGTAAGAAAGGGCAATAACTCTGTGATAAGCTTAAATAGAGTTATGGTTCTTGTAAACTGCTCTCCTTCTCATTGTGCATTACCATTGAATCAAGTTTTATTAAATTCCATCCTGTAGTTTTCGAGTTATTCTGCGGATACAAAAAGAAGTAACAAAAGGCAATGAATCTGTAGTTAGCTAAAGTAGAGTTATGGTTTTTGTACACTGCATTTCCTCTCATTATGCTGTACCTTTGCAAGTAGTTTTATTAAAATCCACGAAAAGTGAAAGAAATGGTAATAACTCTGTAATTAGGTAAAATAGAGTTATGGCTATTGTACACTGCACTGCCTCTCGGTGTGCTCTACCACTGTATGAAGATTTATTAAAATCCATTTTGTAGTTTTACAGTTACTCTCCGGACAAGAAAAAGAAAGAAAGGGCAATAACTCAGTAATTAGCTAAAAGAGAGTAATTGTTCTTGTACTGCACTTCCTCTCATTGTGCTCCATCATTGTATGTAGTTTTATTTCAACTTATTCTCCGGATAAAAAGTAAAGAAAAGGCAATAACTCTGTAATTAGCTCAAATAGAGTTATGGATCTTGAACATTGCACATCCTCTCATTGTGTGCATTTTTATAAAATTCCATCTAGTACTTTACGAGTTATTCTCCGGACAAGAAAAAGTAACAAACGATAATAACTCTGTCATTAGGTAAAATAGAGTTATGCTTACTGTACACTGCACTTCATATTCTTGTTCTCTACCGTTGTATGAAGTCTTATTAAATTCCGTCTTGTACTTTTTTAAGTTATTCTCAAGACAAGAAAAAGAAAGAAAGGGCAATAACTCAGTAATTAGCTAAAATAGAGTTATGGTTCTTTTACACTGCACTTCCTCTCATTGTGCTCTACCATGGGTGTGGAGTGATGTCCCCTTGCGTAATAGTCGCCTTTTTAAGGCAGAGAAAATACTTGGCAAGAAAACGGAATCCACGGTGTAATTCAGAGAAGTACCATACTCAAACTTGATATTGATGGTTCTTTTCGAACGACCAATGAACCAGCCGATTAATTAAGGTTTTCCTATTGGACAAAACATGTTTATCATTAAACATCTATTTTTCAATGAGCGGAAGAGTAATCAGTCAACCATGACATTATCTAGCTACTCATAAACCTATGAAAAATACATTTATTTGTTTATGTATTGATAGTGTATCGATTGTGTACAACCAACCCTTAACATAAAAGTTTATCTAGAATCATCGGACTTAACTATGGGCGTTGATATAGCTTTATGGCGTTGCAGAATTGGTTGTTTCTCCCATCCAGCCAAGGCAACATCGACTGTACTAGGCACGGGTATAATGAATGTATAGTGTTTTATGGCGCATCGACAGCTACGGTCATTTAGCGCGCATTACAATTTAGTAGTACTTGTAGTATTATTTAAAATTGAATATTTTTGATAAAACTATATAATGGGAAATGATGGAAATAGAAACAAGGTCAGGGTAATGGAGAAGTATGATGTAATATACATATGGTGAATATTTGTTATGAGATGGTCATACAGGAAAATCCGCCCCTATCCATAAATGGACCTCCAAACAACAGGAGACTGTATACGAAATTTGTTGTACGAAATATGAACACTGAATGAATGTATAATGTTTTATGACCAAAATCTATGTAATGGGAATGAAATGTATGTTAAATAAATAGGAGTATATACGTATATTTAGACAAATAAAGAGTATCACACCTTATAGTAAAGTGCAATCTCCTTAAGAAAGAAATTATAGTATGTATTGGGACAGTATCGAATAGTGTTTTAAGACTATCAACACTGTAATAATTAGCACGAATTGGTTCAAAAACAGTGCAGTCAGTTAAAATGTGCGGCACGGATATAAGTTTGAATGGAACATGTATGTCACTGTATATACGTACTCTCTTATTTCTTCTTTTGACGAGTCAGGGTGTTGAAGTTAATCCTGGACCCAGAGGAAAGGACAGGGGAGGTAACCCGCACAATAACAACAGAGCGGATAGAAGCCGCTGCAGAATAAATAGTGTATTTTCGTCCCAGAAAAAGATTACAGCAACAACATCAGCTGCGGAAACTGTAAGTAGAGCTAAATACTATTATATCCCTGCAGAATCCCAGCGTCTTACTCGCTCAAAAAGTTGTAACTAACCAGCTATTGATGACTGGTTCGGACACACATATGAACATGATAATACACTTGACTCAAATGCACACATGATAGTAACCAAGGATAAAAGTGAATATGAAAGTTCTGACAGCGAGATTGTTTCGTATGGTAATGATTTTGAGGAAGACAACGAATCCGCCAATAACACTGAACTTATACTCTTAGACATTCAAAAGTGGTGTAAGCGAATTGATTACAAATGTGAAAAATGTCGCATTCCACCAAGGGTCTTAAACAAGAAAATAAGTCGTTAAAGGAAAGTAACGCCCTATTGTTAGAAAAAGTTGATAGCCTAGAAAAGCCTTGTTTCAGATACAAATTATAAATGTGAACAGCTAGAGGGCCAGTCTACAAGACAAAACTTACGATTCTTCGGGCTTGATGAGGCGGATAGTGAAACATGGACAAAACAGAGGGGAAAGTACGTACATTCATTAAGAGCAAACTAGAAATCGACGAATCGAAGATACTAATAGAAAGCGCTAACCGTTTGCCTGCCAAAATGAAATCCAGACCCCTTATTGTTAAATATTCATTCTTTGAGGATAAGGAAAACGCACTAAAGCGTTACATATTAATACAAAAGCAGGCACGTAGTTCGGCTCGTGGTGCTAGTGAAAAGGTCAGAATAAGTGAAGATTTTCCGGACAGAGTTCGCTAATACCGTTTCTTCAACAATCCTTAGATACTGGAAAGAATGCGTTTCCTAGATATGACACACTTATAATAAATGGACAAAACTATGTTTATGATGAACACAACCAAACACCAGTTCAAATCGTGAAGGAAAACGGCCGAGGTCCTAATTTGCTACTAACAGTCACAATACCTAGCATTAAGCCGAAAAATCTAAAACAATCATGAGGAAACAAACGTTTACATATGTTGCTGGAACGTCGAAGGTTTGACAAAATTTGATAATGATTGTGTTTCAAGACTGCTATGAATAAGATATTATTGGACTGAATGCAATATAGGCAGTTAACACATTTTCGCATTTCTTACAAGGCTATTTGTCAGTTAACTGTGAATCAGCAATAAGAGGTTCAGGTGCCGTAACTGTATTTGTAAAGGATTTCTTGATTAATGAAAGTTATGTTCACCGTTTATTATCTGATACCAAAGACTGTATTGTTTTGTATTTTAATTGTCAAAAGTTATTAAAAAATATTGATGATTTTATACTCATATTTGTATATGTTTCATCGAGTGATATCAGGTAAAATTTCCATCGATTTCACACGGGAATCTGCTATTAAGGCAAATGCACACTTGTATATACACTGCCTTATCTTAATAAGTTGTTTAATAATATTTTTGAATCAGGTAATCCAACAAGTTTGGGGTAATAGTATTATTACACCTTTTCGCAAGAAAGGAAACGTAACAGATCCTAAAAATTATCGAGGTATCTCCTTAATTGATACTCTGTGTAAAGTGTTTTGGTGATAGAGGTAATGATTGTGAATAAGTGTTGTAAGTTTCAAAGCAATATCTCTAAAAGTTTTGAAAATAAGTGGGGTGTTACGAAAAACTTAACCAAAATGGCCATAACTCTTATAGAAACCTTGACAGAGTTGTAAGTTTCAAAGCAATATCTCTAAAAGTTTTGAAAAAAAGTGGGGTGTTACGAAAAACTTAACCAAAATGGCCATAACTCTTATAGAAACCTTGACAGAGTTATGTACTCTTGTTTGTTGATGGGGGTAACGATGGTGAACAAATGTTGACAGTTTCAAAGCAATATCTGAAATGGTTTTGAACAAAAGTGAATTGGTACAACAAACTTAACCAAGGTCTGACACCAACGCCGATGCCAAGGCCGACCCCGAGGCGAGTAGTATAACAATCCTTGTTTTCGAAAAGTCAAGCTAATAAATCAGTGTTATCGCACCCAATAACAAGAACTGTCGGAGAACAGCGCGCTAGACTATTCCACCGCTTATTTAAGTTACTGAGATATGGACTCTAATGTAGTTGCATGCAAAACATTAACCATAATTTCTTATAGGGCGATAATTTGCATTGTTTGCAGGATAGAGTTATTTAACTTGATTGTTTTCATAGGTGTGACAGTTGTGAAGGGTTGTATAACGTATCAATGGAATGCATCAAGTAGTTACTAAGATATGGACTCTTAATGTAGTTGCAAGCAAATCTTTAACCATAATTTCTAAACAAGAGGGCCAAGATGGCCCTAAATCGATCACCTGAATGATAGTAAATTAGAAGCAAATATTTAACTGCAAATATCTGTGAACATTTTATCAGGAGTTCAAATAAAACTGCAAGGAGTGGACATTCAGTAAAAAAAACAAGTTTATCTGTAAAAGCCATTTGTATCTTCAAATCTAACCAGAACTTTAATAAGAATTGAATTATAAAGTTTTGTCATTTTTCACTTTTCCTCATGCCGCTTTGCTGCCCTGTTTGTCAACGAAATCAATATGGCTTGAACAGTTGTTTTTGTAGAGAATCGCTCAAAGAACATTTCTGCCAAATTATCTTGGAATCTGACAAATGGATTATGGATATGGAGGGTTTTAAAGTTTGGGTATTTTTCTCAATTTCTGATGCCGCAGCAACAAAAGTTCTAAACAGAATGTAAGTCTTTGAACAATTTTGAAAGAGGACAATCAAAGGAACATTCCTGTGAAGTTTCGTTGAAATTGGTCGAGTGGAATGGTAGGAGTTGTCATTTGTAGCTAAAAGTTCAATTTACCCCTTTTGTGATGACGCGAGGTTTCTATGATTGTGTAACCAATCAATACGGCTTGAAAAAATTAAGTAGAGGATCACTGAAGTAAGATTCCTATTACATTTTCTTAATATCAGACAAGGACTTTAAAAAAAATAGAATTTCCAAATATTTTCATTTTGCCCCTTTTCTGATGCCTCCTGACTGCCATGTTCTTCAACCAGTCAGTATGCCTTGAACAAACTTTGTAGAGGGTTACTCAAGGAACATTTTTCCCAAACTATATTGGAATCTGACATGCAGATTCAGAGGAGAAGAATTTTAAAGTTTGAACATTTTGCCCCTTTTCTGATGCCACAGCAACCAAAGTTCTCAATGGAATTAAAATCTTTGAACAATTTTGAAAAAGAGCCACCAAAGGAACATTCCTGTGAAGTAAGGATGAAATTTGTCTTGTGGTTTAGGAGGAGATGATGTTTAAAGGTAAAATTTAACGACGGACGACAGACGACGGACGACGGTCAAAAAGTGATCAGAATAGATCACCTTGAGCCTTCGGCTCAGGTGATCTAATAAACAAGAGCTGTCCGCAAGACAGCATGCTCGGCTATATCGCCATTTGATCCAAATTTTTAAAGTCAAACAAGGGCCATTATTTGTACTTAATTCATACAAGAGTTAAGTAACTTGACTGTCTGACAACCCTGGAGACATGAATGAAGTTTCAAGTCAATATCATCAGTGGTTACTGTGATATATCCATGAAAGTACCTTGCATACAAAACTTTAACCAGAATTTCTAAGTAAAAAAAAAAGCCATAATTTACATTATATGCTGGAAAGAGTTATCAAACTTGATTGTTTATATAGGTGTGATGGTTGGGAAGGGTTGTATAAAGTTTTGTCTAGGTATGTACTCTTAATGTTGTTGCACGCAAAATTTAACCAGAATTTCTAAGTAAAAAAAGGGCTATAACTTGCAGTAAATGCAGCATAGAGTTATCTAACTTGATAATCTACATATATGTGATGGTTGGGAAGGGTTGTATAAAGTTTCAATCCAATGCATCAAGTTAATACAGATATATGGACTCTTAATGTAGTTGCACGCAAAACATTAACCAAAATATCTTAGTGAAAAAGGGGCATAATTGTGTCAAAATATCTGATATAGAGTTATGGGACTTGTCCTGCAAGGTCATTTGATGATGTCCAATAAGTGTGTGAAGTTTTAAAGCAATAGCATCTGTGGTGTGTGAGAAAAAGCCTTGCATGCAAAACTTTAACCAAAATATCTATGTAAAAAAAGGGGGCATAATTGTGTCAAAATATAATATAGAGTTATGGGACTTGTCCTGCAAGGTTAGTTGATGATGTCCAATAAGTGTTTGAAGTTTCAAAGCAATAGCATCTGTGGTTTGTGAGAAAAAGCCTTGCATGCAAAACTTTAACCAAAATATCTAAGTAAAAAAAGGGGCATAATTGTGTCGAAATCTGATATAGAGTTATGGGACTTGTCTTGCAAGGTCAATTAATGATGTCCAATAAGTGTTTGAAGTTTTGAAGCAATAGCAACTTTGGTTTGTGAGAAAAAGCCTTGCATTCAAAACTTTACTGTAAATCAGCTGATCTTGCTTGCAGCAGTCTGTCAGTTTGCAAGTGTTTTACTTTCATATCATATTCTTTATTCAGATCACTTTTTAACTTTCTAAGTTAAAAAAAAGACCATAACTTGCATAAAATGCAGGATAGAGTTATCTAACTTAATAATCTACATAAGTGTGATAGTTGGGAAGGGTTGTAGAAAGTTTCAATGCAATACATGTAGTATTTAAGTACTTGCACATGCAAAACCCTAACCAATCTGTGACGCGAATGCGGACGCCAGGGTGAGTAGTATAGCTCTCATATTCTTCGAATAGTCAAGCTAAAAAGCGTACTTGACATTAATGCAAATTGGGCATACCTGTTGAATAGAATGTGTTCAAAAAGCCTCTGCACATGTGTCTGCATGTAGGAGTCAATGCTTTCTCTTAATATGTTTGACCTAGAATTGGTTATTAGTAGTTCGTGTATTTCAATTGTCTCAATATTTAAAATTTACCTGCAGTTTTCATTCTTTTCATTTGATGCATTTCATAATGAGCAATTTCTCCATTTGCTGCTTATTTTCTCAATAATTACACTTTACATTTATAAGATTATCAATTTCTTTTCCTATATGTTTTCAAAGTATTCTGCTGAAGATTTGTATTATATGGGAAAGGGGTAAACTATAAGGTATATACGATCAAATATAATTTGCTGCTGTAGAGAATTTACTATTCAAATTTTAATAATAATATGTAATGACGAATTAAGGTTAAAAAGTGAGCGGGAGTAAATCTACTTTCGTTTTCAAAATGTAGAATCTTTTCTTAAATGTCTGTTTGTAAATAATATATTAAAAAGTATAAAGCATTCTAATCAAAGGCAAATTACAAACAGATGAAATGACAGTGTAAATCTTACAAAATAATTGAAGATTTAATTAAAACATTGTTGAAACACCGACGTACCAGTTTGTCGTCCTCTGAACAACGGACTAAATCAACTGTGCCAAAAGCACCTGCCCCTAGGGTGCGAACAAACGAAAACATGTTAGCCTTTTTTACTCAAAATCTCTGGTCAAAACGTCCTTCCTCCTGCGTGAGGGATAAATTTCTTCCGGTATCGTTTCTGTGCCGTCCTATTTCCAAAACAAAATGGCAGGTATATATCGTGTTACTATTTAGGTCAAAAGGAAGTATTTGTTTGTTTGTTTGTTTGGAGTTTAACGCCGCTTTCAACAGCTTTGGTCATATCACGGCGGTCAGTGCACCTACCCATGTTTTCCTGGCTTTCCCACACCAGTACTTACACAACATTCTTTCGAAGCCACTGACTACTTTCTCACATAGATCAGAGGTGAGAGGCAATGGAAAACATCGTCCGAAAGAATGTCGCCGCAACCGGGTATCGAAAAGGAAGTAAATCAGATCGGCAATTTCAGATGAATATATAAGACTGAGGTTGTCTCCTATTGGACAAAAATGATTTTGTAGAAAGTTGAAAGTGATTGTTATAAAGTTGAATAACCTCTGACGGATTTATAACCAAAATAGTGTTGGTTTTTAGCTTTATTGACACTCTAAAAGCCATTTTCAGAACATGCTGTATTTTCTGAAATTGAAAGTAAAATTCAGTGCGGAATAAGGGTAACGTTTGATTTGACCTCCTAACTCTAGTTCTATGAATGAACTTTAATTTGATACAGGTATATGTGTTAATTCATTTGATGCTAACGAACTATAACCAATAATGCTATAATGGTCGCCTATGGAAAATGAATTCCTTCCCTTTGACCTAAAAATAGAGAATCGGGGGGTTTCCAGCGGGAAATCCAGGGTTTACCTAAAATACCTAAAATACGCAACGGGCGAAATGGAGAAGAACATACGCAATGGAAATCATATATGATACAAGAGAAAGTTGATGAAACGCATCAATGTCGCCGGAAATTCATACTGCAGTTATGCATAACACTTACATTATAGAAGTTATCAACTGTGGGGCATATTGGAAGATCAGGGATGGGGGTCAAGAGAAAATTTATCATAACTTGCATTTTGGTGTCAATGAAGGGAATGTCCTTCATTGAAATGGATTTGAAGCATTTCATTGTTTATAACCAATTTCCATTCTAAGGTAGGTTGATCATACACACAGCCAACCAAATATTGATCATAAACAGTAATGGAAATCAGTAATCTGGCCAATCATTAGTCTTAATACGTGTGAAAGCTCGAGCCAAAGGCTCGAGCGAAGCACGCCTATAGGTTACCCGTACGAACACATCATACGAGATCAAAACAACGATAATTCAGTACAATCTTACTGTTTTTTCACATATCAAATCAACCCCATAGCACTTTTTCTCGGCCATTTTGTTTCCGGTCTTACATGACTGACATTTTTTCGTAACCTATTAATTTCGAAACTGGTAAAACCCGCAGACACGATATTAGTATGTTTTGACAAATCAAAAAATACTTAGAACTAGAGGGAATAATTAAATAAAATTCCTTCTCGATAAAGGAATGAAAACAAGGAATCTGATATGTGATCATTTGCATGTAATTGCACTAGTTTTCTATTTTGAAAATAATATTTTCTCAACCAGAAGTAAACACATCCAAATGTGACGTCATTGCAACGAAAGTAACGTCATTGTAAGGCAAGTAATAAATAAATAACAAAAGGAAAACGACAGAAATGGTAGGAAAAGATAGTTTGACTCGTCACAAATGGATTTCGTTCACTGGAATGACTTTATGAAGGGTAAGTCGACTATTCATTTGTACCCGTCATCAATTGTTCATGGATTTTATATCTTGGCGATATAGAGAAGCAATAAACACTAACAAATGACAGTAAATATTTCAACGGAAGTTATCGTTCGTTACATTGGCCTCGGATATTATTTAACTGAAAAGGACGAACAATTATGTATCCCAATACCACCAAGGTTCTATGTTAATTATCTCTGTGTGCTCGTTAGAATTTGTCTGTGGTATTATACTGTATCACTGACAATTAGGCTAAGATGGCCTATGAATATAATTTGAAAGTAAAGTATGTTCTTTATATTGAATAATGATAATAATCTCTGTGTGCTCGTTAGAATTTGTCTGTGGTATTATAGTTATCATATATCTAGCATACACGTTTCTTTATGAGAACCTGGGCCTTCTGTCATATTTAATTTAATATGTTTTTAACAAAGGTACGGTGGTAGCTAATCATTAAATCGCCTTAATTTACCGTTACGTCTTATTCAAGCAAATATGAACGAGACACCATCTAAGTATCACTGACAATTAGGCTAAGATGGCCTATGAATATAATTTGAAAGTAAAGTATGTTCTTTATATTGAATAATGATAATAATGATAATTATCATAATAATAATAATGATGATAATAATAATAATAATAGTAATTGTATCAACAAAGATAATAATAATAATAATAATAATAATAAAAATAAAAATAATAATAATAATATCTTTATTTGATGAATGCTACATAGTAAGATCTGATCTAGCATAAACATTATGGCAAAAACCTTCATTGGCGATCCATAAATTAAACACATATTTAAGTTTAGTTTGTTTGCGACCGCGACAAGTCGTAGGACATTGCAGTTGTCGTGTATGTATTAACATATAACAGTCACACTGTTAATCCTTTCCAACATACAACACATCTGCAGCAGACGACTTTAAAAATATATAATACATAACACTGAAAATCTTTAAAATGAAGGTATAAATGAAAAAAAAAATTAAAACATTGTTGCAAATGTAGAAATTGCTCGTTTTTAAATATCGTCTGCTGCAGAGGCGTCAGAAAGTGTCTATATGTGGAAAAGGGTTAACAATGATCACAGACGATATCATCAGATATTCGGTAGTGTTGACTATTGTACTAGTGAGCGTAACACGACGAGTAATTAATGACTACAAACGAGTACATTTTTGTCAGAAATTACATTTACGTAATCTATAATCAGTCAACGTTCTCGTCGAAATTAACGCATTACATACTGAACAACATTTCCCCTTAAAGCACTGTGTGAGCTATGTTCCTTGTATGTAATTGTCTTAATTAAAATCAATACAAAACTATGGTTTTACATAAGCATACACTTAAACAATGTAATGGTTTTCCCTCATTGGCATTCAGGGCAGTGGGGAAATCATTACGACTGACTCGATGACGTCAGGATCAATAGACCAATAGTACTTGAAATGTATCCAGGAAAAGTCGTGATAGATCTTGAAATTGTTTTTAAACCAAGTTTCCCTGAAACTAGATATATGTACCTCATTTTAAATCATTTAAGACCAAATATTCCATGAATAAGTCTGCTTTAGTTATGTTTTATGTGAAAAATAATCAATAGCATTGATCAGAATAATTTAATGTCGTGTAAATTATTAATATGAATAGTCACTTGAGCGACCCAGGACATTATAGAAAAAAACATCTGTTGGGGTTGCAGATATTAGAAGTAGATATATATGCAAACGAAATAGATTCAAAATACGATTTTCATTTACATCCTAAGCACCCATAATTAATATTTGTGAACACCCGCAATATATATTGGCAATGTGTCTTTGCACTTTTTTAAAATAAAAAATATGATAACAAGATTAGAAACCTAACTTTTAACTCAATCTAAACTGTATTCACAAAGCTTTACAAATTTTAATATACATTATTAACAGTAAATGCGAAATGGGAGAACAAACGCTTTTGCAAAGCATTTTCGGAAACAGAGAGTTTTCATCATGTAAGTTATTACTTGAAGTATCTCGGGTACGATTACAAATAAGTATGTATGAGATAGTCCATTTCAAAAGTTACATGTTGGATTTTGAGAAGAGCGTAAATCCAGATCAGCCTGTGTATTCACACAGTCAGACTAAAATCTACTCTGTTAAAATAGAATTACACAAGCGTGTTAGAAGTTTCTGTAAAATTGTACAGATTCTGATAAGACAGAGCCGATGTAAAGTTGATATTAATCCAAACTGTTCAGAAATGACAACGTGTGCGTTTTACCCGGAAGACAAGTTGAAGTAGTATGTGATAGTATTTTTCAATCAAAGTAGATTTATCGCTCTGTATTTTACAAATACATGACATGTGAAGTCTCAATATTTAACGTTACATGTCCTAAGACCTTAACAGTTAGCTTTCTTTCCAATTGTACTTATTTACAAATACGTAAAAATTGAAGTCGCAATATAAAATGTCACGTGCCTTTAACAGTTAGCTGTTATACAAATTGTATTTATTTACAAATACGTGAAAAGTGAATTCATAATATAAAATATAGCATGTCCTTAACATTTAGCTGCCTTTCCAATTGTATATGTTTACAAATACGTGAAAGATGAAGTCTTAATATTAAATGTAACATTTCCTTTTCATCTAGCTGTCTTTCGAACATTCGTAAAAAGGGAAATCGCAAAATTTATATTCCAATGTTTGCATATAATACATTCCATATATACTGACAAGGGGCAGGTAACTGGATTAGTATCGGAAAATGATAAAACATAATTAAGGTTAAAGTGAAGTCAAGCAGATTGGCTAACCGAGCAGACAATTTTGGCAACTGAACATATGAGTCTGAAGTTATCTCCCATTGGACAATAATGAAATTGGGTGTAAGTTAAAAGTGCTATTTATTAAGTTGAATAACCTGACTGATTTATTATCAAAATAGTGTTTGCTTTTAGCTATGTTGACAATTTAAGATCATGCTGCATTTCCTGAAATTAAAAGTAAAATTCAGTGCAAGAAAAGGGTGACCTTTGAATTGACCTCCTAAAACTGTTAACGGTCGGTGGACTTGTAAGTTTTTGTGACTGTTCGGTAGTTCTAAGATCGAATTTTAATTTGATACAGGATTCTCTGTTCATGCATTTAATTGTAAAGAAACATTACCCATAATGCTATTATGGTCGCCTATGGAAAAATAATTACCTTCCCTTTGATTAGAAAAGTAATTGAAGTTGAAATTTGGCATTTTCTTACAATCAATTAAAATCATAATAAAGATTACGAATATGAAAACTTGTTTCCGTATCTTGGCGAAACAACCACCAAAGAAAGGAAAAGGAAAAGCATATATTGTAAAAAAAACAAAACTAATATACATGTATATACAAAATCAAAATTACAAATGGAGGCGAAATATTTTAACACATAGAAAATCTGCCACTGAGGATGGGGGCAGATGATTGGCACATCTGAGCCACCTGACTCAGCATCTAGATTTAACCTGTTATCTAGACAAAGACAAAGCGCAGTAATTGGCTGTCACTGGACACATTACACAACCCGTCCGCGTGTTCAATCACGTGACCGGAAGGTCGCCCAGAACAACCGACTCTACCCCCACTTAGTTAGGAGTAAATACTGAAGACCAAGGCTTGTCAACAATACCATAAATATTTGTATGTAGACATAAAATACTGTTATATTCCATTGTTTTCATATAACACATTACCATATATATTGACAAGGGGGAGGTAACCGGACTAGTATTGGAAAATGATAAAACAGAAAAAATATATTGATGTTGGAATTGGGCATTTAAAGATTTAAATGACTTAACTTTAGTTAAATTCAAAAAAATATATCAATATGAAAACAGTTTTCCATAACTGGGCGAAACAACTGCCACTGTGAAAAGTTTCCTTAACAGTTGGCTACCTTTCCAATTGTATTTATTTACAAATCATACGTGAAAAGAGAAGTCGCAATGTACAATGTAACATGTCCTTTACAGTTAGCTGCTTTCCAATTGTATATATTTGAAAATATGTGAAAAGTGAAGTCGCAATAAAAAATGTAACTTGTACTTAACATTTAGCTGCCTTTGCGATAGTATTTATTTAAAAATACGTGAAACGTGAACCCATAATAAAAAATACGAATATGAAAATTTGTTTCCATATCTTGGCGAAACAACTGCATAAAGAACAAGAAAGGATAAAGAAAAGCATTTATAGTAAAAAAAAAAACATTAATATATATATATATACAAAATCAAAACAACAAATGGAAGCGGAGGGTTAAAATACCTTATTCCTTCTCGAAATATGCAAAGACCTAATAACACAATGTGTTATTAGGTCTTTGAAATATGTTAACACAAAGAAAGTCTGCCCACTGAGGATGGGGGCAGATGATTGGCTCATATATGCCACCTGACCCAGTATATATTGCTAACCTGTTATCTAGAAAGATAGAGCACAGGCATTGGCTGTCACTCGTCACATTACACAACCCGTCCGCGTGTTCAATCACGTGACCGAGAGATCGCTAAGAACAACCGACTCTACCCCACTTAGTTAGGAGTGAAAACTACAGATCAAGGCTTGTCAACAATACCATGAATACTTTTATGTAGACATAAAATACTGTTATATTCCATTGTTTTCATATTATACATTACCATATATATTGACAAGGGGAGGTAACCGGACTAGTATGTGAAAATAATAAAACAGAAAAAAAATATTGAGGTTGGAATTGGGCATTTAAGGCTTTAAATGCATCTAAGGATTTAAATGCCTTAACTTTTATTAAATTTATAATAAAATATATCAATATGATTTGTTTTGTCCATAACTGGGCGAAAGCATCGCCACAGTGAAACGTGTCGGTAACAGTTAGATACCTTTCCAATTGTATTTATTTACAAATTAAACGTGAGAAGAGAAGTTGCAATATACAATGTAACATGTCCTATACAGTTAGATGCTTTCCAATTGAAAATACGTGAAAAGTGAAGTCGCAATATAAAATGTAACTTGTCCTTAAAAGTAAGATTGTATTTATGTACAAATATGTGAAACGTTAAATCAAAATATAAAATGTAACATTTCCTTAACAGTTAGCATTTATTTACAAATTCGTGAAAAGTGAAGTCACAATGTGTAAAGTAACATGTAGCTGCCTTTCCAAATGCATACATTTTTCATTTTATATTTTAGCAACGGGGGCAGTCTTACCTTCGCTTATCCAAAATTAATCGATAAAAGGTAAATGTTCTGAATTACTCTCTACACATCTTATAACATACACTATTATAAACTTTGCTAAACTTCCTTTTCATTGGATAACAAAACAAAACACAAAAATCTTATATTAACTATAATATTAAAAATAAATTTTAAAAGAAAAAATATAAAGCAGTTATAACTTACCAAAGTTTTGTAGTTTACACATACACACGTCTATCCTTCTAATTCACGTCACTTTTTTCCACTTTGATATTTTAGATACGTCAGAACTGTATTGATGTCAACAGCGGAATGCCGGGCCCGAACAACTATGCAAACTTAAAAAACAACAATCACGTGATATAGCGCATAGATACCGCTGTAAATGTTATTACCTTATAAGGTAATGAGAACATGTGCAAATATGCAGCGCTATAACACGGTATAGTATGTAAAAGGCTACTCTGAAAAGTTATGAATACGAATTTTAATTTATTTTGAGATTCGAAAAGAAATGTTTCTACAAACTATTTGGTTACATTTTACTGCTGTTTTCAACAATACATAAGTCACATAACGGCGATAATCTTAACTCTCTGTACCATTGTATTTCCTATCTTGCTAGTCCCAGTGTGGATTGCTAGTCCCAGTGATCCACACATATTTCTTTCATAACTACTGCCCTGCGTTCAGTAGACAAAACCTAAACGCTTAAAGTGACAACTAAATACTTCCCGGCGAAACGTACTCTGTTCTTACGCAAAATTACTGACAAAGCCTTGGTTTTCAGGGAAAACTACTGATACATTCTGGGTTTCTTATGTATGATTACTTATACAATCTGGGGTTTACGGATTATTACTGATACAGAATAAACACGACAAATTACTGATACAGACTAAACATGGAAAATTATTGATACAGATCGAGTGTTCAATACAAATTCCTAATAGAGATCGAGTTTTCAAGGTAAATTACTGATACAGATCGAGTTTTCAAGAAAAATTACTGATGCCAATCGAGTTTTCAAGAAAGATTCCTGACACAGACTCGGTTTTCGAAATGATACTGATTCAGTTTGGAGGTTCAACATTTATTAAACAGGGTCAAACAATGGTCATACTCTTTGCGGAGGAATAACATATGTACAATTTCTCCATTTTGAGGGGAATCCGCTGTGGTCGAGTGGTTAGCGTCGGGGATTTCGAATCCGGGTGTCCCGGGTTCGATCCCCAGTCGCGGCACTACGGTCATGGTGGAGTGCCCTTGGGCAAGGCACATTTTCTAGCCTAGTACTGGTTTGTTTACCCAGGGATCATGAATAATTAATTGCGCGCTAAATGACCTTAGCTGTCGATGCGCCATAAAACAATATACATTCATTCCATTTTGAGGATTTGTTTCTAGATTGTTGTGATATCTTCTTTTTGCTTACAGACATTAGATCACAAATAATACGATTCATTAACAAAATTGATTCACTATTAAGGGATAAAATAGATCAAAAAAGCTATACTGGTTACTCCTGTTACATTTGGTTTAGTTTTGATTTGTTTATTTTATACCTATTGCTTAACAAGCTTTCAGCTTATATCAATAACTCGCGCCGTATGTGTGAAAAAAAATCCAAAAGGCAGAACCCGCTCACAACGGGATACTAACCTTAGACCTTTGGTACGAGAGGCCGACCTCTGCACCATATAATCATGTTTTGTTTCCTCATAAGCAAACTTATTTACAAAATGTCCTTAAGTAAGTTCTTGTTTGAAATAACTTACGTACGGTTGAACATGACTATATATAGGACGATCCGTGCGAAAAGATACAAGTTGGCTTTTGTTAAAAGAGTAGATCTATATCAGCTTGTTCAACTGCACAGTCATGTACACTATAACGAAGTCATGACCGTAGTGGGGAATGACCGTAGTTGGTCTTAGTTGAACGTATTAAACGTAGTTGAACGTAGTGTACGATGTTGTGACCCTACTGTGACCGTAGTTTGAACGTAGTTGACCTTACTTAACCGTAATTGACCCTACTTAACCGTAGTGTGTACCGTAGTTGACCGCAGTACCTGCCAAAACACATCAACACTACGGTTAACACTAAGGTCAACTAGGGATCTATTAGGGTTGAACTACGTTTGAAGTATGTTCATAGTACGGATAACTAGGGTCAACTAATAAGAAATGTTGTTTAGGAGTTCCTGGTCACGTGGTCCCCGTAGTCTGTCGCGTACATTTCTGCTTACCCGTACTGCGCAGGCGCAGCCACGACGTTTTACCGTAGCTTAACGCAGTTGATCCTAATTTACCGTAGTTGCGCGTACTTAGGACGTAGTTTATACGTAGTGTAACGTAGTTACAAGTAGTTAGACGTAGTTATACCCTAGTTAACCCTAGCCACTTTGCTCGTAGTGGAATGTAGTTGACCGTACTTACACGTAGTTCAACCTACTTAGACTTTCTATATTTCCTCTTTTTGCCAATTTTGAACCTACTTCGAACGTACTTCAACCTAGTTGACCGTAGTAACACTACGGCAGACTACGTTTGAAATGAACTACGATCAACTACGTGCATGACCGTAAATGTGACCATGGCTTTAAGACTAGATTAAATCCAAATCTTCACCGTTCGCTAATTCCCCAAAATTGATAATAATCATTAAATAAACACGAATGACGCTGTGCGTTTGATATATATATACCCGTAAACGTTCGTAATTTCGTCACCATCGCCTGCTAAAGGCAATTCATTGTAATATATATTTTTGGAGACCTTAACAAGTTATCCAGCGTGTCTTCTACAGGGGTATAGGAAAGATCAAAACACGTGATTTGCCTACGCAATTCTATGTGTTACCTCAGACAACTGTATGCCTTCACATACAGATAACTGATCTTTCCCTTGCAATATCTTTAGTATTACTCAGTCAAACCCTATACATGTTATGGGTACTCAAAATATAGGGATTTGAGTATCAGATAAGGATTTAAGGACATGGCAATTGCCCCTTATCTAGAGCTCTTTGTGTTTCTATCCTTTTCACAATCAGTCATGGAAATTGCCCCTTATCTAGAGCTTTTTGTATATCTATCCTGTTCACAAACAATCATGGAAACATTATTTATAACGTAACCGCTTCACAATCTCTAAATGATCTTCGAGCTCTGTGAAGCGGTCTACGTTATAACCCATACATGTTCGATGTTTGTGTATGAAATAGTAAAAGCTATAGCATCGGGAATTTCCAGTTATATGACACTATATGTCAGAAGCTTGTCAAACCTGGATCATTTAAATCATATCATGATATACTGTAACATGTTATACAATCGTCCAAATTAAAACAACCCCCAAAAAAGGTAAGGGTGTCGTTATTTGATAACTTCCTTATAAATGTCATGTTTACCGAACCAATGTACACAATTTGTCAGAGCATATAATGACTATCCTATTTTTGCTTCGTCATTACTATTGTACAAAACACAATTTTGAAACAAAGTTGAAAACATTTTAACAGAAAAAAAACCATTACCTGATGCCAAAATGTGTTCATAATATATGTTGATACCTCTGTAGCATCGAACGTTAAAGAGCGAGAAAAGGTTTATTCAGATAAACTTATTCCTTTTATCGCAATGCTTTTAATTGATTTTATGTTTTTAATTGATTTTATGAAGTTTTACGCCGCTGTCATCCATGTTAAATCATGGCGTTTTAAGGGTAAGTTACCAGTACAACTAGAACATTTATTCTGACTCCAGTATCTGTCGTTGTGCTAACCCCACAATCCTGAGCGCCAAGGCCGGAAAGCCATTGCTTTTATTTCTAATTTGTATGGTATGACCCGACTGGTGATCGAGCATTTTGAATCGGTTTGATTCTTCTCCAGGGTGTAAAAAAACCTCACAATGGCTAGTTGTCGTATATTTTCCTGTTTGAATATCTATCCTTACAGGTTGGAGGTACGAAATTATATGATACAGAAAACGGTCTAAATTGCGGACGCCATCTGCGGACAAATGCAATAAAGATGGAAAATGCGGACGCTATAATATGTAATTGTATATTGTAAGAAAGAATTGTTCGTTGAGTGCAATTATTATAATGACGATTTTTAATTCTTTGAATGAATTGAAGACTAATTGACTGTTTGATACTGCAATTGTCGGCCGTTTTATTATCTTGTTCATTAACACATTTTTCTCGTTTTTAATGTTATGGGAGAAATACATTTATATTGTGCCAATTATCAGATTGGCAAATAATGTCTGAATGGCAACATAATTGTCTATGAAAATGAATTTAAGTCACATCTGAACGTGTACAATTATATCCATTACAATATTCACAGTATAACCTACATGTACTAGTTTTATATAGCTTGTGAGATACGTTTATATTGGATTGTAATATAATCATACTTATTTGCTAAATGAAAATAATAGAATAGACATTTGAAATAAACTGATTTATTTCACTGTCGTTGTAGTAGTTTTTGTTTCAGAATCCAGTGTAGCTCCAATTGTATTTTGTCTGTGTTTCCTAATTGTACAAAGATGGCTCTAGTTATTGCTCTTTACGATAACTAGGTAACGTCCCTTGATTGCCAAGGGACGTTACTCAATATTCTCCTTCCTTTTGACAAAATTGCGGACATAGACAAAGCAATCAGCGAGGCGCGCGAAAACAACAATGAATAAACTAAAAATACAACTTTACTTATTTTTTAAAGTTTAATTTAAAGGGACTGAACTCCATATTGGTCAAAAATCGTTATATTTTATACTTTTTCAAATTAATCCAAAATATGTCAATATATATGTAACGGAGGGATGTAAAGGTCGTACATGTCATCTATTTCATTATTTCATAGAAAATAAGCAGTTAAGAAAACTTCCGCTCCGTGTTTTCCCGTTTAAAAATACCGTGGAATTCCCTCTTGCGAGCACCTGTCAGGTCATGTGATCGGAGACCCATGTAATCGAGGTCACGTGATCAAATTCAAATTTATCACCAACAAATTTGCACCAGTGACGTCTTTCAGATGCTTCATCTACCTTTTTCGTTCCCAACATTTATAATGTAACACTTTTAAACTGATCTTACAACATATGTATATATAAATACTTGACGAGGCACCCGATATTGAATTTAAATATGTTAAATTCATATGATATTTACTGCAATCATGTAAACAGAAGCCGCGGCCATCTTGCTTGTTTACTAACTGCGAGATTAACGCGAGGTTTTTTTTTAAAACCACTCTCTGTCATTGACGGTACCCCGTGTGGCACGTACGCGTATTTTTAAATGAAACGAGTATTACAAACCAAGACCTTGACCAGCAGATTTGTTTGTTTAAATACACTAATTATTAAACATTATCGTTATTTTCTTTTATTATTGTTTATTCAAAATGAATTCATTACTGACGAATGTTTTGAAACGCTTTCCACATAGACTTAGACAGAGACAGAGAGACATACAGACAGACATACATAGAGAGAGACAGACAGACATACAGACAGACATACATAGAGAGAGACAGACAGACAGAGAGAGAAAGAGAGAGGCAGAGAGAGAGAGAGAGAGAGAGAGAGAGAGAGAGAGAGAGAGAGAGAGAGAGAGAGAGAGAGAGAGAGAGAGAGAGAGAGAGAGAGAGAGAGAGAGAGAGAGAGAGAGAGAGAGAGACACACACACACACACACACACACATCACACACACACGCGCGCGCGCGCGCGCCGCAAACGCACACGCACGCACACACACACACGGGCACGCACGCACACACATATAGACAGACAGACAGACAGACAGACAGACAGACAGACAGACAGACAGACAGACAGACAGACAGACAGACAGACAGACAGACAGACAGACAGACAGACAGACAGACAGACAGACAGACAGACAGACAGACAGACAGACAGACAGACAGACAGACAGACAGACAGACAGACCTACTGATCTACACGATTTACCATGTTCACATACTACATCCATGACATCAGAGACAAGCTTAGTTTACCAAAATATAGTAATACAGAAAGACATACATGATGATAGACATGCATAGACAGATATACATACAAACGCATAGACATATAAACGTACAGATTGACAGATATACATACAAACGCATAGACATATAAACGTACAGATTGACAGACACAATGTCATGTTTATAAACATATAACCGAATAAATGCATACAAGCAGATTGACAGTTACACCAGCAGATACACGGAGGTATAGGCGGACAAAACATACATATATACATAAACATAAATATAAACATAAAGACATAAATACAGATAGATATACACTCAGATAGATATAAATTCAGAGACACATGAATAAATGCAGACATACATACATAGGGATAGACATATATAATGATAGAGACGACACGATGATAGACATACATGATGATAGGCATACATAGACATATATACTTACAAGCGTAGTCAGATACTTAGCTTAGTTTAACGAAATATAGTAATACAGAATGATAGAGACGACACGATGATATACATACATGATGATAAGCAACATAGACGCATAGGCAGATAAACACACAGATTGCCTACCTACCGCATGGATGTACATGCATACAGACAAACAGGCATATTGACAGTTACACCAACATATTGACGGAGAGAAAGACGGACATACATATACACATAAACATAAAGACATAAATACAGATAGAGATACACTCAGAAATGAATAAACATGAATAAATGCCGAAACACATACATAGACATACACGATAATAGACATACAGGATGCTAGGCATACATAGACAGCTAGACTTAACGACGCATAGGCAGATAAACATGCTGATTGACCATGGCATGGATGTACATTCATACAGACAAACAGGCATATCAACAGTTACCCCAACAGATAAACGGAGAGATAGACGGACATGCATGTGAACATAAACATACAGACATAAATACAGATAGATATACACTCAGATAGACATAAATTCAGAGACACAAGAATACTATTAGTTATTTGGTCTGTTACTGACCCACTACGGAAAAATAGGGGGTCTGTGGAATTTATAGGGGGCGAGGCGTTAGCCGAGTCCCCCTATACATTCAACATACCCCCTATTTTTCAGTAGTGGGTCAGTAACAGACCAAATAACTGATTTATTTCATCGACCACCTTTCATGAGCAAAAAAAAATGATACTCTTTCATTTACATTAACATTTACACTATTTCTAGAATGAAATTTACGGGTTTTGGCGCCAAATCACTAGCGTTATGACGTCAAACCGATGACGTGACGTCATTTTCCTAGTATTTGGTCCCAGTATTTTTAAAATTCCTAGTACTAAACCCACTTTAATAATGAAATGAAACAATATCAATTTGTTTTGTTCATGAAAGGTGGTTAATGAAATAAATCAGTTATAAATGGTCTGTTACTGACCCACTAAGGGGAAAAAAAAAATTAACAAGCGTAGGACATGCATTATTTTTATACATTCATTGATTTTTTTTTTTCTATGGAAAGGGAAGTTACTTTGCATGATATTCAACTTCGTAGTCGTTATGATATATATATTGTAAACAAATCGCTGTTAAAAATATCAAGATATTATACAGTATATAGATCTATTTTAACATAGGCAACTGAAAAATCTTCCAGTCAGCTTGATCTGAGAATAGAAGCCATATTGAATTTACTCACCCCCTATGGAATTTACTCACCCCCTATATAAATATAGGGGGTGTGCACGTGACAGGCTTTAACCAATGAAATTGCTAGAATTTTGTGGGAGGCGAAATAAATGCAGATATACATAAAAAGTGATATACATACATACATACATATTGATAGACACTCATGATGATAGACATACATGATGATAGGCATACATAGACATATAGAAGACATACAAACGCATAGACCGATACACATACAGACTGCACATGGATACACTTGCAAACAGACAAACAGGCAGATTGACAGTTACACCAATGGATAGACGGACATACATATCTACATAAACAAAAAGACATACATACATACATACATACATACATACATACATACATACATACATACATACATACATACATACATACATACATACATACATACATACATACATACATACAGATAGACATGCACTCAGATAGAATGCACTCACACATGCATACATTCAGAGACACATGAATAAACACAGATAGAAATACATTGCGATACACAAACATAATGATCGACATACATAATGATAGACATACATTCATGATGATATACATACATGAACAGATAAACATACAAATACATAGACAGATAGGCATACACACACACACACACACATAGATAGATAAACATACACATGCATATAGTCAGATTGACAGTTACACAGTTATTATTACACAAATTATAGATATAAACACGCATTTAGGAGAAAGTTCACCAGTGTGAGACCTAAATGGATCGCAAATGTGCGTATTCCACTTTCGTTCCGCCTCGCAAACGTTCAAAAGTAGCCCGATCCTAGGTTGTTTTGGCATTTGATGGTAGAAGAACCACTCCTCTATCCAAGCATACCATTGGTTCGGCTTAGATCACTATATTCAAGAAAAAGACCAGGGCCCATTCACATACGGTCTCACACAAGTGCTAATTAACTTTAGTGTAAATCAAATCGCATCGCGAATCTTCATATGAACAGACAGACAGCAAACAGACAAACACACGCAAACAAACACACTCATACTGGTATACCCAACACACTGAGGTATATAATTCCACACAAACACACCGAGGTCTATGCTCATTCGACATGTTTCACATATAAGACAAATGTAATGGCATAAAGAATTGGTCCTGAATGTCATTTATCATAAGCAAATTGGGGTAGTATAATTTTTTGGAAACCAGTACAAGGTAAACACACCGAGGTAACAACCTCAGTATGGGACACCCTCAACCTCAACCGGTGTGGGACACACAGCAACATCGGTATGGGTCACACAGCAATATCATCGGTATGGGACACACAGCAACATCGGTGGTCACACAGCAACATCTTCAGATAGAAGTGGGGACCCTGCCACTTGCTGTGTGCATTTTCTGATATACTGCGCATGCGCACGCCTGAGTTTAAGTAGAATATCGGGACGAGGTGTGTGGGGTCACACACAGCACCCTTACACGCCCAAAATTGACACACCGAGGTATCGTACATTTTTAAAGATATAAACATAGGCAAGCATTCTGCGTTACTTTAGAGGTAAACACACCGAGGTAATGGAAAAAATACCTCGGTAGGTTTTGGTACCTCGGTCAGTGGTTGTGTACTTCTATGACCTACCTCGGTGAGTAGGGTATACCAACGCACGCACACACACACACACACACACACACACACACACACACACACACACACACACACACACATACATACGTGTATTGCTGTTTATTTGAGGACGTTGACAGAGTTCTGCATTTAGAGGACCAACAAGAAGGGAAGCGTTAAGGCTTTCAGAAATTTCACAGATTGCTTCTCTGAGGCCGTTTAGCAGCTTTCATATCATTCGTAAATACACCTTAGCCTAAAACCTGTACGTAGTAACTGCTTAATGAGAAAACAGCCATAGGATATAGTTTAGGCATCTGCAGCAGACGACATTTGAAACAGGTAGACAAAAGAGAAATATTTTACATAATCTAGACTAGGGAAAGGACCCGAGGGTGATTCATATCAGCGTATTAATGTTCACCACTCTGTAAGCACCGAATTTCATAAGAAGACTATTCCAT
>JASEVX010000007.1:60523061-60721688 GCA_031761405.1 Serripes groenlandicus
ATATTTGAATTCGGTTATAAGGATCACGTGATAAATATACAGCGATATTTTAGATTTACTAGGTTACTAACCCAGTAGATTTTTACAATGCAAAATAACGAAAAATCTCTGTAATATTAATAATTTGCATATAATGTAGAACCTCAGTCAGCAAATTTCAATGCCTTACATACAGACAACAACAAGTTAATAGCAATTTTTAACAATTTTCTTTTTTTTATTTTTTATTTTTTTATGCTATTTTTCTCATATGGAGTTCAGTCCCAAAAAAAGTCAATATATATGTAACGGAAGGATGTAAAAGGTCGTACATGTCTTCTATTTCATTATTTCATAGAAAATAAGCAGTTAAGAAACGGTCCGCTCCGTGTTTTCCCGTTTAAAAATACCGTGGAATTCCCTCTTGCGAGCACCTGTCAGGTCATGTGTTCGGAGGACCCATGTGATCGAGGTCACGTGATCAAATTCAAATTTATCATCAACAATTTTGCACCAGTGATGTCTTTCAGACGCTTCCATCTACCTTTTTCGTCCCCAACATGTTATAATGTAACACCATTTTAAACTGATCTTACAAACATATGTATATATAAATACTTGACGAAGTACCCGATATTGAATTTAAATATGTTAAATTCAATATGATATTTACTGCAATCATGTAAAATTGCGAAGCCGCGGCATCTTGCTTGTTTACTAACTGCGAGATTAACGCGAGATTATGTTGCATTATGCCACTTACAACATTGTTTTCAGTTATATCACGGTGTTTCTTTGGTAAGTTACCAGTACTTCTGGTGCATTTATTCTGGTAGCATTCGAGTCAGTCGCAATTGTAACCCCACAATAAAAACATTATTTGGTATGACCCAGCCGGAATTGAATATGCAGCCTACAACACCGATGTGGCCGCTCTATCATAAAACCGCAAGGCTGTTCCAGAGAGACAGAGAGAGACAAGAGAGAGAGAGAGAGAGAGAGAGAGAGAGAGAGAGAGAGAGAGAGAGAGAGAGAGAGAGAGAGAGAGAGAGAGAGAGAGAGAGGGGGAGAGAGAGAGAGAGAGAGAGAGAGAGAGAGAAAGTGAGAGAGACAGAGAGACAGAGAGAGACAGAGACAGAGAGAGACAAGAGAGAGAGAGAGAGACAAGAGAGAGGAGAGAGAGAGTGAGAGAGATAGAGAAAGAGAGAGAGAGAGAGTGAGATAGAGAAAGAGAGACAGAGACAGAGACAGGACAGACAGAGAGAGAGACAGGGGGGGAGAGAGAGGAGGGAGAGAGATGAGAGAGAGAGAGAGAGAGAGGAGAGAGAGAGAGAGAGAGGGAGAGAGAGAGAGAGAGAGAGGAGAGAGGAAGGAGGAGAGGGAGAGAGAGAGAGGGGAGAGGAGAGGGGGGAGAGAGAGAGGCCAGACGAGAGAGACAGAGAGACAGAGACAGAGACAGACATACAGAACAGACATGACAGACATACAGACAGACATACAGACAGACAGACAGACAGAGACAGACAGACAGACAGACTAACGTTTACAATGAACCGACGCCGACGACCTGACCGGATGATGGACAAAAAGTGATCTAATTAGACTAAAGAAAATGGAAGCTTGCCCCTGCCAATTGCGGCCATAGTTTTTCATCTAATCAATTTAAACTAAAAATAAATTTGCAGAGGGTTACTTACGGAACATTTCTGCCACATTTTGAAATAAGACATACCCAGATCCAGAGAAGAAAATTTAAATTGTTGACGTTAATACCAATTTCCACCATTCTATAGCCACAGCATCCAAAGATCTACATCGAATCTTAATTCTTTGAAACTGACCAATAAAGGATAATTCCTTAATTTTTAATTTAATCCTCTAAAGTTTGACTGGAATTTCAGGTTCAGGAGGAAATGTAGATAAATGCAAAATTGGATTAAAAGTCGTCTGCTGTAATTGTGTTGTATTTGGGAAGCAGATAAATGGTGAAAAACCTTGATACTGATCAGGAAATGGATGTTTATATCGCCATATCTGGAATGGAGTTAGCTCAAGTAGATCCTGGATTCATACTTAAGACCTCTTGATTGAGGACAAGTACATCCCTCGGATCTGGAGCTCGACCGCTGTGACAGATAACAAGTTTTAAATATTCAACTTATCCCAACATACATGAAACCTACGACAGATGACGTCGACCATATATGGCTTACAGTACGGTAAACCTAAGGCAAAAGAACGTATAATGTTGAATAGAGTTGAAAACATTGTGACAAACATTGCTCAGTTTGAGCTATTTTCTCCATTTGCCATAAATAAACACTTTTAAAAGTTATCTGCTGCAGAGGTGCCAGAAAGGGGTCTATGTGTGATTAAAGGGGTAAATTAAATGCAGAAAGGCGTTTTTTGTTGAATCAGCTTTCACATCAATTCGTAAATACATCTTAGCCTAAAACCTGTACTTAGTAGCTGCTTATCGAGAAAAAAAGCCTTAGGCTATATTTTAGAAATCTGCAGCAAACGACATTTTGAAAACAGGTTGACCACAAGAGCAATATTGAACATAATCATTACCAGGGAAAGGACCTCGAGAGTGATTCCATATCGGCGTATTAATTGTCACCTACATTTCAGCTCAACTCTGTCAGAGACGGAATTTTATAAAGAAGAGACTATTTCAGGTTAAATATCGGAAGATAGTGATGTTTAATGTATCAACAGTTTAAGAGTTTTTTCATAACTTTAATCTAAGAAAATTAATCTCGTTCTCCATATATTATTTCAACGGCTTTAATTCGGGATGAAAAAAAATGTTTGGTAACTCGATAAACACCTTAGTTAAAACTGAATGTTATTATCTGGATGCATTGTAAGACGTGTTTTTTGTACACTTTAAACCGTCGTTTAATTGGTTATTATGCCGTTTTCAACATTTTCCAGTTATATCGCGGCGACAAGTTCACATATTCCTAATCACTGATCAGGCAAAATAGCATTCGGCTAAGAAAATGTGCCTTACCCAAAGCACTTTCGACGGTCCCCGGACGTTCAACCAGTAGGCAACGGCGGATTACTTATAAACATATAAGGCAAAACTGAATGTTAATATCTGGACGCATTGAAGACGTGTTTTTATACAGACGTGAAACCATCATGGATTAAGGAGAACTTGTATATCTACAGCAGTATCTCTTGTTTTCCCGTACATAGGTTTTATAATAACGCCTGCGGTAGACACGTCATTTGTCAACTATATCAAGGTAAGGGTAACCCTATCCTACACACAGACGCTCTCTGACGCCTCTGCATTAGACGATTTTTGGAAAACAATAGATGATCAATATCTCCTTTTGTCAGATTGTTTTAAACTCTATTAAACAATTATACTATTATAAAAACAGAGTGTCCATAGTTTTGCCTAGATGTTTGCATAGTCTTCTGCTGTAAATTCGTTGTGTGTGGGAAAGGGATAAATTACATCCATATGTCAAGGATACATCATGTAACCCAGTCTCTATGTTATTTAGTCTATCTTATATGGCTCTGGCTTTCTTAAATGCAGACGTAGTTCAGGTATCTGCAGCAGACGACTTTTGAAACATGTTGGATTTTTTTTTTTAAACAATCATGACCAGGAAACGGACCCGAAAGTGATACATATCAGCATTCTAAGAAAATGACCATTACTAGAACATTATCACGCCTTTAACACTTTTCTACATACAAACACTTTCTGACGCATTTGCAGCAGACGACAATTGAAAACAATGTGTCAAAAGATGAAATTGCTCAAAACGAGCAAGTTCTCCTTTTCCCACAATATTTCAACTTGAATAGGTAGCAATGTTTCATTTACAGACATTGTTCACACCCGTCTGCTGTAGACACGTCAGTTGTGGACAGTATACTGGGAAGTGACAAACCTGCCTGCCAAGAACATCAACATATTACGTATCCCAATCTCTATGTAATTTTATCTATCTGTTGTTACCGAATTTTCACGGGGCTAAACACACGTGCACCGTGTCTAGACATGTTGGATCTTAATGCATCTGCACAATCTCATCAGTTAACTCACTTTTGGCCAAGATGTGATACAGACATTAAACCTTTTCCACATACAACAAATCTGTAGTGAGCAATTTCTCCTTTTTAAAAAAAACCTTTTCAAAAGTCGTTTGCTGAAGAGGCTTCAGATTAATCGGAAGAATGATTTCACGTCGGAGTGTCAATAAGGCCGCAAGTCGCCTGACACGGTTCATATTAGAGTAGAAATAGACTGCGTGTGCCTAGGCACGAGAAAATCTGTTATAAATTATTATTATAACTGTGACGTTTGGTAATCAGGATCAACCGTAGAAACATCTCGTAAATATAGCGAAAAGTCCGTCAATTGTCTGTTTTGAACGTGAACTGTCTGATCGATAACTGAGCGTCTTCACAAGCTGATCTGAACCTTGGTTGAGGATCGATGTGTATTTGCAAGGATGGAGTCTTTTGACGGTGCACATAATTTTGCGTATTAAACCTTTATCATCATTCGTAAAAACTGTACTTGTTTTCGTAGAAGACGCATATTTAAAGTAGGTCCTTTGAAAAGAAAAATATGCGTTTCAGAAACATGAGAATGCCAATAATGAAATATGAACTGTCTGATCGTAATTGTGCGTCGACACGTATCTAAACCTGTATCATTATACGTATTAACTTGAGTTCTTTTCGTAGAAAACGCTTATTTAAGGTAGGTTCATTGAAAAGAAAATAGTCATTTCCGAAACATGTGATGAAGTCGTTTTTTGGACGGTACCCCTTAGGGTACTGTCTATAGTCATGTGCATTTTGAGAAATCGTACAACAGTTGGCTCCCCGACTATAAACAGAACGACAGTGTAAAGCTGGGAGCCGAAAAAGAGGGATTTTTTTAACCGTCAACAAAAAAGTAGTGTCAATTATCAGGCAATAAAACTGCATTTTCGAAAACCTTGGTGAATCAAGATATCTGAATATTGAAAAAAGACTGTAAAAAGGAAGCATTAGTGGTTGAAAGTTGAAGTAGAACGTTTACAATATTGAGTTGAAGTTTGAATAAATATATTCATAATTAATGTATGAATATATACCAATTTGTTTTAATGTTCAATCATAAAGAATATACTTTTTAGAAACGAAATAATCAGAAGTGATTTTTGGATATTTGGTAGTATTAACAATAATGTCAAACGCGTCGATGAAAAACTATCTCCCAACTAATTATCTAGCCAATCGATTCATTTTACTGAAAGAGATGGTAAGGAACGACAACTCTGCGAAGGAGAACTTGCAACTTCCGTTCAAAATGAAAGTAGAAATCTGACAAGCTGACGATAGATTGTTATTGGTTTTGTGGAGAAAAGACACATGAAGTTTATATTGAGGAAGACTGACAGGAAAGAAATGTGTGCATGTTCATTTAGTCATCAATCCGTAAAACGTTCGAGGTAGGTCTGTCAATTAAACTGTAATTTGAAGTGGAAAACTTTTTTTTTTTTTCGCCCTGTGCTGTATCGTAACCGAATATGAAAATAAGCTCACATGTATTTCATGTACACGTATGTCTGAAAATAGCCCAATTCCTGTAGACATTCGCTTGTTCGTTTTATCATTTGACATCTGTTAATTATTTAAAAAGTAATGGAAATGGAATAGGAAAAGGAAAAATAAAAAATAAATGAAGGACTTCGGAGACTTCGTACATATATTGTACAAGTGTATCATCGTTCTTGTATGTATACACTATTTAGGCTCATTTAAGGACTTAGGAGACAAAAGTGGTTAAGTGATGTGAAAACTGCTTTCAAACTTAAGTGTGTACAGTTATTTGTATTGATGATATTATGTATACAAGTTTTATTATTGAAAAGAATGAAGAAATACAATGTATATTGATAAATGAATTTTCCAGATTTTATCTATACTTAGATGGAGCATATGCATGATGCTTTGCCAAAAATGTTATTCAATTAACGCACAAAAACATATATATATTTGTGTACGTATGTTATAAATTGTCTAGTGAATCCATGTCTAACTGACACTTTGCCTTGGCGTCATTTATAAAGTTATATTGACATAAAAGTAGTGAGGCTACGCTGTTTCTAGGTCTAAATTACACGTGTATGGTCAGTTAAGACTGGTGAGACTGCATACTATGATACATAGGCTCCTCCGAGTCTTCACTGGATACAGATGCATTATAACCCCAAATAACTTAATGCAGATCAATAATTGCAAAGTATCTATTATAAACGGACTATTTTATTATTCAAATCATAGCATACATATATATTGATAAAAATGGTTTTGTGCAGACATGTATACACATCTTGATTTTATTTTTATTGTGCAATCAGTAACTGTATGTATTTTTGTTTCGTTTCAGATCATGGAAATGTTGACAGATTATATTAATGCGCAGCATTACTTGTGAAGAAGATTCATAATGTCAGTGTATGGGACATTTTTACAACCAACTTTTATGTATTGTAAAAGTTGGGGTATATTTACTATTATTTCCGGTTTCGTTTTTAGTTGAATCAGAGAAATAAAAGACAAATGGCAAGTCCTGGACGCAACAAAACGGGTAGAAAACAAAAACAAAACGACGTTAATGACATTCTTCAAAGCTGGTAACAGCAGCGAGTCGTTGTGACAAGTATTCTGAATGAAAGTGTTTGTTTTAACTCGGAAAACAGTAACGGAATGGAATGTTGTAAACGATACAAATACGAATCAAGGATGCACAATGAGATCTGTTTTTGTTTACTATAATACAGGAAGATAACTGTGTAATTAACTAATTACTATGAACAAGACATTCAAGTAAATCATTTTGAGCTATAACACAGCCTTCCAGGAAGACACTTGTACATGATAACTAAAATTAAGTAGATCATTTTGAACTACATATTGTGTCACACAGGGTGAACCTGTTGATAATTTTGATCAGGCAGATCATTTGTTTTGTTAAATGACCCAAGATGTAAAAGGTTTGTTAAATGACCCAAGATGTAAAACTGTAAGTTTACTAGCATTTGTCAACACTAAAAGGCATGAGTAAAAAACATTGTGACAAAAGGAGAAATTGCTCGTATGGAGCAATTTCTTCCTCTGCTTCCATGTTTTCAAAAAGCTGTCTGCTGCAGAGGCGTCAGAAAGTGTCTATTTGAGGGAAAGGGTGATTGAAATATTATAATTAGCTCCTCTGGCTGAAAGCTAGTCGAGCTTATGTCATGGCGAATTGTCCGTCGTGCATGCGTTAATTTTTTGCTTCAAACGACTTCTCCTACCTAACCACTTGGCCAATTAAGATGAAACTTCCTAGGAACCATCCTCTTAATGTCCTCTACTAAATTCATTCAAATGTTTTGGATCCATGCAAAATTCTGGTTTCCATGGCAACCAAATTAAAAAAATAGGGAAAAAGCTTCTCCTCCGAAAGTGTCAGGCCGATTTTCAAATAATCTTGTAGAAATGTTCCTTGTGTGACCCTCTATCAGATTCCTTCAAGCCAAGTTGATTGGACGAAAAATATGGTCGCCAGGGGAGCGGGGCTAATTTGCCTTATATGGCTATAATGTAAAATTAAAATATCTTTACCTCAAAAAGTGTTTGGCAAATTTTCAAATAATTTTGTAGAAATGTTCCTTGGGAGACCCTCTGTCAGATTCCTTCAAGCCATGTTGATTAGTGGAAAACTATGGCTGCCAGGGGGCGGGGCTATTTTGCCTTATATGGCTATAGTGAAAACTTAAAAAATCTTCTCCTCCGAAAGTTTCAGGCAAATTTTCAAATAATTTTGTAGAAATGTTCCTTGGGTGACCCTCTATCAGATCCTTCAAGCCATGTTGATTAGTCGAAAAACATGGCCGTCAGAGGGTGGGGCTATTTTGCTGTATATGGCTATAGTGAAAACTTAAAAAATCTTCTCCTCCGAGAGTGTCCAGCTGATTTTCAAATAATTTTGTAGATATGTTCTTTGGGTGACCCTCTATCAAATTCCTTCAAGCCAAGTTGATTGGTTGAAAACTATGGCTGCCAGGGTGCGGGGCTATTTTGCCTTATATGGCTATAGTGAAAACTTAAAAAATCTTCTACGAAAGTTTCGGGCTGATTTTCAAATAATTTTGTAGAAATGTTCCTAGGATGGTCCTCTATCAGATTCCTTCAACAATGTTGATTGGTCAAAAACATGGCCATCAGGGGGCGGGGCTGTTTGAAAATAATTTTTTACCTAATGGCCGTGGAGCGATACTGGCCCTCTTGGGCCTCTTGTTTTTTAAATCTGATCAAAGCTTTCTCTGTCTAGATTCCATAGAGTACTGGTACATGTTCATAAGAAGAATTAATTTTACAATGAAATTATTGATCACAAAAGGAAAAAGCACATTATGAGATTTAACTTCTGACATAAAGTTTAAAGATTTTCTATTGCATCATTATTGTCCACAGCCTATATACATTCAAAGGTCAGTTTACTATTTTTTTCTATGTATATATGTGTTTATATGTCTCTGGTATATTCAAGTTTATATGTACTCATCATGCAACAGAATTTACATGTACAAAATATGTCCCCAATTGTTCAATTGTTGAACATAGTAATGGGAAGAAAAGTTTGAAATTTCTAACACAACTGTACATTTTGACCTGTTGATTTTTTTGCAAACTTCAAGGATTGGAAGAATTATTTGAACGGAACCAATATCACAGGCTCTTTTTAAAAAGCTTTACCCAAATTTAACTAATCTACAGCAGACAACTTTGAAAATATCTTTGCAAGCTCACTTTGGTACAGCATGTTTCCTATTTTATTACTCAGTTTACCGTAGCTCAGTCAGTAGAGACATGGGCTGTTAATCCAGGGGTTGTGAGTTCGAACACCAGCTTGGCCTACATTCCTTCCAACATTTGACATGACTACCACCAATGGGCTTTCAGACTATGTGGAAAAGCAGCCAGTTGCTTGAAAAGAATGTTGTGTGAAGTACTGGTATGAGAAAGCCAAGAAACATATGAGTAGTTGAACTGGCTGCCGTGATATGACTGAAAGATTGATGAAAATGGTGTTAAACCCCAATTAATCAATCAAACTATTTTATTACCTAATACTTTGAGACTTGGAAAACTTGTTCATCTAATATCCTTCTTCTCATTGTATACTAAATAGGCTGAGTGTAGCCTATTTTTGGGGGTAAAAAGTATAAATTTTGATGTATTTTGGTTGTATTAGAGAATTGGACATTGTTGGTTAAGTTACAGGTCAATTTGACAGAAAATCCACAGGAGAAATTTGTCTATCCTTGTAAGCCTGTGTGGCATGCTTAGGCTGATCCGGATCGATACTTTACACAGAGTCCACAATGTTGGTTTGCTCAAATTAAAGGAAAATCTAGTTAACACTCTGGAAGCCGCATGTTTTACTTGAGCATGTTGAAATTTTTTCAGAATATTTGCTTGTATGATATCTAGCCTAAGTTCGAATATGTGTCAGATCCAGTAAAGAACTAGGTCACTTAGCCAAACACTGTAGAAAAATCTTGTTAACACTATAGACACTGCATTTTTGTATTGAGCATTTTGAAACCTTGTCAGAAAGTTTGTCTTGATGATAGGCCAATTTCAAATATTGGTTATTTTGGATAAAACATTAGGGCACTAAGCCAAGTTGGAGGAAAATCTTGTTAACCTTTTCCTTCATATAGACGCGTTCTGACTCCTCTGCTTCAGATGGCTTTTTGAAAACATAGAGACAAAAGAAGAAATGGCTCAAAACAAGCAATTTCTCCTTTTGCCACAATGTTTTCCACTTTTAGTCATAGGTTATCCATTCAATTATAGAGGTTTTGTATCAATTGACAAAATATGTTCAAAGTCGTCTGCTGCAGAATTGTCGTATGAGGGAAAGGGTTAAGACTCTGGAAGCGGCACTTTTAGCTTGAGCATGCTGAAACTTTGTCAGAATGATTGTTTTTATTATATTTATTTTGAATATGGGTAATGTTTGTTAAAAAATTAGGTCACTATGCCAAGTTGTAGGACAATCTTGATTTAACACTTAAGAGACCACACTTTTGACCCTAGCGGCTTGAAACTTTGTCAGACAGTTTTTCTTGATGATATACTGGCCAATTTAGACATTGGTCATGTTGAGAAAAAAATTAGGTCCCTTGATCAAATTTAAGAAAAATCTTGTTAATGCTCTGGAAGCCATGTTTTTAACTCTAGCATGATGAAACTTTACCAGAATGTTTATCTTGATGATATTTAGGCTAACTTCGAATATGGTCTGGCTAAAAACTAGGTCACTAGGCCAATATTGAGAAATATTTGTAAACACTGTAGTCACCACATTTCTCTCAAATGTTCCTTTCGTGCCTCTTTACTAAGAGTGTTAAAATTAAGTTGATTCTTTAGATACTATAGATAATAAATAGCTTTGCTATAGGTACTATGTTACCCTTTCTACACTACAGACACATGTTGTCTACTCTTCCACAGATGGATGGTATGAGAAATTTCGACAGTTTTCTCAATGTTTTATTGACTTTTAGTTTCATCAATACAGATTTACCAATATCTTTAGTTAAACATTTTCATACATCTGCTGTAGGATTTATCCATGTGATAAATTACCTATCACAAATGTGTTTGTTTATCTAACTGTATCTACTGTCTACAAGTCAAGAGTTTAATTATAGATCTCTGGAAATAAGGGGTTAACCCTGTCTTAAATAAATGTTTGAACTGTATGCATTTTTGCTTTTTTTGTTTACATTTTTAGCTCGTCTGATTTTTTGAAAAAAAAAAGACGAGCTATTGTCGTCACTTGATCGTCGTCGTCGGCGTTGGTTAAGTTTTGCGTTTAGCTCACTTACATGGAAACTATCAAACATAATACTTTGAAACTTGGAAAACTTGTTCATCTAATACCCTTCTTCACATTGAATGCTAAAGATACTGAGTTTGACCTTATTTTTGGGGTAAAAAACATGATTTTGGTGGTTTTTGGTTGACTTTGATCAAAGCTCCCTCATTTTTTGTTAGAGATTGATTTCAAATTGTGCACACATATTTCATAAATAATATACTTCAACATGTCAAATGGGATTTTGGGTCAAACATTTGGATTTTTTGCTTTTTCATTTCTTGTATTTTTAGCTATTGTGATCATATTTTGTCCGGCGTCCGTCCGTCGTGCGTCGTCAACATTTGAGCTTGTTAACACTCTACGGGCTACATTTTGTATTCAATCTTCATGAAAGTTTATCAGAATGTTCATCTTCATAAAATCTTGGACAAGTTCGAAACTGGGCCATATGAGGTCAACAACTAGGTCGAATTGAAGGGAAATCTTGTTAACACTCTGGAGGCCACATTTTCAACTTGATCATGTTGAAACTTTATCAGAATGTTTGCCTTGATGATATGTAGGTCAAGTTCGAACATAGGTCACGTCGGGTCAAAAAGTAGGTCACTAGGTCAAATTGAGGGAAAATCTTGTTAACACTCCAGAGGTCGCAATTTTTATATAAGCAGATTGAAATTTTGTCAGAATGTTTGTCTTAAAAATATCTCGGTCAAGTTCGAATATGGGTTATGCTGGGTCAAAAACTAGGTTAATAGGTCAAATTGAAGGAAAATCTTGTTAACACTTTGGATGCCGCATTTTTTGCTTCAGCAGCTTGAAATTTGGTCAGAATGTTTGTCTTAAAGATATCTAGGTCAAGTCCAAATATGGGTCATATTGGGTCAGAAACTAGGTATCAGACGAGCGTCAGGCACCCGCGGGCGGTTCTCTTGTTTGAAATTATGTGATTTGTGTTGTAACTTTCCACAAAATAGAACAGTTGACCATCTTTTTCCCCCTCATACAATGGGTACCGTCCCACAGCACTTTCAGTGCTTTGATTTTATAAGGTATTCATTGGTTTACGTACTTCTCGTCTTACTTATCACGTAGCTGAGCCCCGGTAGCTCAGTCGGTAGCGACGCGGGTTGTTAATCCAGGGATTTTGAGTTCGAACCCCAGCTCGGCCAACATTCTTTCCGACGTTTGACAAAAGACACTGTGACAAGCGTCATTCGTCTTTCACCAATGGGCTAACAGTCTGTGTGGAAAAGCAGCCAGTTGCTTGGTGAGTATGTTGTGTGGGGTACTGGTGTAAGAAAACTAGGAAACATATGAGTAGGTGAACTGGCCGCCGTGATACAACTGAAACATTGTTGAAAACATCGTTTAACCCCAATCAATCAGTATTTATCACATAGGACTGATTTGTCTTCAAACGTTTCTGCAGTAGACGACTTTTTAAGTTTGGGAAACAGTTGGAATTTGGGGAGAGAGGAGATATTACTTGTATTGAACATTTCCTCCATTTACAAAAGTGTTTTCTCCAAACGTATAAAACGTGTTTCTTTACGACAATATTCTCTATAATGTATCATTAAGAAGTTTCAGACGTGTCAAACGTTTGTAAAAAGTTAAAAACAGAATAAAATGGAAAAACATCATCATTCTAATTTTGAACAACTCAGCAATCAAGCACCAGATTCCTAGAAAACCCTACTTGATACAAATCTCGCGATATGCTTTGCACGTTTTGTGCAAATACTTAACAATTAAAAATATTTAAACTTTTTCCCACTTACAACTAATCAGCAGCAGACGACTTTGAAAACCTATTGGCAAAATGTATGTAATTAAAAAACAAAACAAAGACAACCCCCTAATTGATTATAATTGATAAAATAGTGGCAAAAGAAGCAAGTGTTCATCATGAGCATTCTCCACATAATTGATGATAGACATACATAAACAGATAGAAACACAAACGCATAGACAGATACACATACATATTGACATACACACGTATATACATGCATACAGACATACAGGTATATTTTATTTTGGTGTACAATATTTGTTTAGCCAACATACACATACACACACACACACACACACACAGGCATACAGACAGACAACCAGACAGAGAGAACGACAGACAGACATGCAGGCAGGCAGACACTGCTACTTGTCTTATATGTAATATAAACTTACATATATACATAAACATAAAGACATAAATACATATAGACATAAATTCAGATACGCATAAATTCGAGACACATGAATAAATGCAGATATACATACATAGTTATAGACATACATAATGATAGACACACGATGATAGACATGTATGATGGTAGACATAACTGATGATAGACATACATAAACAGATAGAAACACAAACGCATAGACAGATACACATACATATTGACATACACACGTATATACATGCATACAGACATACAGGCAGATTGACAGTTAAACCAACAGATAGACGAAGAGATAGACGGACATACATATATACTTAAACATGAATACATAAATACAGATAGATATACACTCAAATGAACATAGATTCAGAGACACATGAATAAATGCAGTTATACCATACATAGTGATAGACATACATAATGATAGACACACGAAAATAGAAATACATGATGATAGGCATACATAGACAGATAGACATATAAATACATAGACAGATAGACTTACACACATATATACAGATAAACATACAGATTGACATACACACGTATATACATACATACACACATACAGGCAGATTGACAGTTACACCAACAGATTAACGGAGAGATAGACGGACATACATGATAAACACAAGCCGGTAGGCGACGTCGGATTCTCTTTAATGATTTTCGCCTTTGCATATTTTGCAAGCTATCGGATCTACCTCGGAAACCCGAGGAATATACATACAAATACATAGACAGATATATACTTACAAACGCATAGACAGATATACACATACATATTGACATACACACGTATATACATGCATACAGACATACAGGCAGATTGACAGTTACACCAACAGATATATTGAGAGATAGACAGACATACATATATACATAAACATAAAAACATAAATACAGTTAGACATACACTCAGATAGACATAAATTCAAATACATAAATTCAGAGACACATGCATAAATACAGATAGAAATACTTAGTGATGGACATGCATACTAATAGACACACATTATGGTAGACATACATTCATGATGATAGACATACCTAGACAGATAATCATACACATACGTAGACAGATAGACATACACACACATAGACAGCTAAACATACACATGCATACAGGCAGATTGAGCGTTACACAGTTAGAGAGAGATAGAGAGAGAGAGAGAGAGAGAGATAGAGAGAGAGAGAGAGAGAGAGATAGAGAGAGAGAGAGAGACACACACACACACAGAGAGAGACAGAGAGACAGACAGAGAGCAGAGAGACAGACAGACAGACAGACAGACAGACAGACAGACAAACAGAGACAGACAGAGACAGACAGAGACAGACAGAGATAGAGAGAGACAGACAGACAGAGAGACATAGAGAGAGACAGAGACAGAGACAGACAGACAGACAGACAGTAACTTAAATCCGCGCACTTTTTTTTTGCCCACGATAACAGGCCGTCCACAGAAAAACACGCTGGCCCCAACAGGACACCGTAGATTTAAGTTAAATCCGCGCGTTTTTTTTAAAGGCTGTTTATATAGGATTCTATAGAGAATCCAGCAGAATTTGTCGAAAAAAGATGCGAAATTTTACAAATAAATCGGCGCATCTTTTTTTCATGGTTGCCAAAACATCAAACTGAAAAAAAAAAGTGCGCGGATTTAAGTTAAATCTACGGTGTCCTGTTGGGGCCAGCGTGTTTTTCTGTGGACGGCCTCTTATCGTGGGCACAAAAAAAACGCGCGGATTTATACGGTGTCCTGTTGGGGCCAGCGTGTTTTTCTGTGGACGGCCTCTTATCGTGGGCAAGACAAACAGAGACAGACAGAGATAGAGAGAGACAGACAGACCACGATAACAGGCCGTCCACAGAAAAACACGCTGGCCCCAACAGGACACCGTAGATTTAACTTAAATCCGCGCACTTTTTTTTAAGGCTGTTTATATAGGATTCTATAGAGAATCCAGCAGAATTTTGTCGAAAAAAGATGCAAAATTTTACAAATAAAAACGCGCATCTTTTTTTCATGGTTGCCAAAACATCAAACTGAAAAAAAAAAGTGCGCGGATTTAACTTAAATCCGCGTACTTTTTTTCAATGCGGATGAAACATTCGGTATCCTACGTACCTCAACACCGCTTCCAAATATTTCCCGCGTAAAATTATTCCCAGGACTAGGGAAGATATGTGTTTTGGGGCTATATACCGATGGATTTCACCAAACATCGAGTTGTCTGTAGTTACCTTTAGTCTAAGAAGCAGTTTGTGTAGCCCCTTTGCAATGATGGTCAAATTATAACTGTAAATATCCATTAAACGCCACCCTTTCCTTATCGAATTGTATCTAGCCCGTTCGGGCCGTTCGGGCTAGATACAATTCGATAAGGAAGATATGTGTTTTGGGGCTATATACCGATGGATTTCACCAAACATCAAGTTGTCTGTAGTTACCCTAGGTCTAAAAAGCACTTTGTGTAGCCCCTTTACAATGATGTTCAAATTATAACTGTAAATATCCATTAAACGCCACCCTTTCCTTATCGAATTGTATCTAAACCGTTCGGGCCGTTCGGGCTAGATACAATTCGATAAGGAAGATATGTGTTTTGGGGCTATATACCGATGGATTTCACCAAACATCGAGTTGTCTGTAGTTACCCTAAGTCTAAAAAGCACTTTGTGTAGCCCCTTTAGAATGATGTTCAAATTATAACTGTAAATATCCATTAAACGCCACCCTTTCCTTATCGAATTGTATCTAGCCTGTTAGGGCCGTTCGGGCTAGATACAATTCGATAAGGAAGATATGTGTTTTGGGGCTATATACCGATGGATTTTACCAAACATCGAGTTGTCTGTAGTTACCCTAAGTCTAAAAAGCACTTTGTGTAGCCCCTTTAGAATGATGTTCAAATTATAACTGTAAATATCCATTAAACGCCACCCTTTCCTTATCGAATTGTATCTAGCCTGTTAGGGCCGTTCGGGCTAGATACAATTCGATAAGGAAGATATGTGTTTTGGGGCTATATACCGATGGAATTTACAAAACATCGAGTTGTCTGTAGTTACCCTAAGTCTAAAAAGCACTTTGTATAGCCCCTTTGCAATGATGTTCAAATAATAACTGTAAATATCCATTAAACGCCACCCTTTCCTTTTCGAATTGTATCTAGCCCGTTCAGGCCGTTCAGGATAGATACAATTCGATAAGGAAGATATGAGTTTTTGGGCTATATACCATTGGATTTTACCCACAACGAGTTGTTTTGTAGTTGCCCTTGCTCTAAAAAGCCCTTTGTGTAGCCCATTTACAATGATGGTCAAATCGTAATTGTATATATCCATTTAACACTACCCTTTCCTTATCGAATTGTATCTAGCCCGAACGGCCCGAACGGGCTAGATACAATTCGATAAGGAAAGGGTGGCGTTTAATGGATATTTACAGTTATAATTTGACCATCATTGTAAAGGGGCTACACAAACTGCTTCTTAGACTAAAGGTAACTACAGACAACTCGATGTTTGGTGAAATCCATCGGTATATAGCCCCAAAACACATATCTTCCTTATCGAATTGTATCTAGCCCGAACGGCCCGAACGGCCCGAACGGGCTAGATACAATTCGATAAGGAAAGGGTGGCGTTTAATGGATATTTACAGTTATAATTTGACCATCATTGTAAAGGGGCTACACAAACTGCTTCTTAGACTAAAGGTAACTACAGACAACTCGATGTTTGGTGAAATCCATCGGTATATAGCCCCAAAACACATATCTTCCTTATCGAATTGTATCTAGCCCGATCGGCCCGAACGGGCTAGATACAATTCGATAAGGAAAGGGTGGTGTTTAATGGATATATACAGTTACGATTTGACCATCATTGTACATGGGATACACAAAGTGCTTTTTAGAGCAAGGGCAACTACAAAACAACTCGCTGTGGGTAAAATCCATCGGTATATACAATGTAGCCCCAAAACTCATATCTTCCTTATCGAATTGTATCTAGCCCGAACGGCCCGAACGGCCCGAACGGGCTAGATACAATTCGATAAGGAAAGGGTGGCGTTTAATGGATATTTACAGTTATAATTTGAACATCATTGTAAAGGGGCTACACAAAGTGCTTTTTAGACTTAGGGTAACTACAGACAACTCGATGTTTGGTGAAATCCATCGGTATATAGCCCCAAAACACATATCTTCCTTATCGAATTGTATCTAGCCCGAACGGCCCGAACGGCCCGAACGGCCCGAACGGGCTACATACAATTCGATTAGGAAAGGGTGGCGTTTAATGGATATTTACAGTTATAATTTGAACATCATTGTAAAGGGGCTACACAAAGTGCTTTTTAGACCTAGGGTAACTACAGACAACTTGATGTTTGGTGAAATCCATCGGTATATAGCCCAAAAACACATATCTTCCTTATCGAATTGTATCTAGCCCGAACGACCTGAACGGGCTAGATACAATTCGATAAGGAAAGGGTGGCGTTTTATGGATATTTACAGTTATAATTTGAACATCATTGCAAAGGGGCTACACACACTGCTTCTTAGACTAAAGGTTACTACAGACAACTCGATGTTTGGTGAAATCCATCGGTATATAGCCCCAAAACACATATCTTCCCTAGTCCTGGGAATAATTTTACGCGGGAAATATTTGGAAGCGGTGTTGAGGTACGTAGGATACCGAATGTTTCATCCGCATTGAAAAAAAGGACGCGGATTTAAGTTAAATCCGCGCACTTTTTTTTTCTGTTTGATGATTTGGCAACCATGAAAAAAAGATGCGCGGATTTATTTGTAAAATTTCGCATCTTTTTTCGACAAAATTCTGCTGGATTCTCTATAGAATCCTATATAAACAGCCTTAAAAAAAAGTGCGCGTTTTTTTTTTGCCCACGATAAGAGGCCGTCCACAGAAAAACACGCTGGACCCAACAGGACACCGTAGATTTAACTTAAATCCGCGCACCTTTTTTTTTGCCCACGATAAGATGCCATCCACAGAAAAACACGCTGGCCCCAACAGGACACCGTAATAATCGCATGTAAGTTCATTTAATGGTAATAACGTCGTTATTGTCGACATGAAGTTGTTGTTTTTATTCTACCACAGTGTGAGGTCGTATCTGTTGACATATCATTCAATATATCTAGCACTGGCACACGATGTTTACCAGTTACTGTAAAATATATTTTAAAATGCTTGACGAACAACGCCAAACCATTATCCCATCCGCATTTGGCGTGGGAAGATTTTGAAAACAGTGTATCCAGATATAAGCAGCTAACGTTGGTGTCTATTTTTATCTTGTTTTTTTTTAACTTGAGCTTTGTAGATTTTGCCTGGACTTTGAAGCTGATGACGCTGACGTCTCTTGAGATGTCTTTGTCCTTTAAGCTTCGCCTCCTCTAAGGCCACTGTAACGCTTGGGCACTTCACTTAATCTTGATAAAATATTTTGATTATGAAGTTTCCAATGCACATTCTCTATTCCGAAATAAGATTTTTTTGCAATACTTAATACAGTGGTTTTCTGTTATTTTCCAATAATTCTGATTACCTCTGTTGCATCAAAATGTTTATTTTATTTTTTTATTTTAGAGGGTCCTTGAAAGCTAAAGGGAAGAGGATCTGACGGTATAGTTGGAGAGAGCTATTCAACTGTGCATTACCACCTATAGATTGCACAACTAAATATTTTGGAGTGCATTGCATGACTGTTTAGGACAAACGCCTAGATCATTCAGTTTGTAAAAAAAGTCCATCGTGCCATACACATTCAATAGCTTGACAAACATCTAAAACTGACACAATTAACTTCCTATTGTTCTCTTTATCAAAATTATACTTTCTTTGGAAATGAAGGATGTAATAGGATTACCCATGTTGGACTGAAACCAACCCTGGAGAAAGTGTAACGGTTTATTTATTGACTATTGTAAACGAGGTTATAGTACTTGTTCATAACATTTTAAAACAAATGTCAAAATGGTTAGATTAATTTTTGTGTTTACTATTATCTTTGTATACTGTAAGTATTGTACGCTGGTGTCAACACAAACCTGCCAACAGTTAAAGTATTCACACAGGAGACGCCGTAATTGGACGGATATACGGTTGTAAGCGGTGTAAAACACAATTCAAACAAATCATGTAGATATACATGTATATCGCTGGTTGTTGGATGTTTCGACCAATGGACGTTTCGTCTTAGGACCTTTTGACCCAGTTATGATAACAATATATCTAAATATATCCTCACTAGGTATCACCTGAACAATGATATGTTGTACTAGGTTATTGCGAAACATTGAACTCAGATCTGCTTAATTTCGTCTGTTTAATAGAACGAATAATTTCTAGCACGTGTCATTTTGAATCGGTTTGATTCTTCTCCAGGATATAAAAGAAACTCACAATGGCTAGTTACGAACGGCATAGGAATTGGTTATATACTGCGGACAATATAGAATGTAGAGGAGCTGCGGACAATATAGAATGTAGAGGAGCTGCGGACAATATAGAATGTAGAGGAGCTGCGGACAATATAGAATGTAGAGGAGCTGCGGACAATATAGAATGTAGAGGAGCTGCGGACAATATAGAATGTAGAGGAGCTGCGGACAATATAGAATGTAGAGGAGCTGCGTGCAAAATAGAATATAGAGGAAACCGCGGACACTATAGAATATAGAGGAGACTGCGGACAATATAGATTATGAAGGGAATCTGCGGACGGATTAGGCATTGGTTATATACTGCGGACAATATAGAACATAGAGTAAACTGCGGAAAATATATTCATCGAGAAAAAAGTAGCTACATCAAATAAATCGTCTTCTCTCAAAAAGCAGTATATAACCAATACCATTTCCGCCCGCATATTCCCTTCATAATCTATATTGTCCGCATTTTCCTTCTTATTATATATTGGTCGCAGTTTCTTCTTCATTCGAAATTGGCCGCAGTTTCTTCTACAATACCAATGCCGTCCGCAATTTACTCTATATTCTATATTGTCCGCATTTCCCTTCTTATTCTAAATTGTCCGTAGTTTCATTCTTATTCTATATTGTCCGCAGTATATAACCAATACCTTTTCCGTTCGCAGATTCCCTTCATAATCTTTATTGTCCACAGTTTCATCTATATTTTATATTGTCCGCATTTTCCTTCTTATTCTATATGTCCGCTGTTTCCTCTATATCTATATTCTATATTGTCCTCAGTATGTAACCAATATCTATGCTGTCTGCAATTTTCCTCTATATTCTAGATTGTCCGCATTTTCCTTCTTATTCTATTTGTCTGCAATTTCCTCTTTATTCTATTATTGTCCTACACTTCATTATATATTGTCGGCCGTTTCCTTCTTATTCTATATTGTCGGCAGTTTTCTTCTTATTCTATATTTACCGCAGTTTCCTCTAAAAATCTATATTGTCCGCAGTATATAACCAATACCCAAGCCGTCCGCATGTTTCTCTATATTCTATGTTGTCTGCATTTTCCTTCTTATTCTATGTTGTCCGCAGTTTCCTCTACATCCTATATTATTATCCCCCGCCTATAAAATAGGGAGGGGGATATTGAAATGGCGTTGTCCGTCCGTCCGTCCTTCCGTCCTTCCTTCCGTCCTTCCGTCCTTCCTTCCGTCCTTCCGTCCGTCCGTCCGTCACCTGCATTTTCTCAGTAACTAGCTGGTAGAATTTCATGAAACTTAAAATAAATATGAACCACTATACTGGGATGATGCCCGTCCATTTTTTTTTATTAGTCAATTTTCCTTGGAGTTATTGCCCTTGATTTTTTGAAGAATCTACGTTTTCAGCCATTTCTCAGTAACTAGCGGGTAGAATTTCATGAAACTTAAAATAAATATGAACCACTATACTGGGATGATGCCTGTTCATTTTTCATTTGGATTAGTCAATTTTTCTTAGAGTTATTTCCCTTGATTTATTAAAAAATAATCGTTCACAGCCGTTTCTCAGTACCTAGCGGCTAGAATTTGATGAAACTTGAATGTAATATTAACCAACTTCCTGCCATTATTCCCCTCAAACTCTTTTTTGGATTCCTTATTTTTTTTTAGAGTTACTGCCCCTGATTTATTAAAAAATCCACGCCTACAGTTATTTCTCAGTAACTAGCTGCTAGAATTTGATGAAACTTGAATGTGATATGAACCAACATCCTGCAATGAACTTCTGAATAAATATGGTATCAAATCATTTACATTTATTATAACACTGTCTGATACATAATTATCCATGCATTTTAGCTCCACTTTAAGAAGAGTAAAGATATCTATTGTATTTGTGTCACTGTTGGTTTAAGAAGCAAAACCTAGTATTCACATTTTTCCTGTGTTATTTAAGAAATAACAAATGACACCCCTTTAGTTTTGTAATATTGATTATTAACCCTTTCACCGCATAAATACTCTGTTGAAAATAGTGCAGTTCCAAATAAGACGCCGCTTTTAAATACAGTTTTATTTAATCGTCCCTCTGATTTATTTCGTTAAAATATTTTATCATAAAGTAATCCCAGTCGATATTTTATAATTTGGCGCGGAACGGGATAAACCAGTGTCATAACTTTATTCTTTCCCCTTGATCTTGTGCGAAGAAGTTGAAATTTAAAGGTCAATTGCACATTAAACACAAAGACCTTCATGCACAAACAAGCCATCAATTACAAACAAACCATCGTTGGCGGGGGATATCTTTCCACTGAAAATGCTTGTCCGATCCTATATTGTCCGCAGAATATAACCAATACCCAAGCCATCCGCATTTTCCTCTACATTCTATATTGTCTGCATTTTCCTTCTTATTCTATGTTGTCCGCAGTTTCTTCAACATTCTATATTGTCCGCAATATAAAACCACTACCTATGCCGTCAACAATTTCCTCTATATTCTATATATAGTCCGCAGTTTCCACTTTATTATATATTTTCACAGTTTCCGTCTTATTATATATTGTCCGCATTTTCCGTCTTACTCTTTATTGTCCGCAATTTCTTCCACATCTATATTGCCCGCAGTTTCTCCCACATTCTATATTGTCCGCAATATAAAACCACTACCTATGCCGTCCGCAATTTCCCCTTTATTCTATATTGTCCGCATTTTCTTCCACATTCTATATTGTCCGCAATATAAAACCACTACCTATGCCGTCCGCAATTTCCTCTATATTCTATATATAGTCCGCAGTTTCCACTTTATTATATAATTTCACAGTTTCCGTCTTATTCTTTATTGTCCGCAGTTTCTTCCACATTCTATTTTGTCCGCAGTTTCTTCCACATTCTATATTGTCCGCAGTTTCTTCCACATTATATATTGTCCGCAATATAAAACCAATGCCTATGCCGTCCGCAATTTCCTCTATATTCTATATATAGTCCCCAGTTTCCACTTTATTATATATTTTCACAGTTTCCGTCTTATTATATATTGTCCGCACTTTCCGTCTTATTCTTTATTGTCCGCAGTTTCTTCTACATTGTATATGGGCCGCAGTATATGACCAATACCTATGCCGTCCGCCATTTCCTCTACATTCTATATTGTCTGCATTTTCCTTCATATTCTATATTGTCCGCAGTTTCTTCCACATTCTATATTGTCCGCAATATAAAACCAATGCCTATGCCGTCAACAATTTCCTCTATATTCTATATTGTCCGCAGTTTCTTCCACATTCTATATTGTCCGCAATATAAAACCACCACCTATGCCGTCCGCAATTTCCTTTATATTCTATATTGTCCGCATTTTCCTTTATATTCTATGTTGTCCGCGGTTTCTTCCACATTCTATATTGTCCGCAATATAAAACCAATGCCTATGCCGTCCGCAATTTCCTCTATATTCTATATTGTCCGCAGTTTCAACTTTATTACATTTTTTCCGCAGTTTCCATCTTATTCTATAATGTCCGCAGTATATAACCAATACCAAAGCCATCCGCATTTTCCTCTATATATTCTATACTGTCCGCATTTTCCTTCTTATCGTGTGATATTGTTCGCAGTTTCCTCTATATTCTATATTGTCCGCAGTATATAACCAATACCTATGCCGTCCGCAATTTACTCTTTATTCTATATTGTTCGCATTTTCCTTCTTATTCTACATTGTTCGCAGTTTCCTCTACATTCTATAATATCAGCAGTATATAACCAATACCTATGCCGTCCGCAATTTCCTCTATATTCTATATTGTCCACAGTTTCCACTTTATTATATATTGTCCGTATTTTCCTACTTATTCTATATTGTCCGCAGTATATAACCAATAACTTTTCCGTCCACAAATTCCCTTCATAATCTTTATTGTTCGCACTGTATCTACATTCTATACTGTCCGCATGTTCCTTCTTATTCTATATCGTCCGCAGTGTCCTCTACAATATAAGGAAAAAGCCATAGATGACATCGTACTTTATTTCAATTACCTTCAGGGCAACTACCTGTGTGATTTAATTATATCTTTTTGAGGTGAAAGTGAATGGACATTACGAGAAGAATTCTCATTTGCGGCACGCGATCCTGACACAGTATGCCTGTTCAAAAATGTGTGCCATCACGAAAAAAGGATTCAGTTAGCGAAAGCGGAGTTATCTAAAATTGTCAATCAAAACAAGCCGTTTCCTTTATATTCTATATTGTCTGCATGTTCCTTCTTATTCTATGTTGCCCGCAGTTTCTTCCACATTCTATATTGTCCGCAATATAAAACCACTACCTATGCCGTCCGCAATTTCCTCTATATTCTATATATAGTCCGCAGTTTCCACTTTATTATATATTTTCACAGTTTCCGTCTTATTCTATATTGTCACAGTATGCCTGTTCAAAAATGTGTGCCATCCCGAAAAAAGGATTCAGTTAGCGAAAGCGGAGTTATCTAAAATTGTCAATCAAACAAGCCGTTTCCTCTATATTCTTTATTGTCCATATTTTCATTCTTATTCTATAATGTCCGCAGTTTCCTTATATTCTAAAGTGTGACAAAATATAGACATGACCCATATTAGAACTTGACCTATATATCATCAAGACAAACATTCTGATTAAGTTTCATGCTCAAGTTAAAAATGCGGCCTCCAGAGTGTTAAAAATAATGTCCTACAATTTGAACTTGTGACCTAGTTGTTGACCTCATATGGCCCAGTTTCGAACTTGTCCAATATTTCATGAAGATGAATCTATAACCTGTAGAGTGTTAATAATCAATTGTTGACGACGCACGACGAACGGACGCCGGACAAAATGTGATCACAATAACTCACATTAGGCACTTCGTACACAGGTGAGCTAAAAACAGGGAAAATGATCCGAATCATCCTTTTCCTCAACGTTGAAATAAGATATAAAGGAAACGAACTCTGACAAAACGACATAATAATCGACTAAACTACAGCCATTATTGGCTATACACGTGTAATGGCCATCCGCGTCATACGAGACGCGCCCGTTAACAATGTTTATATCGTGTGGGCTGCATAGATCTATCAAAGATTTATCACATAACTTGCACTCCAGGAGTGACATAAAGCAGTGACATAAATATCATATGTAACTAGTTACATAAATAGCCGACTCACAGCACGTATGTGACGTCACTCTAATGTGACGTCACTTTTAATGACATCATATTGTTTACAATTGTTTTGAATTTCGGCATTTATTAAAAATATTGTTTAAAGAGAATAAATCTAGATAAATGAAATGTTATAAGTGCCTTGTTACTAATTTTGTATGAAATCAAAAGGTTATTGATAGGGACTACATTTTACAGTGGAAGTATGCATTTGAATTTCGGGGTGAACTTCGGTCACTGTTTATATGAGGACGAAGAAAGATCGATTTAAAGATTGAAAACAATCTTTTTATGGTGTTATGTGATAAGTAGAATCTTACATTCGTGCTTATTTGATATTGTTTTTATGAAACTCGTCGACTGAAACGAATATGACGCTCGGCAGAGCCTCGCGTCATATTATTTCAGTCGACTCGTTTCATAAAAACAATAACAAATAAGCACTCATGTAAGATCCTCTATATATCATACATTGTAATTCTATCCTTAACGCGTGTGTATTACGCGGCAAGAAATCAGACAATACCCTTGTTCTTGCGTTGTAAATCACCTGCTAAATGAAAATAACAATCTTGATAATCAGTACGTTTTCTATTCTGGCTATACTCTCCTCCAATGCTAATATTCCATTTGACTTATCTTTTCCTCTTTAATACGAACAACCCTCGGGTGATACATACGTTGTATACAACATAAGATCAATACACATTTCAAATAAAGATGAGTTAATGTAGTGTACAGTGAAATCTGTTAAATCAGTACACAACTGTTTAATAAAACTAATATTAATCAATGTGCTGGTTCCAGAGTATCCATGTCTACAGTCTCGTACCGCCAAATAGTCCGTCACTAAAATACATATGCACTTACTTGGTGGGATATCAACCGGAAAATGGATTTTATTTAACATCTCTAACGCAATGGAAATAACCACAAGGAAATGTGCTGTTAAATTATATGAAAATCTATTTCTGCGCTGTCAACAAATACATGTACATGTGATTTGTCTGTGAATCAAGTCCTAGCAAATTTTCGATTCCGACTCAAACATTATTTTTACAGATAGTCACGTCCCAGTGATTAAATATATACCAACAAGGAATCAAAACATTGAAATGAAGAGTAAATAATGGTTGATATTACTAATGTACATGCTTTATATTATATAAATTTAGACATGAGCTATTCTTATAAACAAATCGTTAGTCTGGTTCCCGACTTACTATGATATTCAGTAATAAGGGGTAGGTACTCCAGACTAACAAGTCATATATATGTAAAATATAAAATGATATATATTAACTCAATCAAATGAAATAGTCAGGGTGGCGCGCCGGAGACGAGGCATCGAGTCCCGGTCAGGGCAATTTGGTTTTATTTTTATTATTATACAAAAATATATCCTCATATCAGTGGTGTAAACATCCTTTGACACCTCTGAAAGCAACTCCTTCAAGAATTTAAAATAAATTCAAACAATTGCATTTTTGGTTTAACCTAGGCTTTGCGAATATGATTAGTTTGTTTGCATGATGTTTTACGTTGCTTTAAACACTATTTTAGTTATATCACGCCGTAAAATATATTATTTCTAATTGATAGTCAGAGACCTTCATTTGGTTTGGATATGTCATGTTTATCGGTTAATTGTATACACAAAATCACGACTAAAATCCATATCAACCAGTAGGTGTGCTTAACAGGAACTGACAAGATTCGTGTAGCAGATGCGCATAATTAAGTGAAATAGTTTATGTCAAAATTTAGTATATCGGTAGGGGTCGCGACGTTTCGTAACCTCTCCGTTTCGTAAAAGAAACAAAATGGCGGTTTGGTACCCGGAAAATGTTGGCTGTTTGGTAACTGATACTGTTTTGAACCCGAAAATGAATTGGCTGTTTCGTACCCGAAATAAAATGGTTGTTTCGTACCCGAAAATAAATCGGCTGTTTTGTACCCGGAAATATATTGGACGTTCTGTACCCGAAAATGAAGACAGTGGTGCAGAGGTAGAGCGTCGGCCTCTCGTATCAAAGGTCCCTGGTTCGAGTCCCGTGATGAGCGGGTCCTGACTTTGGGATTTTACCACACAAACGGCGCGAGTACTGTTTAAGTCTCCAGGAAGCAGACATCGAGAGTGATTTATCTAAGCCAAAGGCTTGTTTCGCAATCGATGTAAAATAAATAAGTTTAAACTAAACTAAGTCGCCACTTCCCCTCGCCATTTCCTTGTTTCATATACAACTATTTACCTTACTATAAAGACATTAAGGAATCCGCCTTGTCCTTTAATTTAATTAAGATTGTATAAGCATGTTCTTCTTTTATTATAACAATTGAATATTGAGAGTATTTTAAATGGCACCATCTGAGGAAAAATGCAACATCTATCAAGATGAAAGAGTAATTGAAATCATGTAGAAAACACTGTGGAAAAGGGGATTCTCTTAATTGTTTTTAAAAGTCATCTGCTTCAAATCAATTTAAAGTTATTTGCATTAGGGAAAGGGCCAAATGCTTCAGAGAGACATAAACATCAAATTTGAAACTTAAAAACATCTTAGACACAAATGTGAAATATCTTAAGTAGAAGTTATCATGCAAGGTTGAAAACAAATAACAATAGGAGGATTACCATTATGTGTGAAGTATTCTTAATTACCTTATACTGCACAATACTACAATCTATAGATCTACATTTTTTCTGACAAAGACAATTGGACAAGTAATTAACTTTGCAGTATCATGTTTCTTAATCCTTTCCCACATATGAACACTTTCTGACGCTTCTGCAACATTTTGGAAAAACGTGAACTTGTTTATTGTGAGCAATTTCTCCTTTTACCAGAATATTTTCAACTTTATTCCCAACTCTTTCACTTAAGTTTTAAAAAGGATATGGTTTAACGATAGTATCATTAATCAATACAGTTGTTCTGAAAACATTTGAATGTTGTTTAGTAGGCTTATTGTGACATTTTCCTATCTATCGCTTGTCCATTTCTATACAATGAAGAAATATAGTGTAATATTGTGGTCAATTTATTTTATCTTTTTGCTTAAATTTAACAATTTCTTATGTTCAGACTATAGTGTATATGGCTCTTGACTCGAAATTATATATCCAAGGATATTTTTAAAGTTACATGTTTCTCTATAGTCCGTGTTTCAAGTTGTAAACATTATTATCTGATTTAAGTTTTTCAAATGACCTTTACAATACTTGCTGTCATGCAAGAGAAATTGTATACATCTTGACAAATATGTAGCCGATGACTTGAAGATATGATTTAAAAAGCAGTGGCTCCTTAAGATATGTAGATACTGAAGATAGCTGTTTGTTTCGGTCTAAGATCTCTATCTTGCAAACAATTGTTCTGTTTTGCCATGTTTTAACCCTTTTTCATATACAACAATTCTGCAGCAGAGGACTTTGATACCATCTTTGTAAAACTATGAGAAATCGTTTTAAAAGAAAGAACATTTTTTAATAAAGATGAAAATATTGTGAAAAAGGAGAAATTGCTCATAATAATCCCAGGTTGTTTTCTTAAGTTGTCTTCTGTAGATGCGTTTATAAGTGGGAATGCGTTAACCTTTTCACAAGTGCTGGTACAATTTGACACATCTGCAGAAGATGACTTTTGAAATCATTTTTATAATTAAATAGTCATTTATGGTTTTTCACATTTTGTCCAAGATATTTTCAAGCTATTTGTGGAAGTCTGTATAAAATCAAAGATAAACAGTGAAATGGATCACTAGATAATTTCATTCGTTTAAACATTTAGTTACTCAACAATCCTATGAAAAGTATGTAATAAACACATCGCTTTACCCTTTCCCACAAACAAGGGCTTTTTGACGCCTCTGCAAAAGAGGAATGTTGTAAACATTGTAGCAAAAGGAGGAAATTCTACATTTACCGCAATGATTTCAATTCTATTTGACAATTACACTTACATTTCAGACGTTTTCCATAGTTTTTTGCCTAGATATTTTTGAAGTCGTCTGCTGCAGATTTGTTGTATGTTGCAAAGGGTAAATGCTTTATGATTAAAGGTTAGGTCTCATTCAAATTTCAAATTTTACTTCCTTTTTAAACAAACAAACAAAGTTTTGTTGCAAAATGCAGGTTAACAACTGCATCAACACTGATCTGAAATTAGTATTAAAGGTTTATTGCAAATTACAAAATTTAATTGTCATTGATAAAACGCAAAAGAGTCATTTGTTCCTTTTATTCCTGGCAATGAAGACTTCTATGAAGTAATTATTTTGCTGGACTGAGGTCAGTTTTCAAAATGAGCAATTGTGTCCGTGGTCCAATGTGTTTAACATATTTCTTAAAACGACATCTTCGCACTAATTTGGCAATCAATTGATAACAAAATTTCAATTATGTTACCATGTCTTCGGAATATGTTTTTATATGCCATACTCGACTGGTCCATTTATCCTGAAACAATTGAGTCAGTCGCAAGGCTATCTTAACAGCCCTGAGCGCCTAAGAGGGAAAGCCAATACTACCTTTAGTATTATCAAACTCGTGACCTCCCACACCCGAGACGGAGGCTCTATCAGGTACTACACCACGGAGGCGGTCTTTGATCTTGTTGTGCACTGTTCCCTGTGCACTGTTCGCCAAACAGTCGTAGAAGGTTTCAAGAACTTTCTGACAAAGCTACACATTGGATCAGATTGCAATCATGCGCAAATATATATTTATGTTAGCCTAATTTATTTCAAACTATCATTAGTGCGGTTTTGTTGATTTTCCTGTATGGCAATGACCCTCCTGCTCAAACGCATGATAATCTGAATGCGAACTCACAGAAAATGAGAAAGAGATTTTATGGACAATTTGTCGTTGTCTAGAATTGAAAAAAGAAAGTAGTCGAAGTGCTCAGGGTGAGCTATAGTGATCACATTTTGTATGTCGTCCGTCCGTTGTGCCTCATCAACTATTGCTCTACAGGCTGTATTTTGAATCCAATATTCTTGAAAGTTATCTCCATCAAATCTTGGACAAGTTCAAAACTGGGTCATATGAGGTCAAAAACTAGGCCGCTTGGTCAAATTGAAGAAATATCTTGTTAACACTATGCAGGCCGTATTTTATACTTGAGCATATTGAAACTTTATTAGAATTTTTGTCTTGATAATTTGTAGGCCAAGCTCGAAATTATGTCATGTCAGGTCAAAAATCTGGTCACTAGGCCAAATTGAAGAAAAATCTTGTTATCTCTTTTGAGGTCGTAATTGTTGCTTCAGCAGCTTGAGATTTTGTCAGAATGTCAAGTTCGAATACGGGTCATATTGGTTTAAAAACTTGGTCACTAGGTCAAATTGAAGTATTTTTAACTTGAAAATATTGAAGCTTTGTCAGAATGTTTGTCTTGATGATATGTAGGTCAAGTTTGAATATGGGTCACGTCCAGTCAAAAACAAGGCCAAATTGATTGAAAATCTTGTCAAAACTCTGTAGAGGCTACACTTTTCGCTTCAGCAGCTTGAACATTTTTTAAAAAGATTGTCCTAAGATATCTAGGTCAAGTTCGAATATGGGTCATATTGACTCTAAAAATAGGTCACTGGCTCAAATTAAAGGAAAATCTTGTTAACACTTTAGAGGCTGCATTTTTAATTTGAAAATATTGAAACTTTGTCAGAATGTTTTCCTTGGTGATAGTGTAGGTCAAGTTTGAATATGGGTCAGGTATGGTCAAAATCAAGGTCACAAGTGTTAAAACTGAAAGAGGACGCAGTGTTTGCTTCAGCAGCTTCAGAAATTGTGTCAGAATGTTTAGCTTAATGATATATGGTCAAGTTTAGATATGGGTCATATTGACTCTTAAACTAGGTCACTAAGCCAAATTGAATGAATATCTTTTTTCAACACCATGGAGACTGCATTTTTTATTTCAGCAGTTCACTTTGTCATGTGTTTTGCATTAGAAATCTCATTGAGCGATCTAGGGCCATCATGACCCTCTTGTTTAGTTTTATTAATTATACATGTACAAACATCTTATAGCTCTTTCTGTTTTCTTATCCCTTTTGCAACAAATCTGCAGAAAACCACTATGAAAACATTTTGGTTGTCTTAATGGGAAAGTGTAATTATTTGATAGAGTAAAAGGGGAAATTGCTCATAGAGTAGCAATATGTCCTTTTTTAACAATGTTTTCAAAATGTGTCTTCTGCAGAGTCGGCAGAAAGCATCAACTTGTAGAAAAGGATCAACCCTTTATCACAAATAGTTTACTTCTGAAGTATCCGATGAAATAAACACAGAAATACCTTTCTTACATTAAGATTTATCATGCTTTATCCCAGACTATGAAATTTAAAGTAATCTCCTTGTATGTGAAACTGAGTTAAAACATGCTTCTGGTATGCCATTGTATCAGAAATGTTTTCAAAGTTTTGTGTGTAGAATTTCCTTTCACAAATACTTATTTAAATATAATTTCAAGCCGAATGCTCAGGATGTTCCATTGTGATGACTCACTGTCCGGCGTACGTCAAACGGTCAAATATTCTTCTCTGAAACTGCTGATGCGATATTAACCAAACTTGACATGAATGTTACTTCGGTGACCCTAATCTAAAATTGGGGTGGAAATTGCAAAACTTTAAAAGTGTTCCCCTGTGAAACCGCTTGTTAGAATTGCAAGATAATTTGGTTGAAATGTTCTTTGGCTGACCCTCTACAAAATCGTTGAAGTCATATTGATTCGGTGAAAAGGGTAGTCGCCATGGGACATCAAAAATGGGCTGAAATGATTGTCTGTATTGGGGAAAGGATAAAGCAGAAATGTGACCCCCTACAATATTTGTTCCAGCCTTATTATATGGACCGGTTAAAAAAAATTGCCAGGTGACATCAGCAAAGGGCTGAAGTGATCAAATTACCCTACGTATGTTGTTTAATTTTTGTTTACAGTCATTTTAAGTTTCTTTTTCGTAAATAGGTAGCACCTATAGATACATTAAGTCAAATGTATAAGAGCCACGTCAAGCGATTATGGTTCTTAATTCTTTATGTAACATATATCTAAATGCATATTCTGAAACACAGAGCTTGAAGTGTAGCCTGCTTAAATACAACCATAGCACACGCCCTGAAACGGACTATTTTAATACATGTTCCACTCTCAAACAAATTCCATTGCATAAACTCTAATTTATAATGGCATAATTGTACTGTTGTCAGAAGTAAAAAAGCATATTTTCATTTCGATATGTTGTTTCTCGAATTCGAACAATGCGCAGGCAGTCATCAGGGACAGGACAAGTAGAACTTAGAAGCAAAGATATGAAGGATTTGATGTTTGTACTCAACAGAAATGTCTCATTGAATAAGGATTTTAGAATGCAAAACGCCCTTTATCTAGAGCTCTGTAGATAAACTTTTTACAGATGTTTTGAATAATATCAAAGCACAAAGATAAGTAGACAGACTTCGAAGACATTGTGGCAAAAGGAAATATCGCTCATCTTGATGCACAGTTTCTCCTTCAGCCACAATGGTTTCAACTCAATTTAATAATGATCAACTTTCGTTTATAGTGATTTCCGATACCATAATGTTTTCCACTTTAAGTCATAGGTTATCCATTCTATTTTAGAGATTTACTATTTTTTGACCAAATATGTTCAAAGTCGTCTGCTGCAGAATTGTCGTATGTGGGAAAGGGTTAAAAGGTAATGAATTTGCCCATATTGTTACCATCATTTTAAAGCATAATATTTGCTTAAAGTTTGGTACCTTCATAAGGTTTATGACGAATACAGGTACATGTAAAACTAATAATGATATATGCTCTCAGAAACGGGTAGATTCGCTTAATGTATTTATTGGTAACCCTTAATTACTTTTATTTTTTAATACCTTTAGAACAAATTCCCTGAAATGATATTTTAAATAGTTATATGCTTTGATTATATCTGAGGATAAAGTTCATTAGCTGCACTTGTAACTAAAAAGCTTAATTTGCATTGAAAACATTGAGGGAAAAGGAGAATTTACTCCTTTTGAGCCATTGGACCTTTTTCCAAAATGTTTTCAAACTTTTTTTTTTTGCTACTAAAGGCGTACAGAATATAAGGGAAATGTATGAATATATGTGGATAAATTACTGTATGTCAAACAATTCTTGAATAATCTCTCAAGTATATATACTACATACAGGATCACATGATGTTTACAAACATTGACCATTTGTGTCAAAACATTCAGTAAATGATCAATGTATCAGTAAAAACAAAGGCAGATAATATTATGGCACATAACTTTTAATTAAACCTACATCTTCAGCTGTAAAGAGTGATTACAGGAATGAATAAGCAATTAATCTTTCCTAATGCTTTCTTTGGTTATTGTCATGTGAGGATACATTTTATAAACCATCAACAATTTCATATAAATAATGCAATACAATTTGGTATATAATATATATATAATAATTAAGGGTCTTATTGGCTAAACAAAACTGCAGCAGTCGACTTTGAAAAAACACAGCAATTACCTATAAATGAAGGTTTGATTACTGAATGAAGTTGATAACAATGTGGCAAAAGGACAACTTGCTCATTATGACCAATTTCTCCTTTTGTCACACTGTTTTCAAAAGTCTTCTGCTGCAGAGGCGTCATAAAGAGTCTGTATGTGGGAAAGGAATAATCCCTCATACACACAACTTCATTCGCCTGTGTACAGACACAATTATTATAGAACAGTAAAATTAGGTAGAGTTATCACCCCTGAAATTTGGACATGGCCTTCGTAGACTGACGTGATCATGTCATTCTGTCAGAAGTGGATAATATAAGGTAGAGTTATCACCCCTGAAAGGAGGACATGGCCTTCGCAGACTGAAAAGGTCATGTCATTCTGTCAGAAGTGAAGTAAAGAAGCTACAGGTATCACCCCTGCAAGGCGGACATTGCCTTTGTAGACTGACCGGTCATGTCATTCTGTTAGAAGTGGAGACGACCAGAAGCTAATTATCACCCCTGAAAGGAGGACACGACCTTCGTAGACTGACCCGGTAATATCATTCTGTCAGAAATGAAGTAAAGAAGCTAGAGGTATCACCCCTGAAAGGAGGACATGGCCTTCATAGACTGACCCGGTCATGTCATCCTGTCAGAAGTAAAGCAAAGAAGCTAGAGGTATTAATCCTGAAAGGAGGACATGGCCTTTGTAGACTGACCCGGTCATGTCATTCTGTCAGAAGCAGAGACCAATATCTAGTTATCACTCCTGAACGGAGGACATTTCCTTCATAGACTGTCACTGTCATGTTATTATGTCAGAAGTGGAGAACAGAATCTAGAGTTATCACCCCTGAAAGGAGGACATGGCCTTCGTAGACTTAACCGGTCATGTCATTCTGTCAGAAGTAGAGAAAATGAACTAGAAGTATCATCCCTGAAAGGAGGACATGGCCTTCGTAGACTGACCCGGTCATGTCATCCTGTCAGAAATGAAGAACAGAAGCTAGAGTTATCACCCCTGAACGGAGGATATGGCCTTTGTAGACTGACCCGGTCATGTCATTCTGTCAGAAGTGGAGAACAGAAGCTAATTATCACCCCTGAAAGGAGGACACGACCTTCGTAGACTGACCCGGTATTATCATTATGTCATAAGTGAAGCAAAGAAGCTAGAACTATCACCCCTGAAAGGAGGACATGGCCTTCATAGACTGACCCGGTCATGTCATCCTGTCAGAAGTGAAGCAAAGAAGCTAGAGGTATTAACCCTGAAAGGAGGACATGGCCTTTGTAGACTGACCCGGTCATGTCATTCTGTCAGAAGTGGAGACCAATAGCTAGTTATCACTCCTGAACGGAGGACATTTCCTTCATAGACTGTCACTGTCATGTTATTCTGTCAAAAGTGGAGAACATAATGTAGAGTTATCCCCCCTGAAAGGAGGACATGGCCTTTGTAGACTTACCCGGTCATGCCATTCTGTCAGAAGTAGAGAAAAGGAACTAGAAGTATCATCCCTGAACAAAGGAAATGGCCTTCGTAGACTGACCCGGTCATGTCATCCTGTCAGAAATGAAGAACAGAAGCTAGAGTTATCACCCCTGAACGGAGGATATGGCCTTTGTAGACTGACCCGGTCATGTCATTCTGTCAGAAGTGGAGAACAGAAGCTAGAGTTATCACCCCTGAAAGCAGTACATGACCTTTGTCGACTGACCCGGTCATGTCATTCTGTCAGAAGTGGAGAACAAATTAGGACCCCGTGCAATAGACTCCTCTAACAGACTGAGCTTTAATGGGTCAAACGTTTCATTAATTAGAAAGTGGATCTATTTTCTAAATATAATTCTGCTTTTTCAAGCCCTGTTTTAAAAACATTTTTTGGACTGAAAGCAATTAAAAACACATTGTCAAACTAAATTACACCCGTTATACTTTCAATAAATGTGTGCCGACGTGTGAAATCTTTAACAACCATAATTTCTAGCACACACAAATACGGCTGTCTGCGTTTTCCAATATCGGTCAGCCTTTTTCCTCTATACTCCATATTTTTCTGCGCATTGCGTCTGCTTTTTATACAGATCCTTCCAAAATACCAACAGTTTCTCATAAAACAACTACATGTATTTCAGCAACAAATCAACAACCAGCAATCAGAATAGTGTTTTTTCTATTTAGAGGCAATTCTATTCCTTATAAAGTCTTTGATGTTAGTCTTCTTTGCAAAGAGTACTTTTTCCTACACTCTTCAATGTCTTCCTTCCCTGGTATCTTCCCTAGTTCTATGTGTTGTTCAAAGCCTTTCAACGCAGCTGCCTTCTCTCCCTCAGACCATGGTCTATGTTGGATTTTCTTCCCCACTGGAAGATAAGCAGTTCTCATATTTTAACCAAACAAAAGGACCAAGATGGCCATAAGGCTATCGCCAGTGGGTTACGAGAAGATAAACGTTTATTTTACTCTTTTTCTGATGCCGAATGGTCTATATCTTTTAGGCAATCAAAATAGCTTGAGAAAAAGGAACCGTTTTACAAATTTATCTTGAAAAAATGGAATTCAAATTTTTTGTCATTTTGCCCCTTTTCTGAAGCAACTTGATCCAACAAGATCATTCAGAGGAGAAGAATTTTTAAGATTGGGCATTTAATCCCCTTTCTGATGCCACAGCAAACAAAGTTCTACATAGAATTTAAATTTTTGAACAATTTTGAAAGAGGATCACCAAGGGAACATTCCTGTGAAGTTTGGTTGAAATTGGTCCAGTGGATAAGAGGTCCAGTGGATAAGATGTCATTTGAAGCTAAAACTGTTAAAAGTTATTTTTACCCCTTTTCTGATGCCCCATGGTTGCTATATTTAAAGCAATCAATATAGCTTGGTAAAAAAAATGTATGGAGGGTCACTGAAGGAACATTTTTACAAAATTCTCTTGAAATAAGACGAGCACTTTCATAAGAATGGAATTTTAAAATCTTGTCATTTTGTCCTTTTTCTGACGCCGCCTTGCCACAACAATTTTGAACCAATTAATATGGCTTGAAAAATGTGTGTAGAGGATCACCCAAGGAACATTTTATCTTGCAATCGGACAAGCGGATTTAGAGTAAAAGAAATTTAAAGGTTGAACATTATAACTGTGCTTGATGGTAATATGCACCAAATTCTATCCCCAGCCAAGTTAACATTTGTTAAGAATGCTGCACAGTCACAGAGTAATTGTAAATGAAAATAACATCAGATTTAAAATTGCATGCTCAAGATTAAGTGCCGCATATTACAAACTAGAAAAGTGTCTACAGGACAGATGCCCCATATTCACCTTTGTCACAACATATAAATATTCTAATTATAATTACCTTCTTTACTTGGCGTCTCATAATGATCATCGTCTCTTTCATCTGCTAAAAGAAAGGGTAAAATCATTACAATTCGTTGTACTAAATAAAACAAGAGGGCCATGATGGCCCTAGTTCGTTCACCTGAATTAAACAATGTACTGCAATGTAAAACACATTAAGACAATTATTCTGAATGCAACCTCAACAGTGTTAACGAGATTTTCCATCATTTGACCTAGTGATCTATTTTTTTTACCTGATATGCCCATATTCCAACCTGGACTAGATATCATCAACACAACATTCTGATAAAGTTTCAACTCAGGAGCGGCCTCCGGAGTTTGAACAATATTTTTCCTTTATTGACGTAGTTTTTGACCCAATATGACCCATATTCGAACTTGACTTAGATATAATTTAGAAAAACATTCTGATAAAATTTCAAGCTGCTGAAGCAGAAAATGTGGCATCCAGTGTTAACAAGATTTCCCTTCAATTTGGCCTAGTGACCTAGGTAATAATAATAAACAAGAGGTCTATGATGGCCCTGTATCGTTAGGCAATGCGATTTGTCATACCAACCACAATAAGTCATTTTGTGGTCAGGTAAGCTTATACAAGAGGGTCAGTAACTCTCCACTGCCTCAAAGTAAAATAACCCAATCCTAGACATGACCCATATTCTAACTTAGCCTAGATTTCATTAAGACAATAATTCTGACACAGTTTCAACATGCTAAAGTTAAAAATGAAGCTTGAAGCGTGTTAACAAGATGTTCCTTCAATTCGGTCTAGTGACCTAGTGTTCGACCTGACATGGCCCATATTCAGAGGAGGCCTAGATATTATCAAGAAAATTATTCTGACATAGTTTCAAGCTACAGAAGTTTAAAATGCAGCTTCCAGAGTGTTAACAAGATTTTCCTCAAATTTGGCCTAGTGACCTATTTATTGACCCAACATGACCCTTATTCGTACTTGACCTAGATATTATCAAGAAAACCATTCTGACACAGTTTCAACATGCTCAAGTTAAAAATGCAGCTTCCAGTGTTAACAAGATTTTTCTCTGTTCCACGAGAAAACCAACATTGTGGACTCTGCGTAAAGTCTCGATCCGGTTCAGCCTAAGCATGACGAGCAGGCTAAACCGGACAGACAATTTTCGCCTCCTGTGGATTTTTCTCTGTTCCACGAGAAAACCAACATTGTGGACTCTGCGTAAAGTCTCGATCCGGTTCAGCCTAAGCATGCCGCGCAGGCTAAACCGGACAGACAATTTTCGCCTCCTGTGGATTTTCTGTTTCATGAATCATAACTCTATACCTCTATCCCCAGGATACAGAATATGTCAGCCCGGATTAGACTGCGCGGATTGCGTAGGCTGATATGGGACGATACATTACGCAGAGTCCATAATGACTATATCATGACTACACTAGGGGGCAAAACACTAACACAACTTTTCCAATTACACAATATACTGCATAAGTTGTTGTTTAATACCGTGGCCTTAGTGCTAGGTCACCCCAATGACTATATCCTAAACAGGTCGTCTCAGATTGACCTTTGCGTCAGCCAATCAAATTGTCGTTAACCAAATTCCTCAGTATAAAACAGGCATTATAGCCCCTATCAATAAACGATACAAAGACTCGGGGATTGTCGAGTGCTCCTCTTGTATCATGCGATTTAATTTAAATTAAAACCGAGCACATGCTCACGAGTGTTTAAGTGTATAAATGTCGATACGAGATGACACTTCATGCAGGAAAGTCAGATCAAATATTCTTCCAGCGAAAATTTAAATGAGATTGAGGTCACCACTATGCACGACTAGTTCAAGTTTTGGTGTGAGTACTTTTATAAAGGACAAACTATAGTCTTATTTTTAAAACATCACCTTGCATGTCAATCAAAGCTGACGCCAGTGTCAGACATTTATCTCTTATTCAAAATGCAATGGTCAGTTTAATAGGTTTAAATATCTTTAAACGACACGATCTTATTAAAAAAAAAAAAATGATCCTCGACATATTTTGTTGTCCCGTAGTGCGTCTGATTTATGTTAATGATAGCGTCTAGTTCTCATTGAATCGTTTATAACTGGCTGCCTTCATACAATAATGCAAATGCTAGCGGCCAGTTCTCCCTGATATTTACACGTACATGTATTTCATTCAGAAAAAACTTTGTAGTCAGAAGAGTCAGGAGTGAACGTTTCTTCGTGCTCTATTAAACACTAGATGTAATAATAAATATCATTCACCTATGTTACAACATAACCATATGTACCGCCTCGGTGGAGTGATGGTAGAGCGTTCGCCTCGCCAGCGGGAGGTCGTGAGTTCGATCCCCGGCCTGGTCATACCATATACTTTAAAAATTATGGTAATAACTGCCCTCGTTGGCGCTCAGGGTTGCGTCACGAATTATCCTCGATACCAGGGTACATAAGAACTGTAGTACAGGTACATTACCCAAGATACTCCTTGATATAACTAAAATACTGTTGAATGTGGAATTTCCTAACGGTGGTTAACATTTCCACTTCGTTTTAATTAGAACCATCTGATGATATAGATACGACAACAGACGGTCGGGGTCGGACCGACGGACGACGCCAAATTAATATACAATCTGCTTTGTTTTCAATTCTATTCATAGACATTTTCTATATTTTGTTCTATATGTTCTCAAAGTGGTCGGCAGCTGATTTGATGGATGTGGTAAACGGTTAACCCGCAGCTCTACAATAAAGAATTACAGGCCTACTATTGTACACATAAGAGCTGTTCCACGAGAAAAAACCAACATTGTGGACTCTGCGTAAAGTCTCGATCCGGTTCAGCCTAAACATGCCGCGCAGGATAACCCGGACAGACAATTTTCGCCTCCTGTGGATTTTCTGTTTCAAGAATCATAACTCTATACCTCTATCCCCATGATACGAAATATGTCAGCCCGGATTAGCCTGCGCGGATTGCGCAAGCTGATATGGGACGATACATTACGCAGAGTCCATAATGACTATATCATGACTACACTAGGGAGCAAAACACTAACACAACTTTTCCAATTACACATATACTGCATAAGTTGTTGTTTAATGCCGTGGCCTTAGTGCTAGGTCATCCCTAATGACTATATCCTAAACAGGTCGTCTCAGATTGACATTTGTGTCAGCCAATCAAATTGTCGCTAACCAAATCCTCAGTATAAAACAGGCATTATAGCCCATATCAAAAAACGATACAAAGACTCGGGATTGTCGAGTGCTCCTGTTGTATCGTGCGATTTAATTTAAATTAAAACCGAGCACGTGCTCACGAGTGTTTAAGTGTATAATGTCAATACGAGATGACAATTCATGCAGAAAAGTCGGATCAAATATTCTTCCAGCGAAAATTTAAATGAGATTGAGGTCACCACTATGCACGATTAGTTCAAGTTTTGGTATGAGTACTTTTATAAAGGACAAACTATAGTCAAACTATAGTCTTATTTTTAAAACATCACCTTGCATGTCAATCAAAGCTGACGCCAGTGTCAGACATTTATCTCTTATTCAAATGCAATGTCAGTTTAATAGGTTTAAATATCTTTAAACGACTAGGATATGCTGTACTTGATAAAAGCACGAACTCACTGTGTCACTGCACATATGCACACAACCTATCCTGATACAGACATAGATTATTTGCGCCACACGACTTTTCAAAATGTGTGGATATAAAACGGAATGATGTAGATGCCAAAAACATTTCCTAAAATGTTTGACAAGCAGACGACACCAAAAGTATATATCAGATAAACGGTTTATGATTTGTTTAGTTGGGGTTAACGCTGTTTTCAACATTATTCAGTTATTTCACGGCGCAGTTCACTTATTCATGATCGCAGGGTAACGAATTATTACTAAGCTAGAAAGTGTGCCTTGCATAAGGGCACTCCACCAATACAGGTGCGACCAAGGATCGAACCAGGGACATCCGGTTCAAAATTCCGACTCACTAGAGCACGGCGATTCTAAGGTTTATGAAACAAAAATGATAAATCTTGTCATTGACATATTCTAGAAGTTGCTTGTGTCGCCTGCTTTGGTAGGGTGACATACAGGGATCATTTCTCCATCATCTGTCCGTCTGTATGTCTGTCTCTTTATGTCCGCATGATTTAATTCAGTGTCATTTTGCCAGGAAAAGAGTGTGTCTCTTTGATCATTCTTGTTTCTCTAACTCTTTTAGCGCCGAATTGTTAAAAGTAGACTCTTCCATGTTCAAAATCGGGCGTGTTCATTTCTCATGTAATAAAGTTGGACTATTTTGATAACAGAATGGCAAACAATGCTGATTTCAGCAAAAACTTCAATATTGCCTTTGCGCTGAAAGAGTTAATGTATTTAAAAACAGAATGATCTAAGGGACACAACTCCTTAAGCTGTAAAAGTATCGCCTCGGTGGAGTAGTGGTACGTCCGCCTCGGTCTCGGTAGGTCACGTGTTCTATCTCCGGCCGGGTCATACAAAAGACTTTAAAAATGTTGGTAATGCTTCCTCTTCCTTTTTCTCTCTGTATGTCTCTATGTCTGTCTCTCTCTCACTCTCTGTATATGTTTCTGTCTGTCTCTCTGTTTCTGTATCTCCCTATCTTTCTTTCTGTCACTATCACTCTATCTCGCTCTCTTTGTGTCTCTGTCTTTCTCTGTCTCTCTATTTTCTCGTCTCCCTCCCTCTCTCTCTGTCTCTTTCTCTCGCTATCACCCTCCATCCCTCTCACCCTCTCTGTCTCTGTCTCTTTCCTTATCTCTATCTCTCCCTATCTCTATCTTTCTCTCTCTCTCTCTCTCTCTCTCTCTCTCTCTCTCTCTCTCTCTCTCTCTCTCTCTCTCTCTCTCTCTCTCTCTCTCTCTCTCTCTCTCTCTCTCTCTCTCTCTCTCTCTCTCTCTCTCTCTCTCTCTCTCTCTCTCTCTCTCTCTCTCTCCCTTGTCTGGATGTGTCTCTCGCTGTCTCTCAATGTGTCTATGTGTCTGTCTTTTAATCTCTCTATCTCTCTCTGTGTTAAACAGTGAAAACAGACTTGTTTTTCTCGTCATTATCACTACAAAAAATATCCAGGCTAAGTTTGGGTTGCCGGTGTGCGTCTGAATTATAAACAATCGATTATGAGATCGATTTAACAGGCTCGCGCATATTACTCTATTTTGTGGGCAATTTATTTTTTAGACGAATTACTAACGATTCGCCACATAAAGATTCGCCACAATTGTATAACGAATCGCCACAGTCTTTTAGTAGTGGAATGGGTGTGTGTTTAGAACAGCGGTAGTGGAATGCATGTGTGTTTAGAACAGCTGTAGTGGAATGCACGTGTGTTTCGAACAGGTAATTTTAGAACTAGTAGTGGATTACATGTCGCCGATTTCCGTTGTGCGTCAGGTTGATCACGTGACACTGTAGTGATTTGCAGGAGCAATTTCAAAGTAAGAATTCATACGTTTTTGACCCCCATATACGTTTCTGTATTTCAATTCTACCTGAATATGCGTTTAGTTTTCCTCTATAACCTCTTGAAAGCACTGTAGTTATTTTCAGGTGTTATGTCACATGTAGTGGGTTTCATGAATGAACACGTCTGCGCGCGCGCGCGTGTGTGTGTGTGTGTGTGTGTGTGTGTGTGTGTGTGTGTGTGTGAGTGTGTGTGTGTGTGTGTGTGTGTGTGTGTGTGTGTGTGTGTGTGTGTGTGTGTGTGTGTGTGTGTGTGTGTGTGTGTGTGTGTGCGCGTGTGTATGGCCTACGTTATGAGGACTGAACATTGGATACATATCAACGGTCAGAGGACTTTTTACATTCTGAGGACTTACACTCATGTCCTCGAAAAGTTTTCTTGATATAAATCACCATTATGGGGGACTACGTTCTAAACATTAAGAAACATGGTTGTCCTCGTAATGTTTGTGCGATGTGATTTGTGTATTTCTGTCATACACAATTTACTCCGTGTGTGTATGTTTGTTCAATCAAAATTCGTCATAAAGATTTTCATTGACCAATCAAATATATATATATACCGGTGTCAACATAAAGTACTTCAATTTCTCATAATATCGAATGAGTAAGAACAGCGTTTCCATGTCCTCCTAAAGATGCTATACATAGACAAAAAAGACACTGTTCTCGCACAGATGGTATACTCTGAAAGTCCTCAGACTGTAGGGCAGTATAGACCAAATGTCATAAAGGAGTTTTAAAGAAACGGTTGGGATGACATAGATTCTACCTGTGAGGCTCATAATAAGGCCTTGATTTGTGCTTAAGTAGAATGGTTTCTTAAACATAGAAAAAATTTGCAATTCTAGGACTAAAGTCTTCTTAATGGCACAAAACATCCTCCTCATTACGATGCATAAAATCAGGTCTGAATTAAATATGCAAATGAATGTCCTCGTTTTGTGGTCCTCAAAAAGATATATTTTATGTGCACGACCCATTTTGTTTTTAAGCATCTCTATACAGTGTAAGAAACATCTGATGGTATAACATAAAACTGACGTTAAAACACTTTATATATTCCGCTAAGTAGGCTGCCCCTTATTGATACCATTTAATTCACATTTTGTAGCCAATTATCTTGTTACTTAGTCTGAATGTTTGTCTTGTGAAGAGCAAACAAAATGTTTTTGATTCTGGTTGAATTTGTGCGAACCACAAATGGTCATTTTGACCCTCTTGTTATATCTTTAAATGGATTATGCTATAGTTCACTATTTATTTACTAGAAGTATGCCTACACATCTGTACCTGAAGTAATGCTAACAATCTTCTTGTGTTAATGCATCGATCAAATCGTATATTAAAATCTCCTTTTGCTGTAATATTAATAAATCATTTTATACGGTTAAACAAATTTACGGCGAAGCCGGCAATTTTTCCCCGTCAATAGGTAATGTGTATGAACTTTGCAAATTGCTATACCGTCTATCCAAAAATTGTGTCCAGAGTGGATTTTTCGATGCAGGCGCGATACTGCTACGTTTTGATTACATGAAAAGAAAATATTGAAACAAAAAAAACTTCTAGAGGAAAAAATTAAATATGATAATACGTACTCGATAAAGAAACGCGCAAAAATACTTTTATACGTGTGAAAGCTTGAGCCGAAGGCTCGAGCGAAGCACGCCTATAGGTTACACGTACGAACACATCATACGAGATCAAAACAACGAGAATTCAGTACAATCTTACTGTTTTTCACATATCAAATCTCAACCCCATAGCACTTTTTTTCGGCCATTTTGCTTCCGGTCTTACTGGTGAATGTAGAGCGCCTATGTAATATAGAGTGAGAGCGCCTATGTAATAGAGATTGCCAAATGTGACGTCATTGCAACGAAAAGTAACGTCATTGTAAGGCAAGTAATAAATAAATAACAAAAGGAAAACGACAGGAATGGTAGAAAAAGATAGTTTGACTCGTCACAAATGGATTTCATTCACTGGAAGGACTTTATGAAGGCTAAGTCGACTATTCTTTTGTACCTGTCATCATTATTTCATCGATTTTATATCTTTGCAATATAGAGAAGCAATAAACACTTGAAAATGATTGTAAATATTTCAACGGAAGTTATCGTTCGTTACACTGGCCTCGGATATTATTTAAACTGAAAAGGACGAACAATTCTGTTTCTGTATCGACATAGCTTCGTTTCAAGGTAGGATATTTATTATATCAATAATTTGCTTAAAAATATAACTTCGTTTCTAAATGATTTGTTAGTATCTGTTGAGAACCGTTCCACGATGCTTTCGTCAAATCGCGTGACGTCACATCGTGTGTATTGTTTTTGTCTGTATCTGTTCCACGATGCTTACGTCACATCGCGTCACGTCACATAGTGTGTATTGTTTTGTCTGTATCTGTCATTTGAAGCCGAATCTGTCTTGCCAAATGTTGACCCACTCAAGAAAATAGCTAAACTATCATATCTTCGACTGTCTAGTTGTATTTGCTTTAAGACGTTTATTAATAAGACAGTCGTATTTGCTTTAAGACGTTTATTAATATATTGAAGTAAATGTAGTAAACATGCAAACAAAACTTCAGTCAATTTCAAATTATTTGCCTTCAATATTCTTTTTTTTTTTTTTTATTGTACAGTTTAACAGTTTATGTCTATGACCTAGCATTTGTCAAATCATGAAAGTATGACCAGAATCAGTTCACCCTGGTTTTGGGGTATACATAGTAAATGTCTTGAGCCATATATCCTCCAACCTGAAAGAGAGGAAAACCCTTTCATGCCTCCAAATGAGTCCATTGTTTTAAAGAAATGATGTCATATGTGGACTATCAGTAAAACACATAACTTTTCATTCAACAGGCTGAATTTCTAGTAGTTTCACCTTTTTTTATCCAAAATTTGTTTATTGCTCAAACTAAAATGAGACCATTGTTTTAAAGGAATGATGTCATATGTGGGCTATCAATAAAACACATTACTTTTCTTTCAACAGGCTGCATTTCTAGTAGATTCATCTTTTTTTTAACCAAAATATGTTTATTGATCAATCTCAAATGAGTCATGATTGTTTTAAAGAAATGATGTCATATGTGGGCTATCAGTAAAACACATTACTTTTTTTTCAACAGGCTGAATTTCATTTTTTTTTTATCCAAAATGTGTTTATTGATCAGATTGGACAAACTTGTTACTAAGAATTTCAACATTATTTCCACTAGGTTATTTTAAATACTCTGCATGTATGTATTCAAACCACATTTACAAAAGATTCAACATCTATTGACAGCACTATTTTCATACTTGGGAGCACAACAACCAATGATGTCATAGAACTGTTTTTCAACAGAAAAGGCTATATTATAAATCATAATTAATGTCAGTTATAAGTCACCCAGTGACCTCACATAAGTGTTCTGTCCTCTGATATAACTGAAATACCACCGAAATGTATATCTTTTCTGTTTTCTATGTAATTTATTGTGAAATCCATTTTTCTGTGTGAAATTGTATAATCTATACAATAGAAATGGTAAAATTTAAACTAGTATTACATTCATTGTAACAAAAAAAAATCTTATACTTTACTGGTAATAAAATTACACATATATTCATGAACTGCTGCTCAAAGTAAAAACCTATACTGTAGTTTAATGGTAGAACACCAGTCCTGGTCTAACAAGAGTTCTGAGTTCAAATCTCAGCAGGTACATGATTTGAAAGAAGCAACTAAACTTAACATTTATACATGAAACAATTATGTTGTGGGGAGTAGTCTTACTTAAACACTTATTACATTTTTATCCTGGCTTCTAGTGAAAATAGTTTACTCCCTGTACCCTTTTCAAAAGCTTTTATAATTGCGCAATAACAATTAAAAAGGAAAAGTTATCATCATTGATAACTCTGAGAATCTGTACATGTTCAAGGTCTGATAAGATCTTTCACTATCCACTTTTTTTTCAAACGACATATTTCATATACATGTATACATACATAATCAGTTGTTCAGACACTAAGTCTGGAACTTATTAACAAATAACCTGATGCTGTTTCATGTTTTACAAATTAAAAACCAGAAAAGGAGATAGGGGTTCAAAGGGAAATGTTGTTGAATAGGAACATATATTGTTCATTTTGGATATGTTCATTTTGGATCAATTACACCATTCTGACAATATATTCAGATTAGTCACAGAAATCAAGTAATTTACATCAGGCAAGGGGCTAAACTTTACCCTTTCCAACATACATCATTATAAATGGGACTTTTGAAAATATTTGTCAACAATTACAGTTTTCTCAGTCTGTATGCATAGTGTTTTCATCTTATGTGCCTTATAAGATTGTTGTGTGGAGTATTTTAGTATTCTAGAAAGCCAGGGGAAAATGTAAGGTGAACTGAAGTACCATCGAAAGTAATGTTAAGCTCAAGTCATTCAATCAACCATGGTAAGAGTCAGTTTCCAATTATATGTATTACCAGTTTACAAATAACTAGCATTTGTAAAAATAAATCAGAACATTCTTCAATGTCTTCTAGTGTTGTTTTCCATCAACATCCTTGGAAATCTTACAGTCCGTTACAATTCTAACCTAATAAAAAAAACAACAGATATTTACAAATGAATTAAACTTAAATGCATGATAAGTTTGGTTTTTTTCAATATGTTTTTCAAATTCTGTTTGGTAACTTTCTACAATTTGCCTATTAATTTGTTTCTTGTTGTGGGACTGACAGTGCTTAATTAATTGTTCTTGCTTTCACACGACCTAGGCTTTGCCTATTAACATATTATGTGATAATTTGCGTGTTATAACACTCGACGTCTATTTTTAAAATGAGTTAGAATAAAAACTGATAAGGTTTTACTGACTAACCGGTAGTTACAAATCCAAATTTCTGTAATATGACGTCATTCTATTATCGTAACGCCTATGATGAATAAATACCCAAAAGGAAAACGACAGAAATGATAGGAAAGGATAGTGTGACTCGTCACAAATGTAGTTCCGTATTTTAGAAAATAACTTTACGAAGGGCAAGTCGATTATTTGTTGTACCTGTCATCATTATTTCATGGATTTAAAATCTTGGACATATTTCAAAGTTGAATATATGCTTAACCAGATGATGATTTTTAGTTTATTTGCTTAGGACGGTAGGACTCGTAAATAACTTATAATCAAATCACTGATAGTGATGCAAGCAAGGGGCTAACTGCAGATCACGAATAATTATTTACCGATTACACCAGTTAATAAATGTAAACCTGAAATATGTACCGCCTGTACTCATAAGTTATGGAATACAGTAACTTCGTACCCCAGTAATTTCGTACCCGGTATAGTTCGTACCTTGAAGCTTGTCATTTAAAGCCGTAGCCGTCCTGTAAAATGCTGCCTCCATTCAAGAGAACAGCTAAAATAGCATATCTTCGACTGTCCAGTGTTATTTACCTTAAAGCGACTGAACTTCAGATACCCAACTGTCGAAAAAAAAAAATCCAATTTTAAGAAATTCAGTGTTATTTTTGTATTTGGGGCATTAAAATATGATAACTGATATATTACATACCCCTATAATCGGTGAGATTTCTTGTTTTCGATACTTTTTCCATCGCAAATTCTACCCCGTAAGTATTTTTAAATAGGAAACCCCTTCATCTGGACAATTGAAAACGATTCAAGTTCACTTTATTGATAAAAAACGATACATTTTTTTGTTTTCGTGCCATCTGGATTTCAGTCGCTTTAAGACTTGTATCAATATATTGCAGTAAATGTAGCAAACAAAACAAAATTACAGCCAATTTCATTTTTCTTACATCGTACAGTTTAGCAGGGAAAGCAGCTATGTCTATGACCTAGTTTTTGTCAACATACGAAAGTAAGAATAGAATCAGTGGTTTTGCAACAGAAAAGGCCATATTATAACAAGAGGGCCATGATGGCCCTGGATCGCTCAACTTAATTATACAATGTACTGCAATGCAAAACACATCACGACAATTATTCTGAATGCAACCTCCACAGTGTTAACAAGATTTTCCTTCATTTGGCCTAGTGATCTATATTGTTTTACCTGATATGACCCATATTCCAGCATGGACTAGATATCAACTTGCTCAAAGTAAAAATGCGGCTTTCGGAGTTTGAACAATGATTTCCTTTATTGACCTTGTTTCTGACCCAATATGACCCATATTCGAACTTGACCTATATATAATGAAGCAAAAAATTGCGGCATCCAAAGTGTTAACAAGATTTTCCTTCAATTTAGCCTAGTGACCTAGCTTTTGAACCGGCATGACCCATATTCGAACTTGGCTTAGATATGATTTAGATAAACAATCTCATTAAATGTCAAGCTGCTGTAGCAAAAAATGCGTCTTCTACAGAGTTAACAAGATTTTCCTTCAATTTGGCCTAGTGACCTAGTTTTTGACACTACATGACCCATATTCGAACTTGGCTTAGATATCATTTAGATAAACAATCTCATTAAATGTCAAGCTGCTGTAGACCTCATATGGCCCAGTTTCAACTTGTCCAAGATTTGATGGAGATGAATGTTTTGATAAAGTTTCATGAAGATTGGATGCAAATTGTAGCCTGTAGAGTGTTAACAAGCTCAAATGTTGACGACGCACGACGCACGACGGACGGACGCCGGACAAAATGTGATCACAATAGCTCACCTTGAATTTCGTGCATAGGTGAGCTAAAAACTTAAAGGCAGTTCACAATTAATGTCAGTAATTAGTCACCAAGGGACCTCACATAAGTGTTCTGTCCTCTGATATAACTGAAATGTAGCTGTTTTCTGTGTAATATATTGTGAATTCCATTTTTCTAAATTGTTTAATCTATACATAAAACATGGTCAAAACTGGTATACATTGTATCAGGAATCTAGAATTGTACTTTACATGCCTGATTGTATCAAATAAATTCTTATACTTTATTTTACATACTGGCAGTGAAATTACACATATTTTCATGAACTGTTGCTAAAAGTTAAAACCCAAACTGTAGTTTAATGGTAAAACACCCGTTTTAACAAGAGTTCGGAGTTCAAATCTCAGCAGTATCATGTTTTGAAAGAAGCAAATAAACTTAACAATTTATACATGAAACCAATATGCTTTAGGGAATCATCAGAGTTGTCTAAATGAAACGCTTATCACATTATTATCCAGGCTTCTGGTGAAAAAAATTATGAAAACAGTTATTTACTACCTGTACGCTTTTCAAAAGCTTTTATAATTGAGCAATAACAATCAGAAAAGGGAACTTGAAGTTGATCAATAATGATGACTCTGAGAAGCTGATCATGTTCAAGGTCTAATCATATCCTTCAATATCCATATTGTCAAACGACATATTTCATATACATGTATACATAATCAGTTGTTGACACTTGTACTTATTAACAAATAAACTGATGCTTTTTCCTGTTTTACAAATTAAAAACCAGCAAAGGAGATAGGTGTTCAAAGTGAACATATTGTTGGATAGGAAGATATTGTTCATTTTAGAGCAATTACAACATTCCGACAATGTATTCAGATTAGTCACAGACATCAAGTCATTTACATCAGGCAAGGGGCTAAACTTAACCCTTTCCAACATACATCAAACCTGCAGCAGATGGCATTGACACTGTTGAGGTAAAAAAAAAGGGGGAAAGCCAACGTTTAATGAATACAATTGGAAACATTGTGGCAAAAGGAGAAATTGCTATTCATGAGCAAGTGGTCCTTTTCTCCACAGTGTTTTCATATGCGTCAACAATTTTAACTCAAAATTCCTTTAACCTATGTCTTTCCTTTAGTTATTTAAAGCAGCATATCAGATAAATAGTTTAAAGAATAATATGGGGAATTTTTATTCATCCTACACAATTTAACCCATTTCCCATATATAGACAATCTTATACATGGGACTTTTGAAAATATTTGTCAAAAAGTACAGTTTTCTCAGCCTTTTTGCATAGTGTTTTTATCTTTGTTATACATTGATCCAGATCAAGCAAAGGTAGCCAGTTGCAAGATTGTTGTGTGGAGTATTTCTAGAAAGCCAGGGGAAAAATGTTAGTTGAACTGAAATTCCATTGAAAATAATATTAAGCTCAAGTCAATCAATCAACCATGGTAAGAGTCAGTTTCCAATGATACTTATTACTTGTTTACAAATAACTGGCATTTGTAAAAAGAAATCGAAATATTATTCAATGCATTCTAGGTCGTCTTCCATCACATCCCTGGATATCTATGGCTGTTACACTCCTGACCTTATAAAAAAAAATAAAACAGATATGTACTAATTAAACTTAAATACATGATAAGTTTTTTTCATTATGATTTCTAGATTCCTTTCTTATTTGGACATTGCTTAATTAAGTGTTCTTTCTTTCACACGACCTAGGCTTTGCCTTTTAACATATACATTGTTTACCCGAAATAGGTACCGCCTATACGCAAAATAAATCGACGGTAAGTTCGAATCTGGATCATCTTTGGTCAAAATCTAGGTCACGCAGTCAAGACAAAAGAAAAAACCTTGTTAACATGACACCATTCAATATAAAATCTTCATGAAAATTGATCAGATTTGTTTGTTCAAATGGTTTCTAAGTCAAGTTTCGAGTTGGGTTGCGTGGGGTTAAAACCTATGTCATTAGAACTAAACAAATTAAAACTTTGTTAACAGTAACGTATACTACCTAATCTTCATCAAAGGGTGTGTGTGTGTGGATCATCCGATATTTAAAAAAAAAAAGACCAAGTAAATTCTTATGAAACCCTTATTGATACCATTTAAGTCACATTTTGTAGCCAATTATCATGTAAATTAGTCGGAATGTTTTTCCTGTGAAGAGCAAACAAAATATGTGTGTTCTCGGTTGAATTTGACCCACTTGTTAAATCTGTAAATGGATTGTGCTATAGTTCACTATATTTTTACTAGAAGTATGCCTACACACCCATACCTGAAATAATGCTCACAATATTGTTGTTTTAATGCATCGATCAAGTCGTATATAAAAAATCTCCTTATTGTTATAATATTAATAAATCATTTTATAGATCGACGGTAAATTATGTATTGGTCTTCCTTCAATGACCATCCACTCGGTTACACCCTGCAGTTTGTACACATTTAAATAACCATGCTGGCTACTTTCCTTGTGTGATAATCAGTCACACGAGAATTGCAACGTTGACAGTTGGTATAAAGGAATCTGGTATTGGTGTTGTTGTCATAGTCAATTAAACAAGAGAGCCAAGATTGCCCTGAATCGATCACCTCAGTGATAGATAATTAGTAGCAAATATTCAACTGCAAATATCTGGGAAAATTTGATCAGGATTGCAAATGAGACTGCAAGGAGGGAAAGCTGTTAGAGAAATAGCTTATCAGTAAAGGCCATTTATATCTTGAAATATAACCAGAAATTTAATAAGAAAGGAATTATAAAGTTTTGTCATTTTGCGCATTTCTTGATCCGCCTTGCTGCCCTCTTTTTCAACGAAATCAATATCGCTTGAACAGTTTTTGTAGAGGGTCACTCAAAGAACATTTCTACCGAATTATCTTGGAATCGGACAAGCAGTTCATGGAGGAAAAGGATTTTAAAGTTTGGGTAATTTTCTCACTTTCTGATGCCGCAGCAACCAAAGTTCAACACAGATTGTAAGTCTTTGAACAATTTTGAAAGAAGACCAACAAAAGAACATTCCTGTGGAGTTAAGTTGAAATTGGTCCAGTGGATTGGTAAGAGTTGTCATTTGTAGCTAAAAGTTCAATTTACCCCTTTTGTGACGACGCCTGGTTGCTATGATTTTGTAACCAATCAATACGGCATGAACACATTAAGTAGATTCCTATTAAATTTTCTTAAAATCAGGCAAGCACTTTGAAAGAAATGGAATTTTAAAATTTTGTAATCTTGCCCCTTTTCTGATTCCGCCTGACTGCCATGTTTTTCAACCAATCACTATGGCTTGAACAATGTTTGTAGAGGGTTACCCCCTTCGGCTCAGGTGATCTTAAACAAACATAGGCAGATTAAAATGAAACTGGATTAACTAAGAGACTTACCTCGTTGTTGAGTGAAAGGATTCGTAATTAACAAACATATATTGTGTGCATACATATACAACTGCCTGCCTGCCTGACCTTAACTTACGAATTCCACCACAACCGTCCCAATAGTGCTTTTAATTTTGTATTCAAGTAATTAGTTAGTAAAACGTTTGTCTATTATGAACATGAAGGGAAATTGATAGGTTGGCGAAATGGAGATTATATATGTGATGTCTCGGATTTATGGAGGAATATACTATGTTTTTCAAGTAAAAGTTCATATCAAGTTTTATATTTATATGATAGGTTGGTGAAATGGAGAAATGTGTCGGTGAAATAGAGATACTGCATTAGCGAAATGCCGCTTGGGTACCATGTTTTCCAATCAATCAATATGGCGTGAACAATTTTGTAGAGGGTAACCCAAGATATATTTCTACAAAATCATATTGGAATACAACAAGCCGATTAAGAGGAGAAGATATTTTATAAGATTGGCCATTTCCCCCAGTAAAGTTTGGTTGAAATTGGTCCAGTGGTTTAGGAGACGTTGTTTAAAGCTAAAAGTAAACGACGACAGACGACTTACAGAGAGTGATCAGAATATATCACATTGATCCTTCGACTCAGGTGATCTAAAAAAAGAACACAACCTTGCAAACACTGTAGAAGTCTCATCTTTGACTTATTTAATTATTGTTCAGGAGCACCTTAACATGTATCTAGCCATGGTCCTCAGGTGAGGGCCACCACGGCCCTCTTGTTTTAAACATGTATTTTAATATTTCTTAATTTAATAAAGTATATATATAAATAAGAGGACATTAGGATATCTATCAATAATCTTTTGAATTAGAAAAAACAAAAACAATAGAAAACTATTTACTTGATGGAATGGGTGTTCACAATTAAAGCCCAATTGTAGATTGCATCGCGTTCTGACGTGTTGCTTAAATGGGTCATCCACGTTTAAGAGACATATTCTAGTATTAATCCTTCACCACATACATACGTTCCTGACGCCTCTGCAGCAGACGAACTTTGGAAACAGTGTGGCAAATAAAGATATTGCTCATAATTATCAATTTCTCCATTTCCTACAATTTTCAATTCCATTCAGTAATTATAGTCATATTAATAAACAATTTTACAGTGATTTTCATTATTTTTGCCCGGATGTTGTAAAAGACTTAAGTCGTCTGCTGCAGATTTGTCATGTGTTTGAAAGGGTTAATTTTCATTTCAAAAGCTGACAGGCAATGATTTTAATCGATTAGGGTTTAACGCCGTTTTCAAAAAAGATTCAGTCATATCACGGCGGCCAGTTCACCTACTCATGCGTTTATGGCTTTCTCATATCAGTACTATATACATGTTTTCCTAGCAACTGGCTGCTTTTCCACATAGACTGTTAGCCCATTAGTGATGACGAATGACGCATGTCACAGTGACTTTTGTCAAACGTCGAAAAGAATGTTGGCTTCAGAGATACATGTGTGTGTCACCTGGGAAAATGGGTAAATACAGTGTTATACTGGTAATACATGTAATGGGGGGGGGGGGGGGGGGGGGGGGGGGGGGGGGCTAAGTTTCAATGATTTTTATTAAACTAAAGAAGGAATTCATTTGGTATATTATGATCTCTTCAGATAACTTATTTTAATGTACAGTGTTAATTTGAGACAGGAAACAGCCCATTCACTCAGCATTACAAAACAAGTTACAATATGTTGACCGTAATAATCCATTTCCCACATACAACAAAATTGAGCCGTCCCGCGAGATAAAACCAACATTTTGGACTCTCCGTTATGTATCGATCCGGATCAATGATTTTTATTAAACTAAAGAAGGAATTCATTTGGTATATTATGATCTCTTCAGATAACTTATTTTAATGTACAGTGTTAATTTGAGACAGGAAACAGCCCATTCACTCAGCATTACAAAACAAGTTACAATATGTTGACCGTAATAATCCATTTCCCACATACAACAAAATTGAGCCGTCCCGCGAGATAAAACCAACATTTTGGACTCTCCGTTATGTATCGATCCGGATCAGCTTAATCATGCCGCACAGGCTTACCCGGTCAGACACTTTTCGCCTCCTGTGGATTTTCTGTCTCAGGAATCATTAATCTTTACCTATATCGCCCTGAGACGAAATGTGTCGGCCCGGATTAGTCTGCGCGGAGCAATTTTACCTTTTGCCATCATAATGAGCAACCCTACAGGAAAACTAACCACAGACCATTTCAGATCGGTGCAGACCCATATCATGCTACGTGAAGTCTGATCAAGTTCTATAATATTCGCTAACAAGACGAAATAGCATTACAGAAACCTATGATCTAAATTTCACAGACACAAACATTCGGAGGGACATATGGTTCCAATATGCTTATGTAAAAAATGTGACCTCTTGTGTGTCCAGAATATTCTTTTTACATTTAACCTATTGACAGTTATTGACCCTCTGCCGAGCCCCGGTAGCTCAGTTTCGTAGCGACGTGGGCTGTAAATCCAGGGATTGTGAGTTCTAACTCCAGCTCAGACAATATTCTTTCTAACATTTGACAAATGTCAAATTAAAAGCGTCAATCATCTTTCACCAATGGCCTAACAGTCTATGTGGAAAAGCAGCATACACAAAAGGGCAGCTGACAACTTAGAAATTATCTTTGCAAAGGTATGAAAACTCTCTATTAGAGAAAGTATAATCATTGAATAGAGTTGAAAACATTGTGGCAAAAGGAGAAATTGCTCATTATAAGCAATTTCTCCTTTTGCCACAATGTTTTCAAAAATCGTCTGCTGCATAGGCGTCAGAAAGCGTCTGTATGAGGTAAAGGGTTAAGCCGTATCACAGAAAGCGTCTGTATGAGAAAAAGGGTTAAGCCGTATCACATCTCCAGAGCGCTTATATTTATTCATGATCCCTGGGTGACTAACCAGTACTATGCTGGTAATTGTGCTCAAGAACCGTGACTGGGGATCGAACCCGGAACGTCCGTTCTCAAATCCCGCGGTAGATTCCGTCCTTTAAGTTCTGCTAGATGTTACATAAATGTACTGCTAGCCATGACGCTTGTGAGATTGTGTCATCATCTGGATTCATATTTATATCCAAGACTCACTTTCTTCAACTGCGATTCAAGTATTCCCGACGTTGAAATAATTTAACCATTTCCCACATGCAGACACTTTCTGACGCATCTGCAGCAGATGAATTTTGAAAATATTGTGTGGCAAAAGGATGAGTTGCTCATGATGAGCAATGTTTCTATTTGCTACAATGTTTTCAACTCAATTAAGAAATTAAGCTCTAATTAATTGAGATTTTTCAGGAGTTTGCCAATTTGTTTTCAAAGTCGTCTGCTGCAGATGTGTTGTATGTGGGAAAGGGTTACAGGTGCGGTTGTTGTTGTGCGCCAATTGTCTTCTGGCTGTTTGACACATGCCTGGGCTGTACTTGGAACTGTTAACATCAGTGTTGGCGTAAAAGAGTTTTTAGTCAGGAAATCGTTTTAAAAAACAAAAACATTTTAAGATAAATTAACCGATCAAAATGGCTGCCAGGGAAGGAACATATTGCAGTTTAACCCTTACCCTCAAACGACAATTTTGCAGCAGACGACTTTGAACTTATTATGTCTAAAATTAGAAAAACTCTATAATTGAATGGATAACCTATGGCTAATAGTGGAAAACATTGTGGCAAAAGGAGAAATTGCTCGTTTTGAGCAATTTCTTCTTTTGTCACTATGTTTTCAAAAAGCTGTCTGCTGCAGAGGCGTCCGAAAGCGTCTATATGAGGGAAAGGGTTAAGAAATATGTATATGCAAATATAATATAAAGGAATTATAACCCTTGACACAGTAGCCTTTTGTCTTTTTCGATGGAGAATAACCCTTTTTCACATACAAATAAATCTGCAGCAATTGTCCCGCGTTAATGCAACTTATATTAAAGGGTGAAATGTATGTTTTGTTGCAGTTATGAAAGTAGAACACGCAATTGGATGCGTACACATCTGATAAATTGCCCTTCGGCATTATTTGTTGAGTACTTTGGCAAACGGAGATGTGGCCTGGACAAGTTATTTCTTAAATTTGGCTCAGAGGTCAAGGTCAATGTCCAGGTTACTGACTTATTTTTTGTATCCGACACACCCAAGATACACCTTAAGACCTAATTTGGTAAATTCGTGTAAGATAACAGTAAAATGGCCTGAAAAAGCCTTTTCTTTAAAAGGGTAAGAAGTCAAGTAAAACCAATTTTGGAACACGACACATCCTCTTCCCAAGATACATATCCAGGGAGAATTGTATCATTCCAGCGCACACATATATAGAGAGAGGACAATAAATACAGAGCATTGAGCAAAGAACAAACAAATATTGTTGTGTTTAGACTTAGTTAAAACTTTATTGGATATAGATACAACTTGAAATCATTGCAAAATGTTTGAGAGAGAGAGAGAGAGAGAGAGAGAGAGAGATTGTATCATCTGAAAACTCAGTGGCATGGGTAGAACTTGCTGGATCGACTGCGGCGCCTGCAGCTATGGCTGGATAAACTGCTGCGTCGGGAGTAATTGCTGGATTGACAGAGGAAATACAAAAATACACGTTGTTCTGAAAATGGCTCCTAAGCTGTCAATAAAGCTAACAGCAAACAATGTTTTGATTACAAATCAGTCAGAGGTTATTCAACTTTATTAAAAACACTTTCAACTTAAAACAAAATCATTAGTGTCCAATGGGAGACCACTTCAGTCTCATGAATTCGTCTAAAATCCCCTGGACAAAATTGTATGCCCGGCGCTCCAATTGGAATTGCTTGCCTTTATCCTAAAGAGAACGGGTTTATTTCGATAATAAAACCATTTTAGTTTACAAATGATTAATGCGGATAAGTGTTTGAAGTTTTCGGTTGATTTCGTTCAACGGTTAGCAAAATCTAGCAATTCTCATTTACCCTGTACTGTGTTCTTTGCTGACATATTGGTAGCTTCCTTTGTTTATGATTGAATGTTTTCAGCGTTTAATTAGTGTCTTGTTTTATCATGCTGAAAAGTATTTTATGATGGTTTTCACTTTGAATGACTTTATTCAACATGTCAATGTGTATATTTTATATAAAAAAATTAAATCTTTCTAATTTTAATTACCTTTTAAAAACATGACTCCCTTTTTACGCTTTAAAAATCAATATTTAGATGATATTTCTCACTTAAAATGCTTTTTTGGTGATTTTGATTCGCAAAGAAGTTGAACTGTTTCATGGTACTAAATAACACTGAAAAGGCCCAGATATACTCAACACCTACTGTAATAACTATGACTGCAGAGGTGGCTTCTTTTACGTCAACGACTCCTTTGATAGTTAAGAAGCCTTTAGGATAAATTAAAGCATTTGAAACACAGAAATATGGAAACAAAACCCTTTTTCTTAACAAAATTAGGGCTACAACTCTTAACTCTGGTAGATTTTTCTGCAACGACACGAGAAAGGGTGTCTTTGGATAGGTGCAAATTGTGTGGATAAGTGCAGTTCTATTGCATGATGGGGCAACCAATCATTGGCAGTCATTGAAATGGTACGGAGGATTTGAAGGGTACAGATTTTGATCGAAATGAACCCATAGGTGGATCCAGATTTGCCGCAGATGTCCAAAAGCCCCCTTTTTCCTGCCACAGCAGTTAAAAGACAATGCTCGTTATACTCCAAGAAAAAGTTGTGAGGCATTACCAATTGAAAAGAGTTCAATGTGACATCACAATGCTACAATTAAATGAAAAATATGCCATTATTATGGTTTTCAATACAAATGAAAGGGAGGTAACTCCAAACGTATTTGTGTCTACGTAAAAATCTGAAGCTTTTTTGGATTTACAGCACTCTATATGATAGACTGAAGTTGTTGTGTGAAGTAAAGATTCATTTGCATGTGTTTCTATCACGTCTGATCAAGGCGATTTTTCAAAATAGACAACAAAAAATATTGCTCATTAAGTGGAATTTAGCCCCTTTTCCCAAAATGTTCTGACAGGTGATCTGCTGGAGGTGCAAGACATTGAATGTATGTGAGAGAAAGGTTAAGTACCTGGCAACACATGTTGCTGAATATGTGGCTGGGTTAACATTTCAAGAGTCCCACGTAATTATTCTAGCATTCTACCCCCAGTCTGACAGAGAACAACAATAACATTGATTGAACCCCTACTTACTTAATCTGAGCTCTGGGAGCTTTCTGGGAGTTGGTTTCTGTCATTATTTCCAGCATTTTATTGCTGACAGGTTAAATGAGCTTTGTCTGAAAGTTTCGTCTGCAATATGCTAGTCTACATAACCAAAAAGAACCAAGAATGAAAATTAATATCGAAACTGAATTCTTACTTTAGGTCATATTGAAGCAATTCATTCTTTATTGGGCTATGGCTCTTTCCTAACAGCCGAAATAACCCAGAAACCTATATTCAATTAAAGTTCATTATCAAAACTACCAAATAAGCACAAAAAACCCAGATATTATCCTACTTTTTATTTAGCTATGACATCAAATCAAAGGTCACCCTTATCCCGCAGTGAATTTAACTTTCTACTTCAGAAAATAAATGTTGTTCTGAAAATGGCTCCTAAGCTGTCAATAAAGGTAAAGGCAAACAATGTTTTGATTACAAATCAGTCAGAGGGTATTCAACCTTATTAAAGAAAACACTTGCAACTTTAAACGAAATCATTATTGTCCATTAGGGCCACTTCATCTGAAATCCCCGCTGCAAAATTGTCTGCCTGGCGCTCCAATTCGAATTGCTTCCCTTTGACCTAAAAGTAAAATGTGGAATGACGCTCTTGGTGTAATGGTGTAGCGCCGTCCTCGATTGCTGGAGTTCGCGGGTTCGATCCAGCGAACGGGTCATATTAAAGACTTTAAAAATGGTAGTACATGTAATGGCTTTTCCTCCTAGGTTAAAACAATATTTTATTAAATAATTTCCGAAATACAAATCAATTTATCAAGTTATGTGCAAGGATTAACAAGAAAGCTACATCTTACATGTATTTTTAATTCTCCCTTGACGCTCAGGGTTGCGGGGTTAGCATTACGATTGGCTCGCTGGTGTCGGGATAAAAGGACTGGTTACTTACAAAGGAAACGCCGTCATAAAACGGATGTTGAAAGCGTCGCAAAACACCATACAAATAAAAGGTGGTGTTTATTAGGAATAAATATTAACAATACAAATCAGTTGGCCTAATGGGAAAGGGTTAAATATGGTCATTTCTGTTTTGATACAAAGGGACATGACCACAGAAATAAAGGATGTGTAAATAAACTTACTCATTGAAATGGCGCCTCCATTGTTTCAAACAAGTCCTTTCCAAGAATCTGTCTTGCTGACGGACGATTATTCGGGTTATAACTCATCATTGATGTGAGCAGTTTGTTTATTCCACCGTTATAACCATGCGGCAATGGCAGGAGCTGAGGTAAGAATGAAAAAATCCATATAATTAAAAGTATATTTATTGTATAAATTTGAAAACTTTGTGGCAAAATAACAAAATTCTTATTATTATGTTTTCAAAAAGTCGTATGCCCCAAAGAAGTCAAAATACGTCTGTTTACGGGAAAGGGTCAAAACACTTATTCTGCTTGACGAGACTTTAAAACACTATTTACATATACCATAATAGGCTAACACGACTTTTATAACATTTACGAACAATGTAACCTGAACATCTATGCAGACAAAATAGTGCTGATCTATGTTCGTTACTCATGTACCAATAGCAAAAAGTAGTATACGCATACCATCCTTTCTCAATGACAAAAAATCTGCAGCAAACAGCTTAAGAAATGTCTATGCAAAAAAATGGAAACTTTCTATAAATGAAGGACCAATTATTGTATGAAGTTGGAATAAGTGTGGCAAATTGCAGAAAATGCTGATTATGAGCAATTTCTCCTTTTCCCACAAGAGATCCATATTTCCCCTGATGAAGTAAGTTGGTTAGTCTTACCGTTTGATAGCATTCCTTCATGTAAATGAGATCGGGTAAATTCATCTTTTTGTCCATGTGGCACATTTCGTACATCATGATTCCCAACGAATAAATGTCCACCTGAAACGTGAACATACCCAATTAAAGTATTGCAGAAGAGTTTCGAAGTCAAAATAGTCTTATTAAGTGAATGCGTTACCATTCCGTCACCTATCACTGATAGCGAAAATGGAATTTAAAAGAGAAAAATAATCCATCTTTCGAAAAATTATATCCGTCGAAGAAAAAAAAGTATTTACCATAAAACATGTGAGAACATAAAAATAACTAAACAGTCTCAACATATTTCTTCATTATCAGGTAAAACTGGCCAAGACCGTCCTGTCAGATCCAAGAGAAGAAATAATTCCAAACCTGTTCAGTGTATGGTTGTATACCATGAACTATCTCCGGACTCATGTAAGACGGGATTCCACACTGAGTATGTGCTCGGGACGTCTGGGTATTCAAATTTCTGTAGTAAGAAACAATTATATAATGTATATCTTAATGTATACATGTATGCGAAACATGCACTTTATGTAAATGTGTTATTATCTTTAAAAAATGTAATTTATATGTAAATGTATACATATGTACACTTGCACTTTTATTGCAAGTGTACATATATTTGAAAGCTGTACTTTATATGTAAGTGTTAACATACATATCAAACATGCACTTTATGTGCAAGTGTGTACATGTAAAAGAAGATAATTCTGTACATGTAAGAAACTGTTCTGGATCTGCTCAAAAGTCAAATAAGCATCAACAAAAATCTCGGACATACTGTGTACATTTAGATCACTAAGAATTGGTGTTCAAAATGTGTCGTTTTTTCAACACTTCTCAGAAATACTATTACGTCGATTTTCGTAGAGCTCAATTCGTCTTCATTTTAAAGAAGGCATGCTTGTCTATTATCTTACCAGCATTGATATATGAAGACATTTCTATCAATTAACAAAGAATGTGGATGCTCTCTATGCAATAAATGATCTTATGCCATGCGTAATACAGTTCAGTTTTGGAAATAATACCTTGCGATTCCAAAGTCCCCGAGCTTTATGTTCCAGTGCTCGTCCAGAAATATGTTGTCGGGTTTCAGATCCCGATGTATAATCTTCGGGTTATGTTCATGAATATACTGTCAATATATGAGAAACTCTGCGAGTGTTTGGAAAACAATTTACAACATTCTATATACACATGCAATGCATAGCAAATGAGAAGTGTCAACAAAAACTAAACCGTAGCGTATTAGTTAAAGGTGCAATGACTATTTTGGGAACAATGCAGAGCTAGATCAAACTTCGTGGATGCGCTTGCTGATCTGAATATTGGTTAGTTTTCGTGGAGTTGTACTCATAGGAATGCTTTGAAATTTAGCACATGGAGATATATAGACCTGCCCGTGTGACCACATATCGGGATGTCTCTTTGTCCTTACTAAGTATACTAATTTAAGGTAAATTACTTTTGAAACATCCCTTTTACACTCTATATACTTGTGTGACTTTTACAAATTAAAAAAAAGACAAAGGCCGGTATATTAATTTAATGTAAGTACATTTTTAGATAAGCGAAATTCATGCTGTAACTAGTCTAAACAGTTAAATAGAGAACAGTTCTTTTGAATTGGTTACCTGACTCATACTCTTTATCATTTCAATAGAAAAAATGTAGCTTTATATGTAGTCTGGTTCCTTACATCCTATGATATATTACGAAGTAGTTAGAGGAAGAAGGCCGCGCACCGACTTTGGTTCCCGAATAAAGTTAGGAGCCAAAACAAAAGACAGTACCATTCATCTATAGTCTATTGATAGATATTCATTGTTATCGTTTTACACATAGATGACATCTCAATGTTCAATCATCCTAACTATTTATTTGCTTTGTTTTTAATAATCTGACTTTCATGTTCAGAATACTATCTTCCTAGTGTACTATCTTGCGTGACCAAAACTTCGTCTGTCGGTCTTCTAATAGTTGTTTTTTGTCGTTTTCGATCATCTTTCATTTTTATTCATTTATGCATTTTGTTTTTCGCAAATATCGCTGAAAGTTTCGTCTATGATTGCACATACTTGATTCAAAGTTAACTTTGAGTACAATTGTCATCGCAAAATGCAGACATGAAAAGATTTAAACCACAGAAATATATGTATCAAATTTAATGACGTCGTCTAGTTGATTCGTTCTTTCATGAATATCGCGGTAAACACGATTTCGGTGTATTTTGCCTTGCCGACAACATGTTTTATCACGGATGCGATGTGAACTTCAAGAAAACTTCAAGAAACCTTAAATGAAATGAAATCTTCTGGTTCTTACAAACAAAGTGTGATCAGATTTACTGAACTGTATTTCATACAGACACTTTCAGGCACCTCTACAGCTAATATGTTTTGAAAACATTGTGGCAAAAGTAGAATTATTTTCAACTTCATTCAATTATAATTATGATTGCTTTCCATTATGTCCTTATGTTTTAATACCGGTAAACGCTTTGAATGACATTTGTTGCACAATTGTTGTATGTGGCAAAGGGTTAACAAAATAGTGTCTTAAAATGTAGGATACTATAAATCGATGGCTCAGCGCAATACTAGGTTAACTCCATTTTCATTTTTTTTACAGGAGAGTGAAAAAAACAGTTTAAATTTTTTCCCTTCTGATCTTTTGTAGATATTTTTGCTGTTCTGTATGCTGATAAATGTTTGAAAATTAATGATATTAATTTTTTTTATATGAAACTCTTTCATAATAGTTTAAAATCATTAATTTGAGTTAGCAGTAGTTTTGCACTGAAAATCAATGATTTGTTGAAAAAAAGTCAGGGCAAAACTAAGTCTAAGTCAAGTTAGATATAGTTTTGCACTTAAAATTATTGAATTATTGAAAAAAAGTCGGGGCAAAACTAAATCTAAGTCAAGTTAGACATAGTTTTGCACTAAAAATTAATGAAATGTTGAGAAAAAATATGTAAAACACATACTAAGTCAACTAAGATATATTTGACCAATTTAATTTCAAAGTTATTTTGAGGTTAAAATAATACAAAATAGAACATTAAAGTTTGTTTTATTAATCATTTAAGTCTTTTTTTCCATAAGTATTTTCTTGGAATTTCCTGATTTGGAAGCATTTATTTACCACTTATCAGTAATGGCTAAACTATGTTGACATTTTTAATGACAGTGTGGAAAATGGTGCAGTAAGACTTTTGATAATTACATAACTTTAATTTTGCTGATTTATTTCCCTCATACGGCAATTCTGCAGCAGACGACTTTGAACGTTTTTTGTCAAAACATAGAAAATCTCCATAATTGAATGGATAACCTATGACTAAACGTGGAAAACATTGTGGCAAAAGGAGAGATTGCACGTTTTGTGCAATTTCTTCTGTTGTCACTATGTTTTCAAAAAAGCCGTCTTCTGCAGAGGCGTCCGAAAGCGTTTATATGAGGGAAAGGGTTAAACATAATGGTTAACATTGAAAAACTATATTAAATCTTTGCTCCATAAAACTGCAACATTTCCTGTACTCGAAACAGAAGGCCTTTGAAAACAGTGTAGGAAGAATTTAGATTGTTATTAACACGAACCCTTCCTATAATGTTTTGTCACACTGTCAGTAAATGTAAACATTATTCATCCATTACTGATAAGTGGTCACTGGTGAATTAATGCCTTCAATTTGGAAGTGTCCAAGAAAACAGTTATGGAGCGGGTTAACTAATATTGATCATAAACTGTTTGATAAATAGAGAATATTATGTCCCTGACTTAAGATATGAACTTTATCTGACGAGGTTAGGAGAATTGATAATTGTCGAGCCTTTTGCGAGACAATTATCATTTCTGCCAGCCGAGTCAGATAAAGTTTATGTGGAAAGTCAGGGACGTAATATTCTATTTATCTTGCATGCAAAACTATGTTTTCAGGTAAATTTACATTCATTTTAAGTAGTTTTAAGAAATAACATACACAAATAGAAAAGGCCATTCATAAATGACCCCACCTCAAATAGAATGATGTACACACTGTTTACAGGAGCTAAAGAGTTCGGGGGGGGGGGGGGGGGGGGGGGGGTATGGGGGTATTGAGTAATTCTTTCTGAAACAGAAAATCCACATAAGGCGAAACATGTCTGTCCGGGTTAGCCTGTGCCCCAATCAATACAGAACTTAGAATCAGTCAGGAATTTCATGCGAAAGGACTGCATAGAACATGTGATGCGAATGAGGGATCACACCTGTCCTGCATAAGATAATGAGATTTTTATACTTCTCAAATGTAATCTTGGGATACTCCTTGTGCAATCTATTAAGCACAATATTGTTTACATTCAAAATAGTGTTGGACCTTCTTATCCTATGAGCAAGATCAAGATAGTGTAATGGGCCATTGTAATTATATTTAACTACTACTGTATTTGGATTACTGGATTCAATTTTAAAGGATCTTACATCTGTCCATAAAACTTTGTTCCTTTCTAAATCCAGATCAAGATTTTTGAGCAATTTGGATACAGACTTGAAGTCAAAAAAATTGGGCAAGTCCATTTCCTTAACATGATATGGTTTTTTACGACGTGCTGTTCTTATAACAGAAGCCCACTGGGCAGGTGTGTATACACAAATTTGACGACTAGCCCTTTCAATGCAGGCGTGGACTGAATCGTTTTCATTCTGGGTGTGACCCTTCTCTAAATATTTATGTTCTATAGATTCTAAATTAAATTTTTGTATGGTGTACCACAGCATTGAAACGTAATGTTTGTTTTTATTTTGAGCACCACAATTATCGGAATAAAATACAACATTTTTCTTCCCCTTTTTAGACATTGCAACCAAAAAATCAAAGACACTGCTTGAAATTTCACAGGCTCCCCTTCCAGAAATTGACTCATTCCAAAGATAGCAATAAGCTTCACTTGACCCTAAATCGTAAATGCTAAAGTTAAAAGTATTTAAACGACGTTTATAATAAAGGCTAGATTCAAATGCCTTTGGAGTCATCAACACCTCCTCAAGATCAAAGCAAGCAGCTAAAAATGTTTCATCATTTTTTTCTTGTGCAATATTTTTGTCTTGTTCTTTGTTTTCCCGTGCTAATAATTTGTTTTTAATATGACCGTCATATTTCTCTTTCATTATCATTTTGTCAGCCTCTGATGCATTTTTGAAGGAATTACATAAATCGCATTGGTCCTTCATAGGCTTTTGAAAAGCAATATTAAAGTAAGTATTGAATATATTTCGATACAGATTAAGGGAGACATGGGAGACAATTTCATTTTGTGTACATTGCTCTAAATAGAGCCTATACATTTGTGCTACACTAAGATCTGGACTAAGATACATTTTCTTGCTATCCTTTCTACAGTAATGGCTTTCAACTGCAGGAAATGACTTAATGTGTGACACTACAAAATCAACATTATCTTGTGGGGTTCTATTTGGCCTATTACTATGACTGCCTCTGTAATCTAACTCTACAGTTTGAATACTGTTTTGGGACTTTTTTAGGGCTGTGTGAACTCTCTGAGGAGAAACATTTAAAGTATGGATAAAAAAGGTCTTGCACACCCTAATATTTATACCATTTAATGGCAAAGACCACATAAATGAGTTGACTCTTTTCTGATTAACAGTACTGGAATTTTTATAACTTTTCTTCTTCTGTGGAGCAGAATACTGCAAAAGAAACTGCCTTTGGCGCGTTGCATCTGCTAACTTTCAATAACTTTGGAAAATATCTTCCCTGTCATCCTCAGTGAAGACGCTATGGCATTTAAATCGACAATCTTGACCACATCCCTTCTTGATTTTCCTGGCTTGTTGGATCTTTCCTTTCACGTTAATATACCTATGTCCAGTATTACAATTTCGCTTAGCTTTATTTCTTTTCCAATTTTCTGGATTTCTTGTCCTCTTTCTACCTCTAGCATGTTCTGTTCTGCTTCCATTTCCAGAGGCACACCCCTCATAACTGACATCTAGTCCTGCCAGTTCTTCCATGCTGTTTCCAACATCTGTGGTAACAGTTTCTCCATCTATGTCCAACTCTTGACCCACCTCTATATCATATTCATTTTCACACACAGTATATTGAGATTCACTCTGATCGACTATTTCTTCTTCAAAGACCCCTTCTATAATAACTTCTGCAGCTATGTCAAAATCGTGATCTTGCATATGATGGCCACTTTCAAATTGTATTTGACTCGGATAAACTACTTCTTCCATGGTATTATATTCAGTTATGTCTTCATTTTCAAAACCAATCCACTGTTCACTCTCAACAATATCTGATACAATTTCTTCTCCTTCAGCCATTAGTGTTTCATCATTTACTTTAATCCTCGATCCCCTTTCTACTTTAGAACAGTTAATGTTCTCCAATTCATTTGTCGAAACTGATTCATCAACATCATTAAATTGTGTTCTAATGTCGTACACTTTTCTACTCTTTTTGAATTTCCGCCTCTTGTTTTTATTCTTTTTCTTTTTGACTGGATCCGAATCGGATAAACTTGGGTCTGAGTTACTTTCATTCAACATTTTCTTATCTAAGTGTGAGAATTGGTATTCACTATCAGAAGAAATGTGCTCAGAATCTGAAGTTAGAGTTTTAGACTTTAAAATCTTTGATAGTTTGGATAATGGAATGTCATCTTCAGATGACACAGCTGTAGTTAGTTCATGGTCATTATTGACAGACATTAAACTATGTTCACTGTCAGTGTCATCACCTAAGCTAGATAGTTCTAGTTCTTCTTCAATATTTTTGATTTGCTCATCCTTGGTGTCTTGAATTATTTGAGCATACAGGAATATTCTCCTTCGGATATATCAGAAAAGCCTTCAAAATCATCGGATTCACTTGTACCAGTACAAATGTTTTCAACAATTTCTACATGTGTGGCTTCAAATGGTATCAATTCAATGTTTGGGTCACCCAAACTTGCTGCAAATGTTTCTAAAAACAGGATCAAGTTTTCAAAATTGCAGTGTGATGTTAACACTGCTTTTCCATCGGCATCTACCATACCGTTTCTGTTCCTTGAATGAGGGTCAAATACACGATACATTCCATTCTCTTTGATGATTGCTGTTGTGTAGCATTTTATTGTTAAGAAAAGGAAACTTTCAATCTCTCTTATGGTTTGATGCAAACTCACATACGGATTGCATGGTTCAACACTTGAAATTGAACCTGCATCTGATCTTAAAACTTTCAGCTCACAATTGCTCCACTTATTAGGGAGATCACTCACTAGTAACTAATTCTCTTTCTGTCCACCTGCCATTACATTGTAATAAACGTTGTCCCCTTTGAGTAAAATCTCGTCCAGGTATTCTTGTGTCCACTTTGAGGCTTTCTTGACGGTAAGATGATGATACATAGCAGCATAGCTATTCGCTACACACTGCCTTCCTTGTCCAAAATACTTTGTATGACACTGATGACTGGATGCAGTAACAGACAACATCCTGAAAAAAAAATGTTATCTTAAAAAAGTGTTTGAACACTTCGATCCATAAGCATTTCTTTTATCCTTCCAAATTAACCCTTTCCCACCTACAGACGCTTTCTGACGCCTCTGCAGAAGACAACTTTTGAAAACATTATGACAAAAAGAGAAATTGCTAATAATGAGCAATTTCCCCTTTTACCACAATGTTTTCAACTCTTGTCTATTTAATGATTAAACTTTTATTTACAGAGATATGCCCTATTTCTGTCTAGATATTTTCAAGGTCGTGTGCTGCAGATTTGATGTATGTGGGAAAGGGATAAAAGCATAATTCCCAACTTATCAGTAATGTTTACATGTACTGACAGAGTAACAAACAGTTCAGGAAGAGATCAGATTGCTTGTTATGAGTAATCTGAACTCTTCCTACAATGCGTTATAAGGCCTTCTGTACTGGATGCAGGTAAATGTATGTGTTTGGAGTAAAGTTGTAAACAACTAGTAGGGTTAAACCAATTTTAAAAGTAAATTACATCAGTCATTAACACTTTGATAAAAAATAACAGCATTTCATAAATCCCATCCAATACAGAAAGCCTTTGAAAACAATGTTGGGGGAGTTCAGATACGTTGAAACTATGTCAGTAATACTTTTAGGTGTAAACACTAGTTCACCTGTTAATGAAAAATGGTGCATGAATGAATGCTTTCAATTAGGTTCATTTTAATTAAAATAAGTAAGGATTTTTGGAAATAATCAGTTATTTCTTTGCGAAATAGAACAATTTGGCAGAGGTTCACCGTTAAGTCACAGTTTTTTATGATTTAAGGCAAATAATTGTTTTACATGGCGAGATATCTTGGATAAGGTTCTTAAACTACTCTAAAATGATAAATTGAATAATTTACATATAATAACAAATATTATATATCTAAATTACAGCACAGTAAGGATTAATGTAACATTTATAAGCAATATCCTCACCACATATCCTGAAACTAATAGAGCCGAGCCCCAGTAGCTCAGTCAGTAGCGGCCCGGGCTGTCAATCCAGGCGTTGTGAGTTCGAAACCCAGCCCGGCATTCAATCTTTCCGACATTTGACAAAAGTAATTGTGACAATCATCATTCGTCTTCCACCAATGGGCTATCAGTCTATGTGGGAAAGCAGCCAGTTGTTTGAAAATAATGTTGTATGAAGTACTGGTTTGAGAAAGCCAAGAAACATGAGTAGGTGAACTGGCCGCCGTGATATGATTGTTGAAAACGGCGTTTAACCCAAATCAATCAATCAATCAATCTACTAATAGAGTTATTTTCGAAATACGTGAACTCACATCTTGATTCTATAATACTCAAAAGTGAGGCTATTTTTATTTATTTATTTATCTTTAATTACCCCACCCACTGATTATCTACAGAAACAACATTGTTTTCAACCAGTTCCTTGTGTGATTTCACTTTCATAATACTAAGGGCTCATGCATAAAACTTATAGATACAAAAAATAATGTTACTCACCCTGGTATATCTGTTTATTTTCTTCTGTAAAATTCAAATTTTGGTGCCAAACAAATTTCTGAAATTCTGTCTGAATGTCAATGACAAACAGTGACTTTTATTTTATTTAATTTTTTTCAAAAAATTATTATATAAAAAAAATAATCTAATTAACATGTGATAAAAATGGAAAAAAAGGTGAGAAATATTTATATGCTCATATTATTTCTCATTAACAAAGATATTTTAATTTTAAGAAAATAAGCTAAGTCAAATTATTCTTTTTTTGAGTGCAAAACTATGTCTAAGTCAAGTTAGAACTAGTTATGCACTGACATTTTTTTAAAAAAAATTGAAATTGTTGGTGCAAAACTATAGCTAACTCTACTTAGACATAGTTTTGCACTCAAAAAAAGAATAAATTGACTTATTTTCTTAAAATCCAAATATCTTTTTTAATACTAAAAATTTAAGTCAAGATTTTTGATTGAATCAGTGGAGTTTGATCAGTCTTCAGAATTTATAATAAAATCTATTTTGAAAAAAATAGAGTTAGCCTAGTATTGCGCTGAGCCATCGAAATGTTCTTTAATATATATTTGCCTAACTAAAAATTTACTTTAATTTTTTGTAATATAAAAGTACTCTAAATTCATGATTTTACAGTTGGAGAAATAATTTAAATGTTTCTTTTTCTTATTTTTTCATGTGTAACGAAATATTGCGGCTTCTCTTTGATGCATTGCGTCAAACATTCGTCTTGTATACTGTGGTCATTATACTTAATATATGCTTTTCATTAAAAATTTACCGAGTATATGAATGCCGGGAATCAATCAGGGTATTCTCATTGACCTGTTAGTTAGACGTCAGTTTATCAATGCTTGTATCGCGTTTTAGTCCTGGGGCTTTAACCCCTAGTCATATTGTAATACCATTTTTCGGAGTTGCAGCCTGCCAGTTGCTGTTAACACCCTATAACGCATTTTAGGGTGAGAAAAATAGTTCATCATGGATTTAACAAAACTGCATTTAAAAGGTTATGATCACCCCAAAAAAGATCATTATAATGATGTTTTAACATCAGTGAAAAGCTTAAGGCGTGAGTACTCCAACATAAGTTTAACAAATGCTTAGAAATTAATGTGCCGAGAGGTCAAATATGGAAACTGATGGAAAAATAAAAGGTTAATAAAGAAGGCGCGTGACAAATGCTGTAGCGGATTTACTTGGTCGACCCGTAGTGTCCGTGCGACGAAAAAAAAATGGTAAAAGAAATAGTCGCGTGACAAATGCAGTGAGCTTTTTTTACCATTTATTGTCCGGCCGGGCATCACAAGTATCGGTCGAGCGCCGGGCCCGGACAATCCAGACGCCGCTCAGAGCCCGGCCGGAAATCGGGCAGACATTGACCGGAGACAGGCCGGCGTCTGGCCGACCACCCACTGTGGCTCGCTGGTTATAAAAGCAGGCTCATCGGATCATTCGTCAGATCATCCAGTCGGGCTCTTCACAGACGTAACAAGTTAACACACAGTTTATCTCAAAAGTGTCAGAGTAACAGAACTACAAGATGCCCTAGAAAAGATGGGAGGACTGAAGATGAAGGAGAGGGCAGAACCCACACGAGAGGGAGAGTGGCAGTGAAGTGAATGAGATCCCATGCCTCTCCTCTTCAGCCACCAATGCACCAAGAACTAAGTTAAAGCGGTAGCGTGCAAACGCCAACCTCTCCCTAAACCGGGCGACCTGATCGCGCTGTGCATGTGCCCGCAAGCGCTGTGGAGGTATCAACGGCATTCTCGTAAGAATGTTTGTCTTTATGATATCTAAGCCAAGTTTGAATATGGGTTATATTGGATCAGAAACTAGGTCACTAGGCCAAATTGAAGGGAAATCTTGTTAACACTCTGGAATCTGTATTTTTAACTTGAGCATGTTAAACTATATCAGCATTTTTGTATTAATGATATGTAGGCGAATATTTGTCATATCTGTTTAAAAACTAGGTCACTATACCAAATTGAAAGAAAATCTGTGCAAGCCGCATTTTAAAATTAAGTCAGAATGTTGATCTTAATGATATCTAGGCCATGTTCGAATATGGCTCATGCCAGGTCAAAACTAGGTCACTAGGTCAATTTGAAGGAAAATCTTGTTAACACTCTAGAGTCCGGATTTTTTTGCTTCAGCAGCTTGAAATTTTGTCTGAATTATATTTAGGTCAAGTTAGACTAGTAGTCATATTGGGTCAGAAACTAGGTCACTACGCCAAATTGAAGGGAAATCTTGTTAGCATTTTGGATGCTGCATTTTTAACTTGAGCATGTTAAAACTGTTTTAGAATGTTGATGATATGTAGGCCAAGCTTGAATATTGGTCCTGTCTGTTCAAAAACTAGGTCACTAGACCAAATTTAAGGAAAATCTTGTCAAAACTGTAGAAGCCACATTTTTTAAAATTTGGTCTGTATGTTTATCTTAATGATATTTAGGCCAAGTTCGAATATGGGTCATGCCGGGTTAAAAACAAAGTCACTAGGCCATATTGATGGAAAGTCGTGTTAATGCTCTGGAGACCGCATTCTTTACTTAAGCAGTTTGAAACTTTGCCAGAATGTTTGCATTGATAGGGTATATCAGGTAAAAGAAAATAGATCACTAGGCCAAATGAAGGAAAATCTTGATAACATTCTGGAGGTTGCATTTTGAATCGTTGTCAGAATAATTGTCTTGATGAGTTTTGCATTGATCAAACACTTTCTCCGAGTCTAGTACATGGTTTGGAGAATTATATTTCTATTTGATGGAAGTTGATTTAACATTCACATATTTCACAAATAATAAGGCAGAAACTTCAAAATATTCTGCCTAAACCGGCTGTCAAAGTTTCCTTTTATTCTTCATGTCTTAAATGTGTATACTTGTGAGCTCTTGCACTCAGTTGAGCGATATAGTGCCAATAAGGTCCTCCTGATTTCAAATTGGCCGTTTCATAATATTTACTATTTTTAACAATAAACAGAACAGAACAGAACATAAATTTTATTTTCAACTTAAGCATATACAGCTCATGGTTGATATTCGTACATACAGAAATGGTTAAGACAATGAAATAGTTGAGAAATAGTACTTAAATAAGTTTAAATTAAATAAGTTTAAATAAGTTTAAAATCAAGTTTATATGCATATGTATAAATACACATATATACACAAGCAATTATATATATATATATACATATACCCATACACATATTTACATATATATATATATATTAATTTCAATATGAAATTAATTATATCAAGAAAGAAAGTGGGACTGTTAACGCCCGTCTAATAAGGATGCTTTTTATTTTCAAATAGAGTTTTCTCATCTCAAAAGCCTTGAGGCAAAATGACGCCAGATTACATAAATATTGTTTTCTTTCTGTATTTAAGAGTTCTATGAACTTGTACACCTTGGACGTTATGCGTAATAGCGCGGTATGAATTGTTTTCTTAATGTTTCAATAAATACATAAACATAAGCTGCAATTGTTATTTCCTTTCACATGTTCCCTACTTCTTCAACCTTCCTGAATCCCTCAGGCCACAGCACTTTCAGTGTTTTGATTATTTTAATCATGTCAGTTTACATGTCCATGCATTTATCCCTATTTTAACCCAGTATATTGCTAACAACTTCTTCAAAAAACATTGAACCATGTTGGTTGTTGCCGAAAATGGGCATCGCTTGGCATCAGGAAGTTTGTCAATGAAAGCGTGTTAGAAAAACAATGAAGAAAAGACATTATCGAGCCGGGATTTGAACCTTCACATTTAGGGTGTATAGTTCAAGTCACTTTAGAGTGAGAAGGACAGTTACAGACAGAGGTAGAGACGAACTATATACCTGCAAAGCTTCGGTGATTTGTCGTATCCATAGTAACAGTGTGCGTACGTCCGATACCGTCCCCTTGTTCTTTTTAATATATATCCCCAAATCTCCGTTCGGGCAATATTCAGTGTACATACACAGATAAGAGCCTTGTATTGTCGCTTTCTCAAATCTCAATATATGTTCGTGATCCAGTGTTTTCAGCAGGTACACCTCTGCATGCATTTGCCTGACCTTTTCGGGGGTTTCAATGAATGGAACTTTCTTTAATGCATACTGTAAACAGATAAGACTCATTTGACATGTTTAAAATAAATAAACGGTGATATGCGAAAACAAGCCTTAGCTTATTTGCTACTAGTAAAGATCAAGACCAGTATGTTTATCTGCACAGTATGTTCATCTACACAGTCTAATCAGACTCTACACTACTCGCCAATTAGTCATAGAAGGTTTCAAGAAACATTTGAAAACACCAGTATCCATTTGGATCCCTTTAGAATTGAAACGCAGGTAGGTGTCCCAAACTGTAGATAGAACACCTTCATGCGTTTCAATTCTAAAGAATACACATGGAAAGTTGAAAAGTAAAGCTTACGAAGGTAACGATGGCACAGACATGAGTATTTGTGTTGTGTATATGCCACCAATGCATTCAAGATTCTTTAACATGGATGAATTTATATCTGAATCAGAGGTCACAGGATACTGTAGTAGATATGATCAGGGCTTTCATGTTGGTCATATGAATGCCCAAACTTCTTATATGAAATATTTTACAGAGTTGTTAGAAGCAGATTTACCAATAATTGAATGAATTAATGAATTAATGAATTAACTGATATTGTCATCCAATTAAGCGCATTCGAGCAAAGTGATGCAGATAGCATAGCTCAGGAGTGCGGGGTTAGCATTACGATTGGCTCGCTGGTGTCGGGATAAAAGGACTGGTTACTTACGAAAGAAACGCCGTCATACAACTGATGTTGGAAACGTCGCAAAACACCACACACACAAAATGTGGAGTTTGTTAGGAAAAAAATATTTACAATACACATCAGTTGGCCCAGTGGGAAAGGGTTAAACAAGGTCATTGCTGATATAATAGGACATGACCACAAACATAAAGAATGTGTGAATAACTTACACATTGAGGTGGCGCCTGTGTTGTTTTAAACAAGTCATTTCGAAGAATCTGTCTTGCTGACGGACGATCTTTCGGGTTATGACTCATCATTGATGTGAGCAGTTCGTTTATTCCACCGTTATAACCAGGCGGCAATGGCAGGAGCTGGGGTAAGAATGACGGAAATCCATATAATTAAAAGTATATTTATTGAATATATTTGAAAACTTTGTGGCAAAATAACAAAATGCTTATTATTATGTTTTCAAAAAGTCGTACGCCTCAAAGAAGTAAAAATACGTCTGTTTACAGGAAAAGGCTAAAACTTTAAAACACTATTTACATAGAACAATGTAGCCTGAACATCTGTGCAGTCAAAATAGTGCTGATCTCTGTTCGTTACTCATATACCAATAGCAGAAAGTAGTATACTCATAAAATCCTTTCTCAAAGACAAAGAATCTGCAGCAAACAGCTTAAAAAATGTTCATGCAAAAATATGAAAACATTTTATAAATGAAGGAACAATTATTGTATGAAGTTGGAATAAGTGTGGTAAATTGGAGAAAATGCTGATTATGAGCAATTTCACTTTTTCTCACAAGATGAAGTAAGTTGGTTAGTCTTACCTTTTGATCGAGGATCCTGTCGTAAATGAGTTCGGGTAAATTGAACCTTTTGTTCATGTGGCACATTTCGTACATCGTGATTCCCAACGAATAAATGTCCACCTGAAACGTAAACATACCCAATTAAAGTATTATTTGATGCAGAAGAGTTTCGAAGTCAAAATAGTCCTATTAAGTGAATGCGTTACCATTCCTTCACTTATCACTGATAGAGAAAATGGAATTTAAAAGAGAAAAATAATCCATCTTTCGAAAAATTATTTTCTTCATTATCAGGTAAAACTAGCCAAAACCGTCCTGTCAGATCCAATATAAGAGAAGAAATAATTCCAAACCTTTTCAGTGTATGGTTGTATACCATGAACTATCTCCGGACTCATGTAAAACGGGGTTCCACACTGAGTATGTGCTCGGGACGTCTGGGTATTCAAACTTCTGTAGTACGAAACAATTATATAATGTATATTTTAGTGTATACATGTATGCAAAACATGTACTTTATATAAATGTGTTAATATCTTTGAGAAATGTAATTTATATGGAAATGTATACATATATAGTTATATACGAAACATGCAATTTCTGTAAATGTGTGCATATATTTGAAAATGGTATTGTTGATGGAAATGTATACATATATACGAAACATGCACTTTATGTACATGTGTACACATATTTGAAAGCTGTAATTTATATGTAAGTGTTTACATATATGTGAAAGCTGTACTTTATATGTAAGTGTTTACATACATATGAAATATGTATTTTATATGTAAATTTGTAAATATTATTGAAACATGTACTTTACATGTACTCAGAAGACAAGATATATGCAAATAAAAATACTTTCATCCACATCCAAATTACAAAATCAGCAATTTACTTGTAGACAACCAGTCATTGCACTGGCTTGAAATTTTAACTTGAATGCTCTTTTTTGGCTGTGGTTAAAAGGCAACCTTCATTCGTCTCTTGTGTGTGCCCATTTTAGTAGCGTATAAACAAAACCAACTGTTGTGTAGCATCAGATTAACCTCTACATTCGCGCGTTCTGATCTGGATCTGCTCAATAGTTAAATTAGTATCTAAGAAATCTCGGACATACCGTGTACATTTAGATCACTACGAATTGGTGTTCAAAAGGTGTCGTTTTTTCAACACTTCTCAGAAATACTATTACGTCGATTTTCGTAGAGCTCAATTCGTCTTCATTTTAAAGAAGGCATGCTTGTCTATTAGCTTACCAGCATTGATATATGAAGACATTTCTATCAATTAACAGAAAATGTGGATGCTCTCTTTGCAATAAATGAGCTTATGCCATGCGTAATACAGTTCAGTTTTGGAAATAATACCTTGCGATTCCAAAGTCCCCGAGCTTTATGTTCCAGTGCTCGTCCAGAAATATGTTGTCGGGTTTCAGATCCCGATGTATAATCTTCGGGTCATGTTCATGGAGATACTGTCAATATATGAGAAACTCTGCGAGTGTTTGGAAAACAATTTACAAAAATTCTATATACACATGCAATGCATAGCATATGAGAAATGAGCCGTCTCGCGAGAAAACCAACATTATGGTCTCTGTGTAATGTATCGACCCGGATCAGCATAAGCATGCCGCGAAGGCTTACCCGGATAGACACTTTTCGCCTCCTGTAGATTTCCTGTGTTAGGAAACATTATTCTGTACCTCTATCCCCCTTAGACGGAATGTGTCGGTCCGGATCAGTCTGCACGGACTGCGTATGCTGATATTGGTAGATAAATTACGCGGAGGCCATTATGTTGGTTTTCTCCCGGGACGGCTCAAATGATCAAAGAAACCCAACCGTAGCGTATTAGTTAAATGTGCGCAAAAACATCTTCCTGCACATTTATACAAACAATCTAAAAGGATACTGCTTGGCAAGTGTCATGAGAGCTTCTATAACTAATTTGGGAACAATGCAGAGCTAGATCAGACTTCGTGGATGCGCTTGCTGATATGACTATCGGTTGGTTTTCGTGGAGTGGCACTCATATAATGTGGTCATGATACTTAGTATATGCTTTTGATTAACATTTTACCGAGTGTACGAATGCCGGGAAGCAATCAGGGTATTCTCATTGACCCGTTAGTTAGACGTCAGTTTATCAATGCTTGTATCGCGTTTTTATTTAGATCATGTCAGTTTACAAATCCATGCGTTTACACCTATTTTAACTCAATATATTGCCAACACTTTCTTCAAAAACCTTGAAACATGTTGGTTGGGGCCGAAAATAGGGAACGCTGGGCATCATGAAGTTTGTCAATGAGAGTGTGTCAGGAAAACAATGAAGAAAAGACATTATCGAGCCGGGACTTAAACCTTCAAATTTAGGGAGTATATTTCAAGTCACTTTAGAGTGAGAAAGACAGTTACAGAAAGAGGAAGAGACGGAATTTATACCTGCAAAGCTATTGTGATTTGTCGTATCCATAGTAACAGTCTACTTTCTTCCATTTTCGTCCCCTTGTACATTTTAATATATACCCCTATATCTCCGCTCGGGCAATATTCAGTGTAAATACACATATAAGAGCCTTGTGTTGACGTGTGCACAAATTTCAATATATGTACGTGATTCAGTGATTTCAGCAGGTCCACCTCTTGTTGTATTTGCTCGAGCAGATCGGGGTTGACCAGTTGGGTGACTTCATCAACGATTGGAACTTTCTTTACTGCATACTGTAAACAGATAAGACTCAATTGACATATGTTTTAAATAAATAAACGGTGATATGCCTAAACAAGCCTATGCTAATTTGCGACTAGTAAAGATCAAGACCAGCATGTTCATCTGCACAGTCTAATCAGAATCTACACTATTCACCAATTAGTCCTAGAAGGTTTCAAGAAACTTTTGAAAACACTAGTATCCATTTGGATCCCTTTAGAATTTAAACGCAGGAAGGTGTCCCAAACTGTAGATAGGACACCTTCCTGCGTTTCAATTCTAAAGAATACACATGGAAAGTTGAAAAGTAAAGCATACGAAGGTAACGATGACAAAGACTTGAGTATTTGTGTTGTGTATATGCCACCAATGCAATCAAGATTCTTTAACATGAATGGAAATATATAACATATATGATTTTTTTTTTAATCAGAGGTCACATCATTAGTCGCCGGGCAGAAGCCCGCGACTTCTATTTTTAATAGGTTTTCGGAAATCACATGGGAGGGGGATTATACTTAGAAAGAAACACATTTAGATGTCTTGAACATATTACAATTGTGTTTGTTTAAAAACACTAAGTAATAACACATCTAAAATGAAATAAATATTCCTATATTTTAGGTATTTTCAGTTTCTTTATTTTGACTCGCATTTATGTTTTGTTGTTTTATTTACGAAGAAAAAACAGTCCCTACTAGCTAGACTGGCATACTTTATTTTACACCATATACTACGTGTACTCAAAAGGCGATAACTACAAACCTTAACGTCGCAGTCTAATTTGTTTACATACGCACCTGCTTGAAGCGTGATTCGCGAATACCAACTGCGTAGATCAATCTCCTTTAGAGAGAGCCGTCTCTTTACACTCACTTACAAATAGTAAATCGTAGGTGATTTAAAATGTTTATTTGGTTCGAAACTAATGAAGAAAAGAACAAACCGAGATAAAAACTAGTTTTAATAGTATTAATTACTTTGAACGAACACTCTCTGCCTATAAAGAGAGTTTCAAGAACGACACCTCTGCGAATAAGAAAGAATCGGGTCTTTCGTACAAAATTATTTCGTCCTTGACAATTTTAAATGTGTCATTTAATTCCCTAAAGGCATATTGCTTCCGATCTGCATATTGTTATACATCATTGACACAAGGGCGCTCATCATAATATAATTTTAAAACATGCGTAGTTTGTTATTTTCATTATAAAAAAGGAAGGAAAGAATTAAAATAAATTAACATGTTGTAGGGCTCAGTTTATGTTCGAAATTAAGTTTAAATTATACAACAATTTCAATGAGATTTAACTGTTTAGTTGATATTATATTTCGAAGGTGGTCTAATTTATAAATATTGGACTACATTTCAACATTTGTTAAAGTATGATATAATTAGGATGCCAAGCTAATATCATTTTGAGAAAAAGAGAAAACTCATGTCTTCAGCGATTTAACCCTTAACTCATTGTTTAAAAGTATATTGCTGCAAAGGTGTCCACTGTTGACTTTAATAGAGGAAAGGTAAAATGATGTGCTATTGCATGCAAATCCTAAATTGTCTGTTTTGTGGTTTTATTGAAAAATAATAAAATTCAAATATTCTAACAAACATCTTGAAAGGTGTATGTGGAATTCACAAATCTTATAATTATTCCTTAAAGTGAAAGCACTGTATACATACTAAGACTAATGATTGGCAAGATTTCTCATTTCCATTACTGTTTATGATCAATAATTAGTTGATTGTGTGTATAGTCAACCTTCTTTGGAATGGAGATTGATCATAAACAATGAAAGGCTTCAATTATCATTCACTTCGTTGACAAAACAATGCAAGTTATGATACATTTTCACTTGACCCCACCCCTGATGTTCCAATATGCCCCTCAGTTGATAACTGTTTATTCAACTACTATAATGTTAGTGTTATGCATAACTGCACTATGGATATCCGGCGACATTGATGCATTGCATCAACTTTCTCTTGTACTGTAGTAGATATGAACAGGTATTTCTTGTTGGTGATATGAATACCCAAACTGTTAATATGAAATATTGTACAAAGTTGTAAGAAACAGGTATACCACTAAATGAATGAATGAATGAATTATCATCCAATTAAGCGCATTCGAGGAAAGTGGTGCATATAGTATAGCTCAATCTCTTTCAAACCTTTTTATAAATAGTACACAAAGAACATTTAAACATAAAACTCCTAAAACACTGTACAATAGTCAAAACTATCCCTCTTCATATAACAAAGCATGTAAACAGCAATGTTGTAAACAATACAAAAACACTATGAACAAATATATCAACATATTTAATAAACTAAATGAAGATGCATCCACAAAAAAGATGCATTCGAAAAGACCTAAAGACTACTGGAAATACCTTAATAAACTAAAGAATCATAACAAGAATACAGACACACCTGATATAGATAAACTGTACAGCCATTTTCAAATGATGAATAATAACCCACTGAATGACACTGATGACTCGATGTATGTAGATACCACATATATTGTCAATGAAAATAATAGGTTTAATAAAGATATTACACCAAAGAAAAATTACAAATTCCCTAAAAAATAAAAAATCCTAGGACTAGACCAACTACTAAATGAGTATATAAAAACATCCACAAATCTTCTGATGCCTTTTTATTTAATCCTTCTTTAATGTTACATTAGCAACTTGAATCATCCCAGAATCAAAGCGCCGAAGGCACTGTAGTGGCGATTGTGTAGAAAATCTTGCAATGTGACAAGCGGTATCTCGATGTAGTCCTAGCGATTTTCAACTGTATTTTTGACTGTAGAATAATGCAAATTTGCCAGAATGTGTGTGTTGGTGATATTTAAGGTAAGTTAAAATATGGGTCGTCGTGGGTTAAAAACTAGGTCATACCAAATTTTTAAAAAAGACTACTCGAGAGACCAAATTTAGCTCAAGAATGATGCAACTTTATTAGAATGTTTGTCTTGGTGATATTGAAGCTATATATATATATATATGTGTTCATCACTAGGTCGCTGGGCCATATTTAAGAAAATTATTATGCACACTTTAGAGACCGCATTTTCGAATTAATCATGTTGAAACTTTTTCAGAATATTTGATTCTGTTTGGCGGATAGGTCTCTGGAGAAAATTATTGAAATATGACATAAAGGAGAATTACTTTAATCTTGTAAAAAATATGTATGCAAATGCCAAGTCATGTTTATTGGAAGCCGCCAGTAGGCGGCTTCCTGTAGGAATGTTTTGAAATTTAGCATACCACATACCGGGATTTCTCTTTGTCCTTACTAAGTATATTTATTTAAGGTAAATTACTTTATAAACATCCCTTTTACACTCTATATACATGTGTGAGTTTTACAAATTAAAAAAAAGACAAAGGCCAGTATATTAATTTAATGTAACTACATTTGTAGTTAAGCTTAATTCATACTGTATATAGTCTAAACAGTAAAATAGAGAACCATTCTACTAAATTGGGTACCTGTCTCATACGCTTTATTATTTCAATAATTATCAAACCGGGAACAAGAAAAAGGTGCGCTAAATGTAGTCTGGTTCCTTTCATCCATTACATTACGCAGTATTCCAGAAGACGCTACGTCACTGTGTTGTATAAACACTTATGCCTACCAGTTATATTCAAGCAAGCATAATATATTCTATGGTTATCTGCTATTTTCCTTATCTGCTTCATTCGCTTTTCTATGTGATGTAATTCTTTGAACCGGGAACTAAAAAGGGACGTTTGCTCGTTCGACATTTTGATGAAACAATAAAAGACAGTAGTGTTTTTGCAGTATACTCGTGTTGTAAATTGCTAAAACACCTTTACCTTTCATATTTTTATACCCATTCAATGTTTTGGGTCTTAATATCTCCACCGGAAACTCTCTCCAATAACAATTTAAACTAACCCTGAATCAGGTTATGACCAAATATGTATTGCCTTAATTTTCTCCATTTACGGTTTTAACCCTTTCCAACAAATATACCCTTACCGAGCCTCTGCAACAGACGACTTTTAAAATCGTTGTGGCAAAAGGTGTAATTGTTCATAATGAGTTTAATTTTCTCCATTAACGGTGTTATCCCTTTCCGACATACGAGTATACACCCTTACTGTGCCTCTGCAACAGATGACTTTTGAAATAATTGTGGCAAAAGGTGAAATTGCTCGTAATAAGCTTACTTTCCTCCATTTACGGTTTTAACCCTTTCTCACATACGAGTACATACCATTTCTGAGCCTCTGCAGCAGACGACTGCAAAATGTGAAATTGCTCATAATATGCAATTGCTCCATTTGCCACAACAATTTCAACTCTTTTCAATTATCTTACTATCATTTATAGAGATTATCTATGTTTTGTACTTGATGATTTCACAAAGTCTATCAGGTTAAACATAATTTAAATCATTGTGGCAAAATGAGAAATTGCTCATAATGAACAATCATGATTTGCATTATCGTTTTATAGTTTTTTTTTTATTTTAAACTTGATCATTTCAAAGTCGTCCGCTGCAGATTTGTTTTATGTGGGAAGTGGTTAAACTCTTATCCACTATCATGACTTACCGATAAAAAACAAAAACAGATTTTCTGTGTGTTTGCATTATTTGACAAAAAAAATATCATAAAAGGGCTTGTGTTCAATACAAATAGTTGATTATCTTTGGTACAAATTGAAATTTATCATAACCTTTGTCCATTTATCTTTAGTATTCGTCTTATATGTCACTTTTCATGATCAGTTTAACTCTAAATCATCGCATTCACTTAAAACACAGACCCTGGCAGGTTAAATATCCTACATAATACTTAAATCTTCAAATACCGATATCTGCATTACTAACTACAGATTAAATTTGTCTAATGTCTGTTGATTTAAATATAGTTGTTTTTATTTCTTCGCGTGCAACGAAATATTGCGGTTTCTTTGTTATGCTTTGCGTCAAACATTCGTCTTATTTCAAAATGGTATAACATCAGAGTACTTTACTATCAACAGCGGAGTCTGACAAGGAAAGAAAATATCCCAAATACGTTTTGGATTGTTTCTCAATGATCTAGAACACTATATGGTCACAAAAGGACATTACGGCATCAGTCTGCATACATCAAATCCTCTCTCCAGGAGAGGATTTATTGAAAATATAGATGGAAAAGGTAAATTGCTTCCAAATTGTTTTCAAAATTGTATTTCCAAAATAATTAATGTACGCAAGTCTATCACTTTCATAGCATAATGCAGGAAAGAATATACATATATCAACATCATTATTGAAGCTGTCCACGAATAAGGTATGACGTGGCCTTTGGGAGCAGTTTAGATCAAAATCAGCCTGTGCACACTCTGGTCAAGATCTACACTTTTCACAAATCAATAAGTCAAAACTTTTTTGAAGTATCACATAAACTGTATTGATGGATAAGATGGGTCAGGCTGATCTCAATTTACAGTTTTCTTAAATTACCGACCTTTTGTCATCTTTCTAAAATCCCTTGAAAAAAATCAATGAATATATTTAACACTAAAGTACTGTAATGGGGATCTAATTTAAGAGGTGCAAAACTCTTTCTCATGTAACACGAATTTGCAGCTGACAACATTAAAGGTGCTGAACTGCAGATTATAGATAGTATAGTCAAAAGTTTTAAAACTTTTCAAAAGTTGTGTCTTGAAAGATATGAAACATAGTTCTGGGATAAAATTAGAGTAATAATGTCACTTTCCAGTACAATAAACATCTAAATAGTGTTCGTTTATGCTTCAGTTTTACTGGGTAGACGTACCCAGTAAGCCAAATTTTGAAAATGTTCACGACTTTCAATTGACTGTTATTTTCAAAGTTTACTGCCAAAATAGTTTATTACTTACTTTGTTGTCACTATAAGCAAAGTTTCAACATTTCAAATATTTGATCTCCATCTGGAGTTCAGCACCTTTAAGATCATTGATACAAAAATATGGAAAATTTATTAAAACAAGTTAATGTCGTATTGCAAGCAAGTCCCCTTCCGGAACATTGACCTCTAAGTGTGACCTTTTTTTTTTTTTTTTTTTTTTTTTTTATATAACTTTATTTGCCACGTGCATAGATATGTGAAGGTCGTGGCCATCCTCCCTCATACCTTACAGTAAATTTGTTTTAGTAGATCTATGTTAGAATATTAGGTTAATAGTATGAATCAATAAATAGGGGGTCAAACTTATAAAAGGTTTTTAAGTTTTACACGTGTTAATAAAGCTATACATTTTTATGATGAGAAAAGGAAGCTTTAAAAGATAACAGAAAAACAAATAAACAAACAAAAATAAAAAACATGCATTTTTCTGTTTGTAATACGAATATAAGTCCATATCAGAAGTTAAGAGTGGTTTTGTAACATATATCTTACAATTGTCCAGCTTTCTTTATCTGATTCGGCTTGTCTTGTGGAATTGTAAATGTTCGAGGCTAAACGTAGTCGATTTATTAGGCCATTATTTGAAGGTGTAATTAGTTTTGTTTTACACGAGTATATATAACGTTTTATTTCTAAAAATAAGATGTCCAGTTTAAAGTTGTTTTTACAAAACCCCAAGAGTATTTCTGAGCTTGTTATTTGTATAGTTTGATCTAGTTCCCTAATCTTATTTAAAATCATTTGTAGTAAAGGTTTTACCTTTTCGCATTCATAGAACAGATGTATTAGAGTTTCTTCGTTTGATTCACAAAAAGAACACAAATTTGTTTCGACTTATTTCATTTTAAATAAGAGAGAATTTGTCGCTATTATTCTATGAACTATTCTTGTTTGAAACCATTGAATATAAGTGTCTTTTGTACATCTAAATGTATTACCATATGTTATTTTCCAATCAATGTTGGAATTTGGATACAGAGAAGTCCATTTGATCTGACTGGTAGGTACTTCTTGATTATGTATTAACGTATTATAGACATATTTATTAGTGTCTTTTTTAGTTAAAATTGGATTTAAATAGCAGTTAATGGAAGGGTTGTGATATCCAGAAAGTGAATTATCCGTTTTTAAAAAGTGTGTCTTTGTAATGAAAACGTTAACTGTATTTCTAAGTCCATAGAAAGATAAAAAGTTTATTTTTTTACCAATACTATTTTCTATAAATGTTAAACTTATAAAGTTGCCCTTTTCGTCTAATATATCTTTAACCAATCTAAATCCATTATCATACAATTCTGGTATAAAGACATGTTTTCTAAGTGTGACCTTGACCTTTGAGGTACAAGCCTGTGTCTTGTGTGTCACATGTCACCTCATCATGGTGAACATGTGTGCCCAGTAACTTGGGAATCCTATGATGCATGGTTACGATATGAGCCGGACAAGGTACGGTCGTATCAAACAGTACTCATTTTGACCATTGACCTCTAAATATGACCTTGACCTTTGATGTACAGGACTGGGTCTTGTGCACGACACGCCACCTAATCATGGTGAACACGTGTGCTCAGTAACTTGGGAAGCCTATGATGCATGGTTCAGATGCGGGCCGGACAAGGTACAGTCCTATCAAACAGTAAGCATTTCGATCTTTGACCTCCAAGTGTGACCTTGACGTTTGAGGTACAGGCCTGGGTTTTGTGCGCGACACTCTGCCTCATCATGGTAAACGTTTGTGCCTAGTGTCTTGGAAATCCTACCATGGATGGTTAAGATGCGGGCCGGACAAGGTACAGTCCTATCAAACAGTACTTATTTTGACCTTTGACCTCTAAGTGTGACCTTGACATTCGAGGTACAGGTCTGGGTCTTGTTCACGACTCGCCGCCTCATCATGGTGAACGTTTGTGCCAAGATTCTTTCAAATCCTATGATGCATTGTTAAGATGTGGGTCGGACAAGGTTAGGTGGGACTGACAGACAGACAGACAGAATCGACCAAACCTATAGTCCCCAAATAAGTCTTCGACCGGTAGGGGATAATAAGATGCTGCATTAGAGTCAAAATGCAAATGTTTTTGAGTAAGCTGTCCTGTTAATGAGCTTCTTTGTGTAGCATTTAAAAAAAAATCTTTTCCTTGATACTTTCTTTGCCACTGCAGTCAAAAACTTATTGGCAAAGTTAAACTTTTTATGCGGTAAGGTTAAAGTTTTGAGACGACGCCGCGGACGCGGACGACACCAAGGGTATCACAATAACTCAACTTGTTTTGTTCGAAAAACAGACGGTCTAATAATGACTAATGTTGAACACTTTTTTCATTTCCAACATTTTTCAGTAATTTCATTAGTCTTCGCGACTTCTATTTTTAATAGGTTTTCGGAAATCACATGGGAGGGGGGATTATAATTAGAAAGAAACACATTTAGATGTCTTGAACATATTACAATTGTGTTTGTTTAAAAACACTAAGTAATGACACATCTAAAATGAAATCAATATTCCGATGTTTTAGGTATCTTCAGTTTCTTTATTTTGACTCGCATTTATGTTTTTTTGTTTTATTTACGAAGACAAAACAGTCCTTATTAGCTAGACTGAAAAATTACATAAAGAGAGTTTCAAGAACGACACCTCTGCGAATAAGAAAGAATCGGGTCTTTCGTACAAAATTATTTCGTCCTTGACAATTTTAAATGTGTCATTTAATTCCCTAAAGGCATATTGCTTCCGATCTGCATATTGTTATACATCATTGACACAAGGGCGCTCATCATAATATAATTTTAAAACATGCGTAGTTTGTTATTTTCATTATAAAAAAGGAAGGAAAGAATTAAAATAAATTAACATGTTGTAGGGCTCAGTTTATGTTCGAAATTAAGTTTAAATTATACAACAATTTCAATGAGATTTAACTGTTTAGTTGATATTATATATCGAAGGTGGTCTAATTTATAAATATTGGACTACATTTCAATATTTGTTAAAGTATGATATAATTAGGATGCCAAGCTAATATAATTTTGAGAAAAAGAGAAACTCATGTCTTCAGCGATTTAACCAAAGTAGATTGCTGCAAAGGTGTCCACTGTTGACTTTAATAGAGGAAAGGTAAAATGACGTGCTATTGCATGCAAATCCTAAATTGTCTGTTTTGTGGTTTTATTGAAAAATAATAAAATTCAAATATTCTGACAAACATCTTGAAAAGTGTATGTGGAATTCATAAATCTTATAATTATTCCTTAATGAAAGCACTGTATACATACTAAGACTAATGATTGGCAAGATTATTCATTTCCATTACTGTTTATGATCAATAAGTAGTTGGTTGTGTGTATGGTCAACCTACTTTGGAATGGAGATTGATCATAAACAATGAAAGGCTTCAATTATCATTCACTTCGTTGACAAAACAATGCAAGTTATGATACATTTTCACTTGACCCCACCCCTGATGTTCCAATATGCCCCTCAGTTGATAACTGTTTATTGGAAGCCGCCAGAAGGCGGCTTCCTGTAGGGATGCTTATACATTTCGGTCATAGAGAATATTTAGACCTGCCAGCGTGACAACATATCTTGATTTCTCTTTGTCCTTACTAAGTACATTAATTTAAGGTAATGACTTTTAAAACATTCCTTTTACACTCTATATACATGTGTGAGTTTTACAAATTAAAAACAAAAGACAAAGGCAATTATATTAATTGAATGTATGTACATTTTTATTTAGGCGAAATTCATACTGTATCTAGTTTAAACAGTAAACTAGAGAACCCTTCTATTGTATTTGTAAATGTAGTCTGGTTCCTTACATCCTATGATATATATTACGCAGTAATTAGACAAAGAAGCCACGTCCCGTATTCACTAAACTTTTCAATTTAGATGTTTGACTAAATCTAAATCTTAATATTTAGTCCGCGTTATAGATTTAACCCGTATTCACCAACGCGTTTTAAACCGATCTCAATTTAGTCTAGTTTGTAAATGTCATAAGCGGCCGCGCAGCGACTCTGGTTCCAGAATCAAGTTAGGAGCTAAAATAAAAGACAGTACCATTCATCTATAGTCTATTTATAGATTTTCATTTTTATCGTAATTTCACATACATTTTTAATTTGCTTTGCTTTTAATAATCTGACATGTTCGTACATTCTTGATTCAAAGTTAAGTTTGAGTATAATTGTCATCGCAAAATGCAGATATGAAAAGATTTAAACCACAGAAATATCTGTTTCAAGATCAATTTCGTTCTTTTTCGCTGTTGAAGTTTCACACATGAATATCGCGGTAAACACGATATCAGTCTATTTTGCCTAGGCGACAACATGTTTTATCACGGATGCGATGTCATCCAGAAAACTTAAATGAAATGAAATCTTCTAGTTCTTACAAACAAAGTGTGATCGGAATAACTGAACTGTATTTAACTTATCACTGTAAATGTAGACAGCATTTCAACTCTTATATCAACTGGTAAATTTACAGTTTGAGAAATAAATTCAAGTAAATTTTCATGCACTGGTTTAACGTTTTCAAACAAATTGAAACTAGTTCCTATGTTAAACCTTTCCCACGTACAACAGATATGTAACAATTGGAACATCTTGCTAAATGAAGGTATAATTTATGGACATAAAGTAGAAAACATTGTAGCAAAAGAATAAATTCCTCGTGATCAATTTCTATTTTTGTCACAATGTTTTCAAAAGTCGCTGCAGCTCTTGTCAGTCTTTCGGATTACGTGTACATTGAAATACGTTTCCTTGTTTTATGTGGTAAACCCTTAACCACAATCATGAATTACCGATGCAAACGAAAAACAGATTTTCTGTGTGTCAGCCTTAATTCTTTGATAAAACATTATCATAACAGGGCGTGTGTTCAATACAAATAGTTGATTGTTTTTGGTACTAATTTAAATTTATCATAATCTCTTGTCCATTTATCTTCAGTATTATATGTCACTTTTCATGATCAGTTTAACTCTAAATTATCTCATTCACTTAAAACACAGACCCTGCCAGGTTAAATATCATACATAAAACTTATATCTTCAATAACCGATCTCAGCATTACTGACTACAGATTAAATTGTTCTAATGTTTGTGGATTTAAATGATTTTTTTTTCTTATTTCTTCATGTGAAACAAAATATTGCGGCTTCTCTTTGATGCTTTGCATCAAACATCCGTCTTGTTGAACTACTATAATGTTAGTGTTATGCATAACTGCACTATGGATATCCGGCGACATTGATGCGTTGCATTAACTTTCTCTTGTTACTATATATTTATCCGTTTTTCAAATTTCACATGCATGGGACGACAAGTTGTAATTAGGATAAACTAAATGTAAATGTCTCGAAAATAATACGGTTGCGATTGTTAAGACAGTAAAAAACTGAATATTACACCATAAAAAGATAAAATATAGTTGCTTTAAGATGTTTATTAAAAAAAAAAGAACAAAATCTAATAAAACAAAGCAACAGCAATAACAAAATCGGTTATTTCGCACCCAATAAAAAGCGTACTTCACATTTATGAAATTAGGCATACATGTTGAATAGAATGTTTTCAAAAAGCGTCTACTCATATGTGTCTGCATGTGCGATTCAATGCTTTCTCTTAATAACGAAAGATTAAAATATATAGCAGATTTCAATGGTCTATCAAATTCAGTATGGCTTTTTTTCCGGATGTCATTTGATAGACACTTTTCAGGCTCGAGCCCATCTCTCTGATTGGATATAATTCGAACAAGAGCTGTCCGTGAGACAGCGCGCTCGACTTGTTTAATGCTTGATAATAAAACAAAACATTTTGCAGTAATAGGCGGCAGTACCTTGACAACAAAACCTTCGTCACTACTTAGATGAACAATAAATGTTCTTGTTGATTTTATCTACGCTAATCATTTATAAGAATAAAACTTTTACGAATACATCAACAAAAATATTTATTAATTGTACCACATCAAAACCATTAGAGATATATCTTTGAAACGTTCAATACTTGTTCACCATCATTACCTCCAGACAAGAGTACATACATATGTTAAGGTTTTGTAAGAATAATGGCCCTTTTTCGACTTAGAATCTTTGTTAAGTTTTTTGTTCCACACCATTTTTTTTATCAAAACCATTAGAGATGTTGCTTTGAAACTTACAACACGTGTTCGCCATCATAACCTCCATTCACAGACAATAGTTAATAACTATGTCAAGGTTTTTGTAAGAATTATGGCCCTTTTTCGACTTAGAATTTTGGTTAAGTGTAACCCCAATTTTTTTCAAAACCATTAGGAATGTAGCTTAAACATTTACAGAATTTATTTACCATCATTACCGTCATCAACAGACAAGAGTACATTAATCTATGAAGGTTTTGTCAGAATTATGGCCCTTTTTCGACTAAGAAAATACATTGAATCTGGGTAAAATCAAATTATTGACTTAACCCTTTAGGAAATTGCTGTAAAACTTGGAATACTTGTTTACCAACTGTATACAAGAGAAGGTAACTCTGTCAAGGATGTTTGTTTATCAGTCTCCGTCTAACTTGAAGTGTTGTGAATGTCATTGTATATCAATATAAAGCCACAAAGGCTTAAAATTATAGTACAGTTTTGAATAAAACGTAATTTCACTTGGAAAGACAACAATTTGTGACAACAGAATCAAGTGTATTTAAGTTTATATTTATGAAAAAGTGACCAGAAAAATAAGAATGTTCCTTTGTTGCTAGGAGAGAAGTTCAGCACAGGTGCGAGATAACATAGCGCAGCTAAGTTGCCATAACCTAATTTGTTCATTGGTACGACTAATATTTATCCCAGATCATAGCTTGTTTTCACCGTTAGCAAAAACATTTCAAAATGTTTGCCAGAGTATGCCCCGAATACAGAACCAGTACAGTAAAACGTAAACAACGTAAACAACTGGCTGGTTTTCTGCTTTCTCGATACATTCAAAACGAATCGGTAACTAGAACTTTGTCTTGACATATCGCCCACCAGATCTACAATTTAACTCAATTCAATTATTTAATCAAATATTTCGGCCTCTGGACCATATACAAGCAGTATATACATATATACGCATGAATGAATAATAATATACATGAAATAATATGATAAATAATACATTTGGGTAACATTGGTAATGTTTCACATATTTATATCGTTTTAAAGGCCTTTTTATGACTTTTCCAACAATCGTTTTCTTTATTTAAGCACTTCAATTAAGAAAGTTCTTAGTTCTAGTTGCCACTACTAGTCGTATTTCATTTAAAGAGAATATAACATTGACAATCCTGCCAAATAAGCGTCAGTTATTGCGTTTCTTCTTTTATATCAAGTGCATTTTTGTAAAAAAATAAAAACTTCGTTCAGTTACAAACATGCCATATTATGTTTTGAATTCAGTCTTGCAGAGTTCCCGATAATGGACAATGAGGCTATGTATATAATCGATAAGAGCTACCAAAACAAAAACTTGCGCAAACCGGTCACAGCCCACATTTCACAAAAGATTTGTATTAAAATGGCATGAATGAAGGAAACTAGTGGGCGGCTGCATGTGAAATTGAAAAAGAATATTCCTTTCTTGCTAAGACAGGAGTTTGGTACAGGTATTTTATAGTACGTTGGTATGTCTACTACTCAAACATCACAACTGGCTTGTTTTCTGCTTTCACCATACATTGAAAATGAAACTGCCTACAAGCTTACGAATTAAGTGTCAGTTTTTGCATTTCTTCTTTACAATCAAGTCCATTTTTGATGAAAATAGTGATTTGACGTGTGTTCAATTACATTACACTGATTAGTTCCAAACATGCCTCACATATAAGAATTTAAGATGTTTTGGCAATGTCTTGAGTTCTGAACATTGAAGTTGAGAAATGGGGTTTTGTCAAAAAATGTATAATGACTTGAGCAACCGAAAAAGGTTGTACTAACCTGTCACAACCCACATTTCACAAAATAACTGTATAGAATAGTCATGGTTGAAGGAAACTGGTCAGTGTCTGAATGTGAAATCGAAATGGTCTCAACAATTCTGACTTCAGAACCAGTTGTACCACTAAAGCATAATGGCACATTTACCAAAATTACACACAGTCCTGTTCAAACAAAAATGTTCACAGACTCATACATAAGATGATAGACCTAGTTCAGTTTTTGTTAAAAAAACTTTTGTATCTAAGGATAGAATTTTCAACATGAAACTCTACATTTCAACATGTGTGCGCCATTATAATTTCATCATTGCTGGCTATGGTTTTATTCAATTGGACATTCCTTAATTGTGATAAGTTTGTTTTGTTTTATTTGGTTTTTTTTCTGCCATTTGTAATCTTCCTGTGATCTCTTTATTACAGTACAAATCCATGACCCTGGGTAATGAAAACTAGGAAAAGGCAATTTGACATGGCTGTCATGAGGCGGAATTGAACCTGACACCATGCCTCAACTCTTTAACACTAACAACCCAATTTCTGTGAATTATCTAAATTCTTCCGTTGAATAAGTAGTCTATATCACAGATTCATTCATTAAGGATAATATGCTAAGTGCCCTCCTGATATATACATGAAACATTTTCACTCATCTGCAGCTCACTACATTTTAAATTTTAAATGGAGAATATTCTCATTTCTCCCATTTTCATTGTGAAGTTCAAAAGTTCATTCGTCTAGATTCATCAACAGTTGTTTATTATGGGAAATGGGTTATTTGAAGATAGTTCTTACTTATAATAGGCATTAAAATTGGAAAAAAAACACACACAAAGGCAACAACACCAAATTGTTTTTTGATATAAATATATAGCCACTAATATTTTGTTCTGTTATTACTTAATTCTATGTATTATGTTAGATGGTTTTCTATGAAGTTTTGAAAATATTCATCATGTTTTATCCATAAATCCAACTATTGACATTTAATTAAATTGTTAAATTGTTTTATTAGTAGAATTACGTTAGCAAGGCTAGCTTCCATAGTTACAAGTGAAACTTTTGAAGTCACGTGATGTAAATGACTGAAAACACAAATCTACCAAATTCAGTACTCCAAAAAAGTAGTGCAAAAACTCCTAAACTGAATTACCAAATAAGTAAACTAAATTCCACTTATTCTAGGTAACCACATACAATTACAAGTCTCTGAATGTTTAAATATCATATTTAAGTGTACTAAATTATTAGGATATCACTACGCCAATGTACACAAGTTTGTAAACACTGCAACAGATAACCCTTTGTAAATTGTAGCCCTTTGTTTTCTCTAGTAAAAGAAATAGTTGAGAACCATCTATTTTTTTGTCAAGGTAGATTTGATTGTGATATTTTAATAGCATTTTTTTACCACTTGCAGCAGACAACTTTTGAAAACATTGTGACAAAATGTTTTCTATTCCATTCCAAAATATTCAGACAAATAAACCTGAGATATCAACCATTACCTACATACAGACCCTTTGTGAAACTTCTGCAGCAGATGATTTTTGGAATCATAGTGGCAAAAGAAGAAATTGCTCAGTATAAAACTAGAAAGGGTGAAATATTCCAAATTGCTTAAAAATATTTTCCTCAGAATTGGTTTGTCTGATACAAATATAATGTGGTATAAATGTTCATTGTATGACTCTCTACAAATATAATCATATTAATTGGTTTTTAAACACGGCAATCAGGCGGATTCAGAAAAGGGGCAAAATAACAACATTTAAAAGCACATTCTTATGAAAGTGCTTGTCTGATTTCAAGATAATTTAGCAGAACTGTTAATTCAATGAACCTCTATATGTTTTTAAGTCTTTTTGATTGGTTGAAAGTCATAGAAACCAGGTGGCCTCTGAAAAAGAGAAATTGAACTTAAACTGTTAAATGACATATCATCATTACCCACACGACACATTTAAAACAAACATCACAGGAATGTTCTTTTTGCGGTTCTTTTCTTAATTATGTTCAAAGATAAATAATCTATAACTCCTGGAAGGTTCCTTTGTTGGTCCTCCTTCGAAATCGTTAAAAGACTTAGGTTCTGTGTATAAAACGTCATCAGTTGGTTGCATTATTTAACCAATTTTACAGTCAATAAATAGGAAGACACTGTACTGTAATGAATGGTCATAGTAGGATTTCCATAGAGCTATTGGGTAATAAGATCATTAAACAAGAGGGCCAATATGACCCTTAATCGATCACCTGAGTGATAGTAAATTAGAAGTAAATCTATTTTAACCGAAAATAGCTTGTAAAGAAACATTTACGCTAATAATGGAATTATAAAGTTTTGTCATTTTGTAATACTTCCAGATGATCACGGTATTTTACAAGATTGTGTTATATTGCAAAGTTTGGTGGAAACCCGCAATCAAAGGTTTGTAAGGTGTGATCTGGAATCTGCCTTTCTTTTGGTCGGTCTTTTATAGCTATGTGATTGAGAAAAAAGTATCAATTAAACTATTATTTAGACAACCATGCTCCTAAGTGTTGACTTTGTTTTTCTGCTTTCAGCATTCCAACTGCATCCCACTTGTTTTTAGGGCTGTTCATTTTCAGCCGACTAATAATGCATACAATAATCAAACTTTTCCAAAGGATAACTATTTTTGTAAAACTAAAAACTTAAAAAACTAGTTGAAAGTAATTTCTGATCTTCTTATCTTTCTATCATGGTAATGGTTTCACCGTTTCCTACTTTCAGACGCAATTAACACATCTTAAGTTATTACAATGCAACTTTCATTTCTTATATAGGTATTTATTTCAGTTGTGCCATAACCATTTTAAGTCTTAATTAGCGCCGCTCTTTCAGACAGATGAGCTAATGTCATAGCTTCTTCGGCGTCCGTCTTCGTCGTCGTCCTGCGTCGTATAGTTGGTTAAATTGTTTGTAAAAGTCCATTTTTCCTCACTAACCATTCAAGGTAGAGCGTTGGAATTTAACATAGTTGTTTGACTTCATAAGAGCAACCACAGGGACACGTGCCATAACTGTTGATTGCCACTTTTCAAGTCAGAATTGTGGTTAAGTTTGTTGTTAAAATCCAAGGTAGAGATTTGAAACTTTAAACAGTTGTTAGCAAGGGGCTCGTTAGAGCCAATTGCTATAGTAGCTGATTTTCGAATCATCATTTTGAGACTGGAATCTAGACAGGCGTTTTACGATATCGGCATGGAATTACTTCACATCTGTCTTTCTACATCAGCTCTCCGTTTCTGAACACCATCTCGACTTCATATAGATGTATTGGTGGTTGCAGATCGTACATAATGTCAATGAAAGTGGATGATTTGTGGAATATTTTGTTAAAAATGAAATGACTGTTGCCAGCTAATTTCCATGTTGGTCATCTTGTACCGCCAATAGTTCCTGTCTAAAAATCAAAATGCGGTAACTTGTTGACATATGAAGCCGAAAATTGATTTGATTCGACATCACTAACCCAAAAGGAATAACTCGAAAGAATTTTTATGTTAAAACATATGAATTACATGATTAATAATTAAAATGTATTTCTACGCTTTCAACATACTTGATCGCGCGTAAAGTTCATTGGTAATTCCTAAATATTGTAAATCGAATGGAGTATAGGTAACTTTTCGATTCCGACTCAAAAACAAATTAAGATAAATGAGTTCCAATGATAACATATATACTCAAACATTCAAATTATTTAAATGCTAATAAAATAAACAATTGGCAAAATATAACATATATACGATAAATGTGCAAGTGAGCCTAGGCGTCGTAATTTCCAAAAATCCTTTCGAATAAAATGTATTATCAGCAGAAACGTTAATCTGGAATCTAAGTACTAGAGTATTTCATTTTAGATTCCTAGGTAAATACATCAAATTTTCAACCAAATTTAACCTAAACAACCTCAGCAGACGGAATAAGATAGTCAAGTCCCAGTTATAAAACAAATGATTTAAATGATATTTGTTTTTTATCAAGATAAAACGTTTCATACTAAATATTTCGCTAACTCGTGTATTGGTTTATAATTATGTTATAAATGAAATCTATCGAAGTGGCCGCGTAACGTAGTGGTTAGCATGTTTGGCCGTGGAACGGGAAACTTGAATTTGATTCCCGCTCTGGGCAGGAAATTTTTTTGTAAGAAAAATATAATATGTTTTGTCTTATAAATTGCCGATATCAGTGGTGCAATTGTCATTTAACACCGCTGCAATAAACTCTTTCAAAATGTTGGGATAAAACGCTTCAATACTAAATATTTCGCTAACTCGTGTATTTGTTTATAATTATATTATAAATAAAATCCATCGAAGTGGCCGCGTAACGTAGTGGTTTGCATGTTCGGCTGTGACTTTTGGGATCGGTAAATCCATGTCCAAATGTTATCTGCAGTTAGCCCCTTGCTGTGAGCACGTTCAGTGCTTTGATTTTATATCATAGTAGCAGCAACAGGTGCAAGTTTCATAACTTTTGACTGCATTTTTGTCAAACTTATACCTCTTTTTAAGTAAGAATTCTTTTTAGTTTTGGATTTGGGTTAAGATCACTTACATGCAAACTGCTATCGCTTTGAAACTTGAAATACTTGTTAACTATCAAATGAACAATAGAAGGAAGGAGTTGTTTAACAAGTTACATAACCTTGTTATGTTTTTTGACTGGATTGTTTCCCTTCTTAAGTAAGAAATTGTCTCACTAATTATACACAATATTTTTGAATAAGTTGACATAATGTAACCAAATTTTGTTTGTAGTAAATAGTTAAGAAGATCTTAAATGGGATTATGTTTTTTTCAAAGTCAATGTTACTGAAAATAGATAAACGGTAATATATACGGTAATATTCAATATCTTTAGTTAAAGTTGACATAATGTAACTAAATTTTGTTTGTAGCATTTAAGAAGATTTTCAATTGGATTGTGTTGGGTTCTTAGGGTCAAGGACTCAAGGTCACTGTTACTAAAAGTACAACAACTGTAATATATTCAATATCTTTAGTTACAGTTGACATAAGGTTACTACATTTTGTTTGTAGTAATTGGAGGTTCACCTTTGATGTGAAAAGGGATTTTCAGTATTATTTATTTATAGTAATTGTTTCCATCTTGTAAATTTCTCACTTGGATACTAAGCAGACGAGCGTCAGTCACCCGCAGTCGGAGCTCTTGTTGTCATTGGCCAGATATGTATTTGAGTAATCAAAGAAATCCCTATGTTTAATAAGCTACAATACAGCGGATATGTGCTTCTGTTTAGGATAATGGGTTCCCCTGTCTTGGTAATCGAAGCCCTTATTTTAATTTTACTATACAGGGACATCTATTTCCGTTGCTTGTTTGTATTGTGTTTATGCTGCTATCAACGATTTTACAGTTATACCACTGTTTTTTTCTGGATAAATTACCAGTACTTCTGGTTCAATTATCCTGACACCAGTGAGTCAGTCATAATGTTTAAACCCATAGTCCTGAGTGTCAAGGATTGAAAGCCATTTTTGAACTAAACCTTTCTATAGTTACATATGATTGCACTAGTGTATATTCAGACTAGTATGCATGTGCATTTGTATGATCAGATATAATAATCATTTTCTGTAATTTCCTTTATAATGCCAATGGTGATATTTTTCAATTTAACCTTATTTTTAAATTACAGTATGGTCGGCTATTTTGGACCATTTTGGCCTGTTTTCAAAATTTGGCTCATTCAGAGGTGGCCTCCACGTGGCAAGAACTGGGCATCATTACTCAATTTAGATTTTTGATGGCTAGCGACCTCAACACAATTCTAAACTATAACTATCACTATAACTATCACTGAATGTGATTAATACCCCCGAACGTCGCCCTGATAGGAAAGGTAGTTGAATATTAAGAAACCCCATCTTAAATTCCAACATGTAGTTTTAAAGATAATCTCCGGACAAGAAAAAAGTAAGAAAGGGCCATGAAAATTATTCTACGAACAAGAAAATATAACAAAGGTCAATACATCTGTAATTAGCTAAAATAGAGTTATGGTTCTTGTTCACTGCACTTCCTCTCAATGTGTTGTACCATAGTATGAAGTTTGATTGAATTCCATCGATTAGTTTTGAAAGTATTCTACGCTCAACAAAACGTAACAAAGGGCGATAACTTGGTAATTATGTAAATTAGAGTTATGGTTCTTGTACACTGCACTTCCCCTCATAGTGTTCTACCATTGTATGCAGTTTTATTAGATTCCATCGATTAGTTATTTAGTAATTCTCCGGACAAGAAAAAGTAACAAAGGGCAATAACTCTGTATTTAGGTAAAATAGAGTTATTGTTCCTATACAGCACACTTCCTCTCAATGTGTTGTATCATCATTTGAAGTTTTATTAAATTTCAAAAATTAGTTTTAAAGTAATGCTACGGACAAGACTCTATGAACAAGAAAAAGTAACAAAAGACAATAACTCTGTAATTAAGTAAATTAGAGTTATGGTTCTTGTACACTGCACATCCTCTCGTTGTGCTCTACCATTGTATGAAGTTTTATTAGATTCCATCTATTTGTTATTTAGTAATTCTCTGGACAAGAAAAAGTAACAAAGGGCAATAACTCTGTAATTAGGTTAAGGAGAGTTGTGGTTCCTGTACACCGCACTTTCTATCAATGTGTTGTATCATCGTATGAAGTTTTATTAAATTCCAACAATTAGTTTTAAAGTTATGCTCCGGACAAGACTCTACGCACAAGAAAAAGTAACAAAGGGCAATAACTCTGTAATTATGTAAATTAGAGTTATGGTTCTTGTACACTACACTTCCTCTCATATTGCTCTACCATTGTATTCAGTTTTATTGGATTCCATCAATTATTTATTAAGTAATTCTCCGGACAAGAAAAAAAGTAACAAAGGGCAATAACTCTATAATTAGGTAAAATAGAGTTATGGTTCCTATACACCGCACTTCTTCTCAATGTGTTGTATCATCGTTTGAAATTTTATTAAATTCCAATAATTACTTTTAAAGTTATGCTACGGACAAGACTCTACGAACAAGAAAAAGTAACAAAGGGCAATAACTCTGTAATTATGTAAATTAGAGTTATTGTTCTTGTACACTGCACTTCCTCTCATTGTGCTTTACCAGTGTATGAAGTTTTATTAGATTCCAGCAATTACTTATTTAGTAATTCTCTGGACAAGAAAAGTAACAAAGGGCAATAACTCTGTAATTAGGTTAAGTAGAGTTATGGTTTATGTACACTGCACTTCCTCTCAATGTGTTGTATCATCGTATGAAGTTTTATAAAATTCCAACAATTAGTTTTAAAGTTATGCTCCAGACAAGGAAAATCGCAACAGACCAACTGACCGACCGACCGACCGACCGACTGACTGACCAACCACAGGGTGACTCCAATATACCTCCTCTAAACTTCGTTTATCGGGGGTATAATAAAACTAACGTGTTGACAACATGAACTGAAGTAAATGAATCAATGACGATGATTGCAAATTATAATTTTTTTTAAATTTTTACAATGCAACAGGTAAGCTGCGTATTTGCGTAAAAACTCAATTAAAATTGTCAAAAACGCAATTAATTTCAAATCAATGTGTACCAAAACTCATTTAAATTTCGGGATACTCAATTCATTTTTAAAGACCTGCGTATCATATTATTATGTCAAAAAGAAAACTCAATTCAATCAATATTGACTGCGTATTGATAACTTTCTTCTATGTCAAGAAATCTCTTATAAATTAGCCGATTGAAGCCAACCGGTAGAGGGGGTTGTACTGGCTACTTGATCAGCATTGCCACATGATCAACAAAGTCATAGATGAACTGAGCTATTTATAAACGGTCAAACAAACAAAAAGATGCGATTTTGGTTGATTCACATCGTCGGACAAAATTGAGTGAAATGAGTGTTTTAGACCGCTAGACAATTAATTTAGTCATCGCAATGAAGGTTAATGTCCAATTAAAAGCTATTAGTCATCATTTAGACATATTGTCATTATAAATCGAAAAATCATCGGATAAAACTTGCGCAAAAAGTAAATGTATATTCGGACGCTATTTTTTCCGGATACATTGTACGACGAATTTCAAAGTGAAGTAAAAGATATTTGAAATTCAAGTAAGTTGTGTTCGTCGGTTTAAACTGCAAAATAGACAGAACAATGAACTAATTCTTAGAAGGCTACACATGATTGTAGAAAACATTGTTTAAATATAGCATTTTAGCTCTAAAATTCAAACAACAAATCTTGACAGAATTGGCAAGCCAGACAGTGATATATGTTGCTAAACACAAAAGAATAGCTAAAAATTGTAAAAAATTAAATATTTCCAACATAAATAATTAATCAGCAGTAGACGAATTTTTAAAACACTGTTGAAAATGGAATAGTTCATACTTTTGTCCACTTGGATAATCTTAATTAGAACTTTCACAATCTGTTTTTCCACATAAGTATTTTTTTCAAAATTCTTTGAAAGATATCTGCTGCAGGCTCCTTCAATGTCTAGAGGAACATGATAAAAAGACAAAAAGAAATCAACAATTCCTAGTTGATCTTTGACTGGGAATTTTTTCTCTGATGTATACAAAGGAATTAGGAGTAGCCAACAAGTACGTGGCAGGGATTTGGAACTGCGTTCAATCCCCAGTCGCGCCGGTCATGGTTGAGTGCCCTTGGACAAGTTAAATTTCCTAGCCTAATATTAGTTTGTTTACCAACGGATCACGAATAAGTGAATTAGCTGTCACCATGGTATAACTGAAATAATGATGTGAAAGCTGTTTAACCGAAATGGAAAAAAATATCTTTATTGTACACATTAAACTGAAAATGGCTATGTGACTTACTGCAAACATGTATGTTTCAGCGTCAAGCATGGTTTAAACAAAATACTCTGGTCATAGAGATAACAGCTGTTATTAAATGCATCTGATTACATAGATGAACAATCCTGATTTGCAAGAGTAAATAAAGGTCACCTTTCAAATCTTTTTTTTTTTGTAAAATAGTTGTCATATCTTGTGATGTTCTGTGCTTGTTTTGAGGCTGTGCCTTTTCATGATAACATTTGACTTAAAAGTGGTTATAAATATTTCATGTACATCAATCGTCTTTATATTTAAATGTTATCTGCAGTTTCCACTCTTTTCATTAGATTTGAAAAACATTCTCCTTTTGCTGCTTATTTTCTCAATAATTTCACTTTCATTTATAAAGATATTCCATTTCTTTTCCTAGATGTTTTCAAAGTTTTGTAGTGTGTGGGAAAGGGCTAATATATAAGGTATGTAATATCCAATGTAACGTTTTACTGTAGAGAAGTTTACTTTTCAACTTTTAATACTATTCTATAATGACGAATTATGGTTATAAAGAAGGTAAATCTACTTTCGTTTTCAAAATGAAAGTATATTAGCATTCTAATCAATGGCAAATTACAAACATATGGAATGACAGGGTAAATCTTACAAAAGCATTGAAGATTTAATTAAAACATTGTTGAAAATTTAAAATGAAAGCATAACGCATTCTAATCAATGGCAAATTACAAACATATGGAATGACAGGGTAAATCTTACAAAAGCATTGAAGATTTAATTAAAACATTGTTGAAAATTTAAAATGACAACACCGACGAACCTGTTGGTTATCCACTTGATGAATGACTAAATAAACTTTGCCAAAAGCACCTTCCCCTAGGATGCGATTCGTCAAAAACAAGGAAGCCATTTTTTCTCTGTTAAACAATTTCATAAAACGTCCCTCATATTACAAAAACAAGATAACTCCTGTTTAAAGGTGCTGAATTACAAAAATTAGATATCATAGTCAAAGTTTAAAACTGTTCAAAAGTTGTCTTGACATTTAAGAATCATAATTCTAGGATACAATTTCACTTTCCAGTACCATAAACATCTAAATATTGATTGTTTATGCTTAATTTTTACTGGTAGACATACCCAGTAAGCCAAATTGTGTACATTTTCATGACTTTCAATTAACAATTTTTCAACATTTAATGCCAAAATAGTTTTGAACTACTTATTACTTACTTTGTTTTCACTATTAGCACCATTTGCAGAAGTTTCAACATTTTAAAATTGTGATCACCATCAGGAGTTCAGCACCTTTAAAGGCAGTTTTATCGTGTTACTAAAAATAGAATTTCGGGGGTTTTTCCAGCGGGAAATCCAGGGTTTACCTAAAATACGCAATGGGTGAAACGGAGAAGAAAAAATACGCATTGAGGATATATGATATTAATAGTGAATTGTTGCTAAATATGATTGATTATTTTCATAAAATAAACTATTACGAATAAAATATTACGATTCCGCAACCTTTGGTTGGGAATCGTATTGTTTTTATACTGTTTTTTCTTTCTTTCTTTCTTTATTTTTGTTCTCCTATCAAATCGTTGTCCGAGCGATATCTTGTGAACTAATGATCAGATAATATTGAAACTTGGAACATAGATAGATGGCAAAGTTATCTCCCCTTGTTCAATATGTTAATAGTGTAAACTTTGACCAAACCATTACTCATAAACTAACTGATGGAATGGATTGAAACTTGGAACAGAGATAGATGGCAATGTGAAGTTGTGCACCTTGCAAGAATTATAAGTCTGGGCCACCTTGTTGCAAAGTTATCTCTCCCTTGTTCAATATCTTAATAGTGTGAACTTTGTCCAGAGCAGAACTCATAAACTACTTGATGGGATTGATAGAAACTTGGAACAGAGATAGATGGCAATGTGAAGTCGTGCACCTTGCAAGAATTATAACTCTTGGCCACTTTGTTGCAAAGTTATCTACCCTTGTTCAATATTTTAATAATTGGTTGATTTTTTGACCTTGTATAACTCGATAACGAAAAGTGTGATAGAGACTTGAAACTTAGTACATGTGTTCCCAATCAAGTGATACTACTTTGTCACGTGTATTTGTGCATGACCGAATACTCGCTTCTGATTGGTCGATTTTCGGAATTGTATTACTCAATAACGACCAGTGATCGAGACTTGAAACCTAGTACATGTGTTCCTTTTCAAGTGATACTACTTTCTCAAGTGTATTCACGCATGTTCGAATCATCGTTTCTGATTGGTCGAAATTTTGGCCTTGAATAACTCAATAACGACAAGTAATAGAGACTTGAAAATTAGTAAATGTGTTCCTAATCAAGTAGTACTACTTTCTTAAGTGTATTAGCGCATGACCGAATTCTCGTTTCTGATTGGTCGATTTTTCGGACTTGTATAACTCTAAAACGACAAGTGATAGAGACTTGAAAATAAGTACATGTGTTGCTAATAGAGTGTGGGGAATCGTTTGTAACTGTTGCTACAGTTACAAAATCTAGTATTTTAATTGTTTTCATATCAAAAGTTTATCATAATAATGCCAAATATATGATTCCAATCGCATTCCTTGCGAAATGGCGATAATTCAGATAGGTATTTAAAGTATACTTTTGAAGAAAAAAAGGCCGAGGCTCCTGCCACATTCGTTTTTATGTGTGCAATTTGTCTCGTGCCACGTACGTATCACTAATTAAAATAGCAACTATCACGTATTGTTATTATATACTACAACGTCGTCTTTCTTTTTATCTAAATAAGTGAAACTCTTTTATTGCTTAACTTTTTATTCTTTGAAAATATTTTAGGACATATACATTTTCTTGTTAATATATATATATGTATGCATTCAACGAATCGTGTGCAGTTATGACTTTACCCTTACAGATGGATGAGTCAATACTGATATTTGTATATGTACATATAGGTCTGTATATATATATATGTATATATGTATGTGTATGTATATATGTGTATACATATTATTTTATGATTTCTGTATTAACCATTATTTGCCCATACATTTTGGGCTGTGTGCATGCATGTGTTGAGTGCATCTGTGCGTGTGTGCGTGCGTGCGAGCAGGCGTGTTTGTTTATATGTAATTGTATATTGTAGTTTCGAAATACCACTATAAACAGTCATTAACATGATATTTATGTGCCACATTCGAACATCCCATATAACATAGGCTACCATATCCTCTGGTAATTCTTTTTAGAAAATAATTGCTGATGGTTATTCAATTTACAAAACTTTTGAACTACTGCTGTTCCTTGGGTAGTTTCGTTTCGTTAAGGATAAGCATCACTTTTCTTGCATGCATGTATAGTAGCGTATGATGCGTGCAATAATTAACTAACCTGCACCCTCATCATGATCCTTTTCCATTATTGCATCCACAACCATCTAAAAAATCCCTCCAACACACATGCTTAAATTACATATGTTCGATATTACTTGTATGTCTCTTCGAATAACCTGTAAATAAAAAATATGTGGGCTATTTACTGTTATTTTTTGTATTTTGTTGTCGTACTATGTATTCAGGTATTTACTCTTCATTTATGGAAGAAATAAAGAAATATCTAACTATCTATCTATCTATCCTTCGGGTTTATGTGGCCTTTTTGTGGCATTTTTTCACCACACATTTGTAATCGTATATTGTTTATGGTATTTATGCTGTCATTGGCATTTTCTTAATAAAATGTCCATATTCATTCAACACAGTTTTATGATACATTAACACATTACTGCGTTCACGCTGCGCTTTTCCATGCGGAGATGGTTCGCGTATTTTGATTTGCTCTTCCTTAATTCTCTCTGCAATGGTATAAGTACCAGAAGTGCTTTGATCTGGATTGTTGTTGTGATGATTTGTTAATGATGTCGATGTTAGCTTGGACCAATTAGTGAATCGGTTTTAGATCGCAGAAAGTGAATAGACCAATCAAATTAACTCTTTTACAAACAAAGAAACTTTTTTCCCAGATTTTCTCGGAAACTATGTTTGATATCTACCTCCTTCCTATCTTTCAACCCTTTTGTTTAGGAGACTAACACTTTGCATACACCACATTTTCAAATACCTCTTTGGTCCATGCTTACATCTTCATGTATTTCATTTCAATAACACTGTCCGTATTATTTTATGTTTATGCGGTTTTTCACCACAGATGTGTAATCGTATATGGTTTATAACAGATATGCTGTCATTGGCAAATTTCTTAATAAAATGCCCATATTCACAGGAAATCAAGTTATTTGCATTTCTTGCTTGTCTGGGACCCGTGTAGCCTAGATGAAAACCTGAACGAAAACTCTCAGTGATATATTCTGCATGATGGTAATTAACCAGGTAAGGGATCAGAGTGTCAATTTTTATTGGATTGTAACAAGGGTTTTACTTGTGGTTCTTTGTTATTAAAGTGGGTGTTTGCAGAGCTAGAGGTGACTGGTGTCTTCCTTGAGGAACAAATGTCTGCATGATGGGGACCTTTGCAATATCCACAAACATATGGGTCGGGGCAGTTGGCTTTACGGCATTGTGATCTTCGATTAAATGTCCACTATGTGTTCTCGAGGAACTTTGATGGCTTTCGAAATGATTGTTTTGGGCTCCGAAAGGCCGTTGTGATGATATTGGGGCAGGTTTATTTGGGGGATACTAAGAGCCAACACTCAGCATGGATGCGGTCCCATTGTCTCTTTGCAAGATCCCTTACAATTTCCATATATGTCATTAAGTTTACAGTCTCGTGTGTAAGTTTCTGATTATACAGCAGTGAAACGTATGAAAGCAGAAGTCAAGGCCTCTAAAGAGGTTATTTTACGAGGTTTGCTCTGGGAGACCGCACTCAGTGTGGTATTATTGTCCAATTGTAGAACAAACCCTGTTGCCTTGGCCTCAGCACTCAATAGCAAACTGCCTGGTTCTATATATTGATTAGCCACAATCTTTGTTGAAATAGACTTAGGAATTGTGTTTACAATTGGCGATGAAATAGGTTCAATGAACATGGATTGCGCGGTTATACCTTCAAACAGATCCTGTGTGTGGTGCTGTCGTAAAAGATTAATGTTAAAGACAGATTCAGAAGACTTAGTTTCAGATGATGAATCCTCTGAAGTGTCTTCAGTAACTGTTGCCTGCTGAGAATTCATCCGGTCTGGCAAAAATACATCGGCCTGTTGAGATGTTGTCGTATCCAGAATTAAAGATGGAGCTGATATACTGTTCATTTCCAGCTCTTTCCGGTTGTTGATTTGAACATCCACATTTGAACTTGAACAAATTGAAACCCATGTCCGTTTCGGCATCTTGGAAGCGTTAGTTTTATGGACATCGGTCGTGTTTGAATTGTCTGTACAGCAGGGACGTTGTGTACTATTCGCTGTTCTGCGAGAGCGTTTCATCTTAAAAGAAATATTAAATTAAATATATTAGAGGTATTGACAAACACCGAATGAAAATGAGCAGCGAGTATGTAACTACAGGACTATCAGTGCTGCTAATGGATACTACCATTATTGTTATCGGAATAGGCAAAATAGAAATAAAACATCGGTGCTTCACCCGGAAACGGAAAAAAATATCACAAACATGTGACAGGAGGCTGTAGCCTTCAACATTTGAAATATCAACGGGTATAACTGGACAAAGGCAAATATCAGAATTTCCATCCACAAGTGTTAACCCCGAAGCATCTTAATATACAAAAGGCCTAATGATAATTAAGCAACGGATTTCAAACACTGTAAGTGAACAAAGGTTCATTTCCTTTCTTAGTTATCAACTACATGTATAAATATTAGCTATGGCTAAAACTTAAATGCAATAAAATAGTTTTAGAAAAACTATATGTAAACCATCATACATTATCTTGGTTGGTGTGGCACTTTTAAAATGAAACATATAATTTTCCGCTTTAAAGTGGAATATACAAATAACAAATAAATAAAAAGCTGGTATGCTGTAAGTATTGATATAAAATTCAACAAGCATGGAGAACTCAATTTGAAAACAGGGCCACCAGTGTGTTCTTCTAATAGGAATGAAAAAAGGTAAACATGAAAGATACATACCTTTTTTCTTTTTACATTCTAACATGTTTAGACAGAACATGTACCACAGCAGCCCGTAGATTGGTATATAACTTGTGATTTCCTATGTGCGATACATGCACACCATCTCTGGAGAAGGCAGACTGTTGAGACTCACGAGACCAGATCCTTTCAGTTTCCCAAATGGAGCGGCGTCTTGAAATAGCTTGTGAGTTCAGAGGATGCATTGAGCGATGGAATGTCCACCAAATACCTAGGCAAGGAAGTGTTCTGTTAGAGCACGATTTGACAAACTACAACATTATCCACTCTACACCGATACACTAAAACTTATTCATTATATTTAAGACGAAATTAGCCTCCGAATCTTTATTGTACCATATAGATACATGCTTGTGATATAGATAGGATATTGATGTTTTACATACTTTACTTTCTTGTATTTCATTTCATGAAAGGCCATGTGCGTTTTATTTGTAATTTTATTTTAACAATACATGTAAATAAATATGATTGTACATGGATGAGACTTAAATAAGAAATAAAATATATGTTTGAAATTTAACATAACATATCGAAACATGTATTACTAATTATGATTTAATGCCGAAGGTGTGATAAATTTGTATATAATTGTTTGCTAATTAATGTGTCATATATTTTTAAAGCAACATTTATTGATTTTGGTATTAAAACGAAAAAAGAAGTTAAAACATTTTTCTTTATTAAATTTGTTTTGGTGTGGTTTTAGATCATATGTGAGCCAAAGGCTCAAGGTGAGCTATTCTGATCACTCTCTTTTCGTCGTCCGTCGTCCATCGTCGTCCATCGTCTGTCGTCCGTCGTCTGTCATTAACATTTAGCTTTAAACATCATCTCTTCCTTAACCACAGGACCAATTTCAACCAAACTTCACAGGAATGTTTCTTTAGTGGCCTTCCTTCAAAACGGTTCCCATGCCTTTGATATTTGGTATGTAGCATCATCTAGTGGACTTCTACCAAGATTATTTAAAGTAAAGCCCTGGGGTCAAAAATGGCCCCTCCTCGGGTGTCACTTGTTTTACATAGACTCGTATAGGGTAAACACTTTAAAAATCTTCTTGTCTAAAAGTAGAAAGCCCAGGCCTTTCATATTTGGTATGTAGCTTCATCGAGTAGTCCTCTACCAAGCTTGTTCAAATTATAGCCCTGGGGTAAAAGATGATCTCTCCCCGGGGGTCACTTGTTTTATACAGACTCGTATTGGGAAAAAACTTTAAAAATCTTCCTGTCTAAGAGTAGAAGGCCAATGCCTTTAATATTTGGTATGTAGCTTCATTTAGTGGATCTCTACCAAGATTGTTCAAATCATAGCCATTGGGTAAAAAATGGCCCCTCCCTTGGGGTCACATAGACTCGTATATGGAAAACAATTGAAAAATCTTCTTGTCTAAAAGTAGAAGGTCCAGGCCTTTGATATTTGGTATGTAGCTTCATCTAGTGGAACTCTACCAAGAATGTTCAAATTATAGCCTTGGGGTAAAAATGACCCCTCCCCTGGGGGTCACTTGTTTTACATTGACCCGTATAGGAAAAAACTTTAAAAATATTCTTGTCTAAAGGTAGAAGGCCCAGGCTTTTGATATTTGGTATGTAGCTTCATCTAGTGGACCTCTACCAAGATTGTTCAAATTATAGCCCTGAGGTCAAAAATGATCCCTCCCCGAGGGTCACTAGTTTTACATAGACTCGTTTAGGGAAAAAACTTTAAGAGTGTTCAATTTATAGCCCTGGGGTCAAAAATGACTCGTCCGCAGGGGATCATTTGTTTTACATAGACTCATATAGGGAAAACACTTTAAAAGTCTTCTTGTCTAAAAGGAGAAGGTACCTGATGGTAGAATGTCCAGGCTTTTGATATTTGGTATGTAGCTTCATCTAGTTGACCTCTACCAAGATTGTTCAAATTATATTTGAAATCTATCTTGCTTTAGTGGACCTCTACCAAGATTGGTCAAACTATAGCCCTGGTGTCAAAAATGGCCGCAACCTGGGGATCACTTGTTTTACATAGACTCGTTTAGGTAAACACTTTAAAAACAGTCAGGTGATCGATTTAGGGCCATCTTAGCACTCTTGTTTTATTTTTTATTTATTTGATTTATTTATCTCCTCGTTCACAAAAGTCACGGCAAAACAACTTGTCATTTGAGCTGGGCAATTTAGTTTTGAATTCTTCAGAAATATTTAAACAACTAAAATGTAACAATTCTTAACAAATTGAATACTCGGTTATTTTTATTGTCAACATTTACAAAACTATTCATACTTGGTAGCAATTCGACAACTGCCCTGTTCAACAACTAAAAACGTACGTGATTATACTTCAAGAACGACAAATATGTCACATACTAGGCAGCAATTCAGGAAAGACAACTCAGAGAAGTACGTGGTTTTAAGGTTTATATCTAGACAAATATATCAATATGTTTCTTATGAACACAACCGTCCCACCAGTAATTTCTGTGCTTTGATTTATTCAAGTAATTAGTTGATAATTGATAGGTTGGCGAAAGGGAGTTTATATATGTAATGTTTCGGATATATGGCGGACTATACTATGTTTTTCAAGAGAAAATCAACTTTTATATTTATATGATAGGTTGGCGAAATGGAGAAATGTGTCAATGAAATGGAGATATTGCGTCAGCGAAATGCCGCTTGGGTATCATGATTTCCAATCAATCAATATAGCGTGAACAAATTTGTAGAGGGTAACCTACGGAATATTTCTACTAAATCATATTGGAATCCAACAAGCCGATTGAGAGGAGAAGATTTTTCCCCCCAGTAAAGTTTGGTTGAAATTGGTCCAGTGGTTTAGGAGGAGATGTTGTTTAAAGCTTAAAGTAAACGACGACAGACGACTTACAGATAGTGATCAGAATGGATCGCATTGATCTTTCGACTCTAAAACCCAACCACAACCTTGCAGAAACTGTAAAAGTCTCATCTTTGACTTATTTATAAATTTACTTCTTTAAGTATTGTTCAGGGGCACCTAAAAGATATCTAGCCATGGTCCTCAGGTGAGGGCCACACCACGGCCCTCTAGTTTTAAAAATGTATTTTAATATTTCTTAATGTAATACATGTATATATATATATATATATATAAATAAGAGGACATTAGGCTATCTATCAATACTCTTTTGAATTAAAAAAACAAAAAAAAAAAACCATTGGAAACTATTTACTTGATGGAATGGGTGTTCACAATCTTAGCCCAATTGTAGATTGCATAGCGTTCTGACGTGTTGCTAAAAAGGGTCATACACTTTTAAGGGACACATTCCGCTATTAACCCTTCACCACATACACACGCTTCCTGACGTCTCGGCAGCAGACGAACTTTGGAAACAGTGTGGCAAATAGAGGTATTGCTCATAATGATGATTTTTTCCATTTGCCACAATGTTTTCAATTCCAATCAGTAATTATATTTTTTTATAAACAATTTACAGCGTTTTTCATTATTTTTGCCTGGTTGTTCTAAAAGTCGTCTGCTGCAGATTTGTCATGCGTGTGAAAGGGCTAATTTTCATTTCAAAAGCGGACAGGTAATTCTTTTCATCGATTAGGGTTTAACGCCGTTTTCAAAAACAAATTCAGTCATATCACGGCGGCCAATTCACCTACTTATACGTTTCCTGGCTTTCTCACACTAGTACTCTACACATGCTTTTCAAGCAACTGGCTGCTTAGACTGTTAGCCCATTGGTAAAGACGAATGACACATGTCACAGTGACTTTTGTCAAACGTCGGAAATAATGTTGGCAGAGCTGGGATTTGAACGCATAACCCCTGGATTGACAGTCCGCGTCGTTATCGACTGAGCTACCGGGGCTCGACTGGTAATTCTTTTCCGAGATACATGTGTGTGTCACCTGGGAAAATAAAGTTATACTGGTAATACATGTAGTTACGGGGCTGAGTACTGGTAATACATGTAATTGGGGGGGGCTGTGTACTGGTAATACATATAATTGGGGAGGGGGGGGGGGGGGGGGGGGGGGCTGAGTACATATAATACATATAATTGGGGGGCTGAGTACTGGTAATACATGTAGTTGGGGAGGGGGAGGGTTATATTGAACTAAAGAAGGAATACATTTGGTATACTTTGAACTCTAAACATAACTTATTTTAATTTACAGTGTTTATTATCCCTTTCCCTTATTTAGACGCTTTCTGACGCCTCTGCGGCAGACCGCCTTTGAAAACATAGTGACGAAAGAAGAAATTGCTCAAAACGAGCAGTTCAAAGTCGTCTGCTGCAGAATTGTCGCATGAGGAAAGGGTTTATTTGAGACAGGAAACAGTCCATTCACTCAGCATTACAAAACAAATTTCAAAGTATTTCTTTGAACCTAAATTTCAATATATTGACGGTAAATATCCATTTCCCACATACAACAAATACATGCAGCAGACGAATGAGAAAATACATGTACGGTTCCTAGAAACAAGTATGGGAAATCTCTATAAATGAAAGTAGTATTACTCAATATAGTTGAAAACATTGTGGCAAAAGGATATATTGCTCAACATGAGCAAGTTTACGTTTTGCCACAATGTTTCGAAAGTTGTCTGCTACAAATGCGTCAGCATGTATTGTTCGGATGAGAATTATCATAACTAGAACTGTGAGTGAACTCATAAAAGGATACCCCACGTCCCGCACTTACAAGACATATGGACAGACTTTTCGACCGGGATAATCTTATTTCATGCACATCCTCTGGTTGTGTACTGCAACTGTGTAAAGTTTCATCAGAATCGGTCCAGCCGTTAAGGAGGAGTTGCGCTTACAAGAAATATCATGGACAGACAGACAGACAAGGATAATCTTACTTCGTGCACATCCTCAGGTTGTGTACTGCAACTGTGTAAAGTTTCATCAGAATCGGTCAAATCGTAAAAGGAGGAGTTGTGCTTACAAGACATATGGACAGACAGACGGACGGACGGACAGGGCGATTCCTATATAACCCCCAAAACTTGTTTGTGGGAGGGTATAATGAGAAGCAGCCCTACAGGAAAAACAACCACAGACCATTTGAGATCGGTGCCGATCCAGATCATTTTCCGTGAAGTCTGATCAGGTTATATAATATTCGCTAACAAGACGAAGCATTAAAGAAACCTATGACATTAAGTTAGCTTTTAGATCGCATAGTGAGCAGTTCTTTACTCTTGTATTAATGCTATAAGGTTGGTTTTCGTAGACACTCGTAGGAATCATTAAAATGCGGTATCGAGGGTATCTACATGATTGTTTCTAAAATCCGTCCTAGTATTCTAGGAGGGACATATGGTTCCAATATGCTTATGCAAAAAAGTGACCTCTTGTATGCCCACAAGATCATTTTTACATTTAGGGACGTGGGCTGTACCTCCAGGGGTTTCAGAGTTCAAGCTCCAGCTCAGACAACATACTTTGACATTTTGACAAGCGTCAATCACCTTCCACCAATGGGCTTACAGCAGCCTGTGTCGAGAAAAGTCTGTTGTGTGGAGTACTGTTGTAGGAAAGCCAAGACACATGAGTAGGTCAGCTTGCCACCGTGATATGACTGTAAAAATGTTGAAAACGGCATTAAACCCCAATCAATCAATCAATCAATCAATCAATATTGACCCGCCATAACCTATATTCGAATATACTACCGTAATTTAAGTTGCATTTAAATTTAGTTGTGCTCCTCTTTACCTACCATTTTCTTGTAGAAAATCATAAAAAAATCTTGCTCTATGTATACAGATGTCCAATGTACTATCGTTTTCAAACTTAAAACTAAATATAACACATTTATACTTTTTTTAGCTTTTATTTATAACACTGAACAAACAATGAGGCACAATATAAGTCGGATTAAGTTTTCTTAGAATCTCTACTCTTTCTTAAGCATCCAATACGATAATTTTCCACTTATGCCCAAATTACGCAACCAAACAAAAATTATTTTCTGTCAGCATAGTGCATAGCTCTATCGTTATGTAGGTCATACATACTTCCACTTAGCTGTACAGTAAAACAAAACCAAAGGAAGAAAATTTCAGAACATATCTTGTACGAAACAAAGGATGAACATTTTAGAACATATCTTGTACGAAACAAAGGATGAACATTTCAGAACATATCTTGTACGAATCAAAGGATGAACATTTCAGAACATATCTTGTACGAATCAAAGGATGAACATTTCAGAACATATCTTGTACGAAACAAAGGAAGAACATTTCAGAACATATCTTGTACAAATCAAAGGATGAACATTTCAGAACATATCTTGTACGAAACAAAGGAAGAACATTTCAGAACATATCTTGTACAAAACAAAGGAAGAACATTTCTGAACATATCTGGAACAAAACAAGGGAAGAACATTTCAAAACATATCTTGTACGAAACAAAGAAATAATATTTCAGAACATATCTGGAACAAATACCATAGGAAATAATGGCATTTACCCTGTCCTACATACAACACACTTGTAGCAGATGACTTTAAAACTATTAAGATAAAGATGAGGAATAATCTCTTTAATCGAAAGTATTATTATTGAGTCGAGTTGAAAACATTGTGGAAAATGGAGAAATTGCTCATGATTTTGGTTCACAATATATTTAGAAATCTTCTGCTGCAAAGGAGTCAAAATGCATCTATATATGTGGGAAAGGGTTATGCAAACAAGAGATGTTCATCTGCTACCAATATATATATATAACATGAACCTGGCATGATAAATCAGTCATTAAAATTATTAATTTACCTTTGAAATTCACTGGTCTGAAATTCCTAAATGCCTGGGTCCGATTCCACCAATATTACATAGAGTTAAGTAATACTTAAATACTTAAAAGCATATTTCGTCATCCTTGTTTTCCGAATAGTTTGTAAAACATGGATGGTTGAATGTTTTTAAGGGAATGTTTAAGTTGATATAAAGTTTTACGTTTCTGTCACTACCAATCTAGGTGTTAAGAAACGAATACTTTTGGCATTTCTATTAGGGAAACACAAAATGATGAAAAATGCTTTTTAAGTATTTCAGTATTACTTAGCGCTAAGTAAGGTTGGTGGAATTGGCCCCTGGTTATGTTATATATATTACATGTAAAATTACACTTGCAAGAATAATTTTCCACTGGTCCGAACCAAAAGTTATTGGCCAGGGACCTTAGGACCTCTTCTAATTTCACAGACTGGTGTTTTTTTTCCTGATGTTATATAACATATCTATAGGGAAACAAGAGCGCCAAATGTCACAAAATACGCCCGTCCTGGTTTTTTTTAGACCAAGTATAGTGATAATTGGTTGTACATCAGAGCGGACACTGTTAGTACAGTTTTTGCCATTTCGAGGGACATAATTTTGTAGTGACTAAGATAACGTTGTAAATTATCAAACCTGACCAAGATATTCTGCCCATCAACATATTGTCTACATTTGGTGATGATCGGATAAAGGCTTCACAAGTTATTTAGCTGACAAGACCAATTTTAGGTAATTTTTATTATTAAAGGGCAATAACTCTCTATCGACTGGAGCAATATGGCTAGTTATCGAATTTGTCCGAGATATTACGCCAATACACATTGTGACCAAATTTGGTGATGATTGGACAAAGGCTCCTAAAGTTATTGAGCTGACAGACCAATTTTAGGTAATTTCTATAATTAAAGAGCAATAACTCTCGATTTACTAAAGCGATATGGCTAGTTATCGAACTTGTTCGAGATATTATGCCAGTACACATTCTGACTAAATTTGGTTATGATTGGATAAAGGCTTCTAAAGTTATTGAGCTGACAATACCAATTTAAGGTAATTTCTACAATTAAAGAGCGATAACTCTCAATTGACTAAAGTGATATGGCTAGTTATCAAACTTGTCCGAGATATTATGCCAATACACATTCTGACTATATTTGGTGATGATTAAAGAAAGGCTTCTAAAGTTATTGAGCTGACAAGACCAATTTTAGGTAATTTCTATAATTAAAGGGCGATAACTCTTGATTGACTAAAGCGATATGGCTAGTTATCGAACATGTCCGAGATAGTATGCCAATACACAATCAGACTATATTTGGTGATGATTAGACAAAGGCTTCTAAAGTTATTGAGCTGACAAGACCAATTTTGGGTAATTTCTATAATTAAAGGGCGATAACTCTTGACTGACTAAAGCGATATGGCTAGTTATCGAACTTGTCCGAGATATTAACCCAATACACATTCTGACCAAATTTGGTGATGATTAGACAAAGGCTTCTAAAGTAATTGAGCTGACAACATAATGGACGCCGCCCGCCAGCCCGTACGCCGCAGGTAAAATTATAATACGATCCGTTTTTTCAAAACGGGCGTATAAAAACTAGTTAAAATCTAAAGTTTAATTATCAAAATACATTATTAATTTGTGTTTTCTCGGAAATATGTATCAGCCGTTCCACGAGAAAAACAGCATTATGGACTCCGCGCAGGCTTATCCAGGCAGACACATTCCATCTCGGGGGGATAGAGGTATAGATTAATGGTTCATAAAACAGAAGTTCACTGGAGGCGAAAAGTGTGTCCGAGCTAGCCTGCACGGACTGCGCAAGCTAATCTGGATCAACATTCCACAGAGTCCATAATGTTGGGTTTCTCGCTGAACAGCTCATATATATATGGCCTTTTTACCAGGAAGGCTCTGATTAGCTTTCCTCTAATATTTTTACCTTGATATTGTCATTCATATCAATACATATTTGATCACAGGTATGGTGTTTAACTTAAATGCATTTTAATATGTTTTATCAAATCATTCTTAGATTTACTTTCATATCCACACAAGTCACATTGATAAGGCTGTTTATAGATTATGTTTCTCTTGTGTTCTGTTAAATCAGTATTCCAAATGCATGCATAATCATAAGGTTTCTCTCCAGTGTGTATTCTCTTGTGTTTTATTAATAGCGATTTATGATGGCATGCGTATTCACAAACGTCACAGTTATATGGTTTCCCTCCAGTGTGTTTTCTTTTGAGCACAATAAGTGCACTTTTCGATGAACAAGCATCTTCACAAAGATGAAATTCATAAGGTTTCTCTTCGGTGTGTATTCTTTTGTTTCTAATTAGACATGAGCTTTGACGACATGCATATTCACAAACGTCACAGTTATATGGTTTCTCTCCAGTATGTTTTCTTTTGTGCATGATAATTGTTCGTTTCGATGAACAAGCGTATTCACAAACATAACATGCATAAGGTTTTTCTCAAGTGTGTTTTCTCTTGTGTTTAATAAGACATGATCTTTGACGAAATACATATTCACAAACATCACAGGTATAATGTTTCTCCCCAGTATGTTTTCTCTTGTGTATGATTAAATTACTTTGTGCTGTACAAGCATATTCACAAACATCACATTGGTACGGTTTCTGTCCAGTATGTATTCTATTGTGTCTGGTGAGACTACTTTTAACTGCAGAAGCATAATCACAAACATCACATTGATAAGGTTTCTGTCCATTATGTATTATAATGTGTTTGGTGAGATTACTTCTATTTGTAGAAGCATATTGACAAACATCACATTGGTACAGTTTCTGTCCAGTATGTATTCGCTTGTGTATGATGAGACTACTTCTAGCTGCAGAAGCATATTCACAAACACCACATTGGTAAGGTTTCTCCTCTCCACTATGTTTTCTCATGTGTCTGATGAGATTACTTCTTGCCGTATAAGAATATTGACAAACATCACATTGGTAAGGTTTCTGTCCAGTATGTATTATCTTGTGTTTGATGAGACGACTTCTAATTGTAGAAGCATATTCTCAAACACCATATTGGTAAGGTTTCTCCTCTCCAGTATGTTTTCTCTTGTGTATGATGAGACAACTTTTTTCTAAACAAGAATATTCACAAACACCGCATTGGTAAGGTTTCTGTCCAGTATGTATTATAATGTGTTTGGTGAGATCACTTATATTTGTAGAAGCATATTGACAAACATCACATCGGTAAGTTTTCTGTCCAGTATGTATTCTATTGTGTATGGTGAGACTACTTTTAGTTGCAGAAGCATATTCACAAACACCACATTGGTAAGGTTTCTGTCCAGTATGTATTCTAATGTGATTGGTGAGACTACTTCTATTTGTAGAAGCATATTGACAAACATCACATCGGTAAGGTTTCTGTCCAGTATGTATTCTATTGTGTCTGGTGAGACTACTTTTAACTGCAGAAGCATATTCACAAACACCACATTGGTAAGGTTTCTGACCAGTATGTATTCTAATGTGTCTGGTGAGATCACTTATATTTGTAGAAGCATATTGACAAACATCACATCGGTAAGGTTTCTGTCCAGTATGTATTCGCTTGTGTATGATGAGACTACTTTTAGCTGCAGAAGCATATTCACAAACACCACATTGGTAAGGTTTCTGTCCAGTATGTATTATAATGTGTCTGGTGAGATCACTTATATTTGTAGAAGCATATTGACAAACATCACATCGGTAAGGTTTCTGTCCAGTATGTATTCGCTTGTGTATGATGAGATTACTTTTAACTGCAGAAGAATATTCACAAACACCACATTGGTAAGGTTTCTGTCCAGTATGTATTCTAATGTGTTTGGTGAGATCACTTCTATTTGTAGAAGCATATTGACAAACATCACATTGGAAAGGTTTCGGTCCAGTATGTATTCTATTGTGTCTGGTGAGACTACTTCTAGCTGTAAAAGCATGACAACAAACATCACATTGATAAGGTTGTTGTCGAGTATGTATTCTCTTGTGGGAGTTCTTTTTATCATTCATTATTGTAAACTTGTATATGCATCAAAATACAAATGGATAAGTACTGCACTGAAAAGAAAACAAAACAAGTGATAAACTGACCATTAACACTCACTACAGTCTGGAGAACATTCCTATTCTAAGGTGGCTGACCTACAAAATGTGACAGCTCAGTCGACAACAGTGAGAACTAGAAATATCACTGAAGATGATAAATACCCCCTAAACAGCAAATTGACCTACACCTTAACTTAATTAGTAAAAGGGCCATAACTCTGTAAACTATCATGCAATTGTAACCTCTTTAGGATATGCACAAAATATGGCTTCCGACCGACCGACAGACCGCCCGACACAGTCACTCCTATATACCCCCTCTTCTTTGAAGGAGGTATAACTATCAATCTCTTTATTGTGAGTTTGAAATGTAGATACAGAGAAACACAACTCCCCCAGGGAATTTGCCTACACTATTTATTTCTACTCACAGATAAGGGGCATTTTTAATGTTCTAAACCCCTTATATGACATTCAAATCCTATTATGTGGGTCCTCAAAAGAATCGTCTCAGTAAGACGCTTCTTTTGAGTACCAACAACATAGAATTTGGTCGAGTTATGAGAAAAATATTGTCTGGAAAAGACCTGTTCACTCACTCTTATCTAGTCCTCTGTTAACTCAATAATTGTACTTTTATTTATAGAGGTTTTTCTATGTTAATTTTTTAGATATTTTTCAAAGTTGTCTGCTGCAGAATTGCTGTATGTGGAAAAGGATTAAATTGAACTATGTGTCCGTCATACTTTTTTTAAAGGTGGGTTATAAATAAAGGATTTATAAGTATATAGTAAAAGGATTTTAAATTAAATGAATATTATGTAGCTATTGGAACTCTTTAAAAAAAAAATATAGTTGAATTTCATATTTATTGCAGGTAACCTTTCATAGATGGTTGCATTAAACAGTGTCATCGCTCGTTTATGTCAATGTAAAAGTACTTAACAAACATAACAACGCATGTATGTTTACATTAATTGTTCATACTTAGAATTGTTCGATCTGTACTTACTAGACAAGAGGACCATGATGGTCCTATATCGCTCACCTGATTTAATCAAAGTTAAAAAGTTTTCAGTGTTCTTTCCCCTATATGAGTCTATGAAAAACAAGTGACCCCCGGGGAGGTGTCATTTTTGACACCAGTGCTATAATTTGAACAATCTTGGTAGAGGTCGACTAGATGACGATGCTACATACCAAATATCTTTTAGACAAGAAGATCTTTAAAGATTTTTCCCTATCTATGTAAAACAAGGTACCCCCGGGATGGGGTCATTTTTACCCCCATGGCTATAATTTGAACAATCTTGGTAGAGATGATTCTACATACCAAATATCAAAGGTTGGGGCCTCTTCTTTTAGACAAAAGATTTTAAGCAAGAGGGCCATGAAGGCCCTGGATCCCTCACCTTAATCATACAATGTACTGCAATGCAAAACACATTAAGACAATTATTCTGAATGCAACCTCCAGTGTTAACAATATTTTCCTTCATTTGGACTAGTGATCTATATTTTTTTACCTGATATGACCCATATTCCAACATGGACTAGATATCATCAAGACAACATTCTGACAAAGTTTCAACTTGCTCAAAATAAAAATGCGGCCTCCAGAGTTTGAACAATATTTTCCTTTATTGAACTAGTTTCTGATCCAATATGACCCATATTCGAACTTGACCTAGATATTATTCAGACAAACATTCTGACCAAATTTCAAGCTGCTGAAGCAAAAAATGTGGCATCCAAAGTGTTCACAAGATTTTCCTTCAATTTGATCTAGTGACCTAGTGTTTGACCCAGCATGACCATATTCGAACTTGGCTTACATATCATCAAAAGAAACATTCTGATAAAGTTTCATCATGCTGAAATTAAAAATGCAGTATCCAGAGTGTTAACAAGATTACCCTTCAATTTGGCCTAGTGACCTAGTTTTTAACCCGGCATGACCCATATCCGAACTTGGCCTAGATATCATTTAGACAAACATTCTGACCAAATTTCAAGCTGCTGAGGCAAAAAATGCGGCATCCAAAGTGTTAACAAGATTTTCCTTCAATTTGATCTAGTGACCTAGTTTTTGTCCCAGCATGACCATATTCGAAATTGGCTTACATATCATCAAAAGAAACATTCTGATAAAGTTTCATCATGCTGAAATTAAAAATACAGTATCCAGAGTGTTAACAAGATTACCCATCAATTTGGCCTAGTGACCTAGTTTTTAACCCGGCATGACCCATATCCGAACTTGGCCTAGATATCATTTAGACAAACATTCTGACCAAATTTCAAGCTGCTGAAGCAAAAAATGCGGCATCCAAAGTGTTAACAAGATTTTCCTTCAATTTGACCTAGTGACCTAGTTTTTGACCCGGCATGACCCATATTCGAACTTGGCCTAGATATCATTCAGCTCAACATTCTGACAAAATTTCAAACTGCTGAAACAAAACATGCGGCTTCTACAGAGTTAACAAGATTTTCCCTCAATTTGGCCTAGTGACCTAGAATATATCCTAGAATTGGCCTTCTGACCCAATATGACCCATATTTGAACTTGACCTAGATATCTTTAAGACAAACATTCTGACCAAATAATGTGGCATCCAGAGTGTTAACAAGATTTCCCTTCAATTCGACCTTGTGACCTAGTTTTTGACCTCATATGGCCCAATTTCGAACTTGTCCAAGATTTTATGGAGATGAACATTCTGATAAACTTTCATGAAGATTGGATGCAAAATGTAGCCTGTAGAGTGTTAACAAGCTCAAATGTTGACGAAGCACGACGGACGACGGACGGACGCCGGACAAAACGTTATCACAATAGCTCACCTTTTACTTCGTGCATAGGTGAGCTAAAAAAACAAGAGGCCCAAGAGGGCCAGTATCGCTCCACGGCCATAAGGCAAAAATCAAATCTCCAAACAGCCCTGCCCCCTGGTGGCCATGTTTTTTACCAACCACCATGGCTTAAAGGAATCGTGTAGAGTGTCACCCAAGGAATGTTTCTTCAAAATTATTTGAAAATTGGCCCGACACTTTCGGAGGAGAGGATATTTTAAGTTTTCACTAAAGCTATATAAGGCAAAATAGCCCCACCCCCTGGTAGCCATATTTTTCAACCAATCAACATGGCTTGAAGGAATCTGATAGAGGGTCAGACTAGGAACATTTCTATAAAATTATTTGAATATCAGCAAGACACTTTCGGAGAAGAAGATTTTTTAAGTTTTCTCTTTAGCCATATAAGGCAAAATAGCCCCGCCCTCTTGCGGCCATGTTTTTACACAAATCAACATGGCTTGAAGGAATCTGATAGAGGGTCAGACAAGCAACATCTCTACAACATTATTTGAAAATCGGCTTAACTCTTTCGGAGAAGAAGATTTTTTAAGTTTTCACTATAGCTATACATGTATAAGGCAAAACAATCCCGCCCCCTAGCGGCCATGTTTTTCAACCAATCAACATTTCTTGAAGGAATCTAATAAAGGGTCACTCAAGGAACATTTCTACAAAATTATTTGAAAATCGGCTGGATACTTTCGGAGGAGAAGATTTTTTAAGTTTTCACTATAGCCATATAAGGCAAAATAGCCCCGCCCTCTGGCGGCCATGGTTTTTTTACCAATCAACATGGCTTGAAGGAATCTGATAGAGGGTCACCCAATGAACATTTCTACAAAATTATTTGAAAATCGGCTGAACACTTTCGGAGAAGAAGATTTTTTAAGTTTTCACTAAAGCTATATAAGGCAAAATAGCCCCGCCCCCTGGCGGCCATGTTATTCGCCCAATCAACATTTCTTGAAGGAATCTAATAAAGGGTCACCCAAGGAACATTTCTACAAAATTATTTGAAAATCGGCCTGACACTTTTGGAGAAGAAGATTTTCTAAGTTTTCACTATTTTTGTCTTTTGGTTGCCATGGAAACCAGAATTATGGATGGATCAAAAAACATTGAAGGAATTTAAGAGAGGACATTGAGAGGATGCTTCCTATGAAGTTTCAACCAAATTGGCCAAGTGGTTTAGGAGAAGAAGTTGTTTAAAGGGAAAAAGTTAACGCACGCACAGACGCACGCACGACGGACAATTCGCCATGACATAAGCTCGACTGGCTTTCAGCCAGTGGAACTAAAAATAAACAAAAGCGCCAAATGTCACAAAATACGCCCATCCTATTTTTTTGAGACCAAGTTTAGTGATAATTGGTTGTACGTCGGGCAAATTTAGAGAGCGGACACGGTTGATATAGTTTTGGCCATTTCGAGGGAGATAAGTGTGGAGTGACTAAGATAACGTGGTTAGTTATTGAACCTGACCAAGATATTCTGCCCATCAACATGTGATATTGTCTAAATTGGTGATGATCAAATACAATGACTCAAGCGATATGGTTAATTATAGCACTTGTCTAAGATATTATGCCCATAGGCATACACATTCTGACTAAATTTGGTGATGATTGGATAAATGCTTCAAAAGTTATTGATAGGACAAGATCAATTAGAGGTAATTTCTATAATTAAAGAGTAATAACTCTCTAGTAAATGAAGCGATATGGCTGCTAATCGAACTTGTCCGACATATTTTTGCCAATACACATTCTGATCAAATATGGTGGTGACAGGACAAAGGCTTTAAAGAAACTTGATCGGACAATACCTATTTCAGGTAATTTCTATAATTAAAGGGCAATAACTCTCGATTGACCACAGCGATATGGCTGGTTATGAAACTTGTCCGAAATGTTATGCCAATACACATTTTAACTAAATGTGGTGGTGATTGAACAAAGGCTTCTAAAGTTATTGAGCAAATAAGATCAATTTTAGGTAATTTCTATAATTAAAGGGCAATAACTATATAGCGATATGGCTAGTTATCAAACTTGTCCGAGATATTATAACAATTCACATGTTGACAACATTTGATGATGATTGGACAAAGGCTTCTTAAGTTAATGGGCTGACAAGACCTATTTTAGGTAACTTCTATAATTAAAGGGTGTTAACTCTTGATTGACCAAAGTGATATAGCTAGTTATCAAACTTGTCCAAGATATTATGCCAATACACATTCTGACAAAATTTGGTGATGATTAGACAAAGGCTTCTAAAGTTATTTAGCTGACAAGACCAATTTTAGGTAATTTCTATAATTAAAGGGCGATAACTCTTGATTGACTTAAGCGATATGGCAAGTTATCGTGTCGTAGAACGTGTATAAGATATTATGCCAATTCTGACAAAATTTGATGATGATGGGACAAAGGCTTCTCAAGTTATTTAGCTAACAACATATTGGACAACGCCCGCCCAGCCACCCGCACGTACGCCGCAGGTAAAACTATAATACGATTCTTTTTTTCAAAACAGGTGTATAAAAACATCATCAATGCATGTGTTCAACATTTTAATTCTCACACCATTGGGGAAACCTTAGGGAGAAAAGAACACTTGCAATAGAAGCTTCCTATAAATTTCCTGGAAATCCATTATATGATTGGTATTATGGGTATATAACGGTGTTAACACTATGTATAATAGTCAAGGGAGCAATTACTATGTCAAAAACATCCAACAGGAATGCCATCATGCATTGCACATCTTTTCTACCTATAAAATGTCATTGATTTCCAACCAGGACTTTGAGAAATAGCGCGTACATGATTGTTGGTATATAACAATATGTATAATAATCAAGGATCCATAACTCTGTAAAATAACCATCCAACTGGAATGCCATCAGCTGGAATTGATGCACATCTCTCATTGGTATTAAACATCCCTATAGTATAACATTACATTGAATATAACACTATGTATAATAATCAAGAGGTCATAACTCTGTAAAGAAACCTCAAACTGGAATGCCATCAGATAAAATATTGCTGAGAATTAGCACGAACCCAAATGTTGGTATATCAACAATAATGACTATTTATAATAATCAAAGCGCCAAAAATCTGTAAAATACATTATACAGTTAAGTCATTGGGCACTGCACATCTCCCATTGGTAAAAAGCTTCCCATAAAATTGTATTGAATTCAACCAAGTTATTACTCAATTCAATTCAACTCAATTTTATTAGGCATTCGGCAAATAGACATGCCATTGGCCATAAACAATAGATACATGAAAATATGACAATGATAAATATGTACATTCTATACATACATTAGACAAAATATATACATATATTATATTGCTGAAAAAGTAATACATTTTTAAAATAATTAGACTATATTTTCTAAACTTAAATCTCTCATTTCCAAAGCTTCTTTAATAAATTTTGCCGTATTGACTTGCGTCTTTCTTCTTTTTGATGCCAGTATATTGGTAAATTGGGTAACAGTTGGCCAGGTTATAGAAAGGAGTCTTTTTCTTAAATCATTGAATTTCGGACAAATGCATAGGAAGTGATATTCTGTTTCAATCTGCATTGAATTACAAAGTTTACAAATTCTGTTCGCTCTATCAATATTTTCGAATCGTCCAGTTTCAATTGCAAGTTTATGCGCTGATAGTCTAAATTGGCTAAATTTAATCCTAAGTTTTTCATTTTTTAAATTCATTAAATAATTTTCAAATTCAAAACAATTCTTAAACTTACAGTAATACTCTAATCTCGAGCAATTATTTATAGAACTAAGCCATTCTTGAATAAAAGTGTCTCTAATGCGTCTTTGAATAGTTTTAAAACATAAGCTGGATGTATTATCAGAATTCATTAAATATGAAAACCCATAATCATCAAGCTTCTGTTTCACTTTATTGCACCAGAAAGATTTAGAGCGATTTGATATAATAATTTGCTCACTGTATACTGTGTACCTTAAACTATCTGTATTATCTTTAATTTTTAACCAATATCTGAGTGATCGTTCGAGAGCTATTATCGTCAAAGGATATCGACCGAGTTCACCATAAACAGCGAAGTTCGGGGTTTGTGTTCGGACTCCAAGAATGATTTTGCAAAATTTAATGTGTAGTTTTTCAACAGCCTTTAGACAGTATATACCCCAAACCTCCGCTCCGTATAGTAGAATCGGTGAAACCATTGCATCAAATAAAAGTAATTTTGTTTTAATATCCACTTTCACTTTTTTAAATAAAAACAAAAGATTACTCATAGCTCTTAGTGCCTGATCATGCAATGCACTAACAGCATTATGCATTAATCCTGTTTTAGAGAATTTAATCCCCAAGTAACAAAACTGATCCACTACTTCTAAAATGTCAGCACCAATAGACCATTCAAAATCACAGACTTTCTTTCTTTTTTCAAAAATACAAATTTTACTCTTACCAACATTAATTTTCAATCCCCATTTTATAGCGTAATCCGCAATACTATTCAACTGGATTTGTAAACTATGTTTATCCGTAGTGAAAAGAACCATATCATCCGCAAACATAAGGATAAATATAGAAAGGTATTCTATGTCATTTTCTGTTAAATTATCAATATTAAAAGACTCGCTTATGTCATTAACAAATAAAATAAACAATATCGGTGACAAAGGCTCACCTTGTTTCAATCCTACTGAAATGTTTATAAAATCAGACAGTTTTGCATTATTAGAAACCTTAATGCATGATGTAACATTAGCATATAATGATTTTAACATGGTAACAAATTTAGAACTTAATCCCGAAGTTATAAGCTTTTGTATCAATAATTCTCTGTTTATAGTGTCAAAACATTTTTCATAATCAATAAAAGCACAAAACAATTGTTTATTATACGACAGAATCTTTTGTATAATACAGTGCAGAATAAAAATACAATCAAAAGTACTTTTCTTTTCTCTGAAACCGAATTGGAAATCATCAAAAACATCTTCGCTTTCACAATACTTATTGAGTCTATTCCTGAGACACAGGGAGAATAATTTTGCCAGTGTGTACTTATAAGGGTAATTCCCCGATAATTTCCAGGATTATCCTTTTCACCTTTTTTGAAGATAGGAACGATAATCCCCTTTGTCCATGCCTCAGGATATATACCCGTATCATAAATTTTGTTGAAAATGACAACTAAATAAGGAGCTATAAAATCTTTTCCGTCTATAAAAAATTCTGTTGCTATATTATCAATTCCCGAACTTTTGTTACGATTCAACAAAGAAATATTAGACTTATTGTCTTCGATAGTAAATGTTTTATCTAAGCTGTCGATACGTATATACGCTGTGTTGGAAGACTCTTCACCTGCTACATCCAACAAATTGCCGTTATTCGATAGTCGTTCAAAGTGCTCTACAAAATCATGCGCAGACAATCGAGTATCGGAAGGTTTACTATTATTGTACTTTTTTATTGTTTTCCAAAATTTACGGCTATTTCTCTTACTTAATTCAGACAAATTTTGCCCCTCTTTTGTAAAATACTTTCTCTTGGCTCGGCGTTTTGCATAAGCATATTGATTTCTTAATTTCAAAAAAGTAAGTTTGTTATCATTTGTTCGGCTCTTCTTAAAGTGTTCTTTGCTTCTTATAAAATCGATTTTTGACTTCTTACAATCCTCGTCATACCATGGACAACTTTTTTTTCTTACCCCCAGGTCTATTCTTAAATTTCTTACCATAAGTTTGTTTCGACAACTTAAGCATCAATTCATTCATTCTGTGAATACATTCATCAATAGTTATCCCATCTTTCGATAATTGAAGCGAAATAGTTTCAAATACATTTACATTAGTTAGCAAAGAATGGTTGAATATATCTGTTTTCTCACTATCCCATACAATCTTCTCTTCCTCACTATTTATATGGTCTCCTTCGCAATTGTCCCTTTCATTCATGTTTGTGTTACAATTTGAGATGTTAAATTCGAAAGAATATCTTAACGCACAATGGTCCGAATATTCATTCAAATCTAACACATCAAAGTTGTTCATAAGATTTAAACATCTTTTATCCAACAATAGATAGTCCACAAGACTAGAACCAGCCGTGTTTTTTGTCAATTTAAAACAAGTGCAATGGCCCTCATCAAATCTACCATTCACCACAACTATATCATGCCCTTTACACAATGTTAATAGCTTATTACCGTAATTGTTCACAACTGTGTCACGTGACTTTCGTACAGGTAAATTATCCAACTGATTTAAAGTCGTGACATCTAAAAATCGATCCAATCCTAAATTGGCTACAAAATCAGGTTTTAATCCAATCCTAGCGTTGAGATCTCCACATAGAAAAACGTCTCCCATCTCTACTGAGAATTAGTGAAGAAACATCCAACTGGAATGCCATCAGGAACTAAACATCTCCAATTGGTACTTAAGCTTCATTTAAAATTCCATAGAAATCCAACCAGTGATTGCTGAGAAAAAGTGTGGACATAAATGTTGGTAAATGTAAATGTATATATAATAATCAAGGAGGAATAATTCTGTCAAAAACATCCCACTGGAATGACATCAGGAAATGCGTATCTCCTCTTGGTATAAAAGCTTCCTATAGAATTTCATTGAATTCCACCAAGTGACTTCTGAGAAACAATGCAGACCCGAATGTTAGTATATAACACCACATGTATATATAGTAAAACATCCAACTGACACAGTGAGACCTATAACCCACCCTAAAATGTGAGGGTATAATAATAAGTTTTGCTGGCAAGTCGATTCTGACATCAGGGCATCTATCATAAAGCTATACCAACAGTTCTGGGCGACAAGAAAGGAAGCCATTACTACCATTTTATGAAATAATTTGATATGACCAGCTCTGGAGACAGTTGTTCTAAATCCCTTTCCCACTGTATTCAACAAATCTTTGAAATCATCTAGGTTAAAATATGGAAAATCTCTTTAAATGAAATTTTATGACTGAAAAGAGTTGAAAACATTTTGGCAAACGGAAAAATTGCTGCTTTTGGGCAATTTCATTTTTTGTCACAATGTTTTTAAAAGTGGTCTGCTTCAGGTGACAGAAAGCATCTATATGTTTGAAAGGGTTAACAACTACACCACCGAGACAGCGTGTATCAATATAGGAAGGCCATGATGGCCCTGAATCACTCACCTAAAAAATGCAATGTGATTTGTCATGCTGACCACAATAACTCATTTTTGGGATAGGGGCGTTTCGCCACTATCACATTGCGAGCCTGCTTTCGAAAAGACGGATTACGGCTGCAACCACAGTCCACAATTGAATTCCTACGCCAACATCGAGTTTTGATTGGTTATAATCTGCCTTTTCAACGATTTAATTGGTTCGACCGAATCACTAAAAACCATCCGCGTGCATTAATTAATGAGACAAAGTTGTTCCAACGCGTGAAACACACTCTGAACTATGATTGACCTCACTGTCAGTGGTGTTAGGTAACGACGACCGTGCTGTGACCCCATTAGTTTACAACAGTCGACTTATATACAGAAATGTACAAATCACTGTAAATAAAATTATTGAAAGGAGTTTAAACTATTGTGGCAAAAGTAGAAATTGCCTACGATAAGCATTTTCTCCTTTTGTCGCAATGTTTTCGATTGTCGTCTACTGCACATGCGTCTGTATGCATCTGTAAGCGGAAAATGGTTACATCCTTCCCATGGAAGCGAAACCCTCTCCGTGATACTATAATAGTTCGAATATTGAAAATATTGTTGAAAATGGAGCTATTGCTGTCAATGAGCAATTCCTCCTTTTCACACAATGTTTTCAAACACGTTTCAAATTAATTATTTTCATATTTGAACGTTTTACTATGGACATTCTTTTACTCGACACATTTTGAATAACTTGCTAGAGATGAATGATAACGAGCAATTTTGCCTTACATCAAGGGGGAAAATATAGTTGTGGAAAAAGAGGAAATGGGTCACGATAAACAATTTTGCAGCCGTCTGCTGCACATGCGTCAACAAGCGACTGTAAGCGGGAAAGGGTTGAACCGTTTCCGTTATAGCTACTTAGTTACATACGAATGTTGAAAGTGTATTTGCAAACGGAGCAATTGCTGACAATGAGCAATTCCTCCTTTCCAAACAATGCTTTGAAACATGAATCTTTTTTTTCCTATAACCTAGATAACGAAAACATTTGTCTACAGTTATTATTTTAACCTTTGCCCCTTTTAGACACATTTGACTTACCTTAACAGATGAATGATAATCAGCAAGATTGTCTTTTTCCACAATGTTTTCAAAATAGGAAATAGAAATTAAATCTACAAATCAGAGATAAGTTAATTTCAACATTGATTGATTGGGGTTAACGCCGTTTTTAACATTTCCTCAGTAATACCACGGCGGCCAGTTCACCTACAAATGTATTTCTTAGTTTTCTCACACCAGTACTCCACACAACAATCTTCCCAAGCAACTGGCTGCTTTTCCGCATATACTTAGCCCATTGGTGAAAGACGAATGACGCATGGCGCATTGACTTTTGTCAACTGTCGGAAAGAAATTTGGCCGAAAATGTCAACATACACACGAGTTATAACCGCAAGGTCATTATTTATCTTATAATTGAGGCGCTTCTAGCTATTTTGGGACAAAATTTATATGCATTTGCGTTAATTGAAGACTCAACGTCCGTCAACGTGTAATCTAGTCCTAGATGTATCCGACAAATAAACTAGAAATGTAGTCTAAATAGGTTTTTGGAAATTAACCTTGTACGATCCCGTTTCGGAGACCCATCGAACCAGTCTTCTGTTATCAATACATTATGAGTTGTCATTGTCTGTAAAGCTTGGAGGTATAATCCGGCGTCCGGCCGGTTGTCTGCCTGAATGTGCATTCGTGCATCCGTCATAGATTGCATGTATTTGTCAACACGTTGTTACTGTATGGCAGATGTATTTCAAAGTGGTCACACTTATACCGTGTGATTAGGATAACGGCAAAGTACTAGGTACATAACTCTGGTCTGTTTATTTTAGTTATCTCCATTTTTCCTTATATAGTTCAGCGATTGTCTCAATTAATTTCCGTTGTATCCATTTCAAACTTGGTTTGTAGGCAACTTATGACCTACAGATTTGCAGTGCACCATTACCATAACTTTAGCATGCTGCGTTTGTAGTGTGTATACTTTTGTCTTTCCATGTTCTCACTTATTATATGACTTTCGCATGCAACGAATGCGTTCCGTGAAATGCCCTTGTTCGTTAATGAGTGCTTCCCCAAGCTGTGTACTTTCTCCGTCTTTGTGTTCATCCGTCTGTCCGTTACGGTTTGCATTAATGGGTCAAAACTTTGTTTCTGTTTCGCGGATCCATTTCAAAGTCGTCACACATTGGGATAATTATGAGATCGATACAATATTTTGAACACAAATCTGATCTGGTTGTTTAGGTGTAAACTAATTTTTTCATTTCTTCGGTTATTGTCTCAATAGATGTCCAATGTATCAATTTAAGACTTGGTGTATAAGGAACTCAGAGCTACAGATGCGCAGTGCAAAAAGAAACATAACTAGCATGCTTTCGATTGTCTTTCATTTATCAGCATGATTACAATATACCTTGTAGATCTTTAGTGATTTCTGAACTGGAAATATTTTAATTAAGGGTCGCTGCTCGTTTTTTTGTCAATCTTTTGTCCTTCCGGATTTATTTTGTTTATACAAGAAATTAAGGGTCAAACTTTGATAAATAAGGTATATGTTATTGGCAGGCAGTATGTGTTGCTTCACACAGTTTTGGGTTGGTTTGTTTTAAAGGTCATTGGTTATTGTTTCAGCAATGTTTGTCCATATTATCTTTGCCATATAATTTCCACTTACATATGCCCCTATACCATTAGCGCTTCAGCGCTTTGATTATTTTACTAATCAATATGGCTTGAAAACATCTCATAAAGGGTCACCCAAAGACCATTTCTACTAATTAATTTGGAAATTGGCCAGATACTTTCTTAATGTTTTCGCTAAAGCCATATAAGACATCTTCCATTTAAGATGAAATATTTCTGTCAATTACAGTTATTTGAATCAGAGGATTTATGTTTGCTAGTCTCTTGTTTGTTTGTATATGCTGTTATCATTGTGATAAAATAAACTTTTCAAATGGACATATTGGATCTAAATTGGGTTGTTATCCTTTTTGACAGACGTTACGCCCGAAATAGGGCGTTACAAAACTGATACGTTCATAACTCAAAATAAGAGGCCCAAGAGGGCCAGTAAGCCTCCACTGCCATTAGGCAATAATTAAATCTCCAAAAAGCCCCGAACCCTGGTGTCCATGGTCTTTTTTTACCAATCACCATGGCTTGAAGAAATCTCGGTAGAGTGTCACCCAATATTATTTGAAAATCGGCCTTGAAAATCGGCCAAATAGTTTGGGAGGAGACGATTTTTAAAGTTTTCACTAAAGCCAATATAAGGCTAACAGCCCCGCCCCCTGACAGCCATAATTTAAGACCAATCAACATGGCTTGGTTGAATCCGATAGAATCACCCAAGAAACATTTCTATATACACATTTACCCGGAGAACATTTTAAAGTTTTCACTATCCATATAAGGCAAAACAGCCTACCCCCTGGTGGCCATGTTTTTTTTTACCAATCAACATGGCTTGAAGGAATCTGAAAGAGGGTCGCCCAATGACCATTTCCATAAAATTATTTGAAAATAGGCCCACTAGTTTGGGAGGAGAAGAATTTAAAAAAAAATGTTAAGTTAGGTTGCTATGGAAACCAGAATTCTACATGGATCCCACACATTTGAAGGAATTCTGGTGAGGACATTGAGAGGATGCATTCTATTAAGTGTCATCCCAATTGACCAACTGATTACAGAGGAGGTGTAACGAACGCCGGACGCCAGACAAAAGGCGATCACAATAACTCACCTTAAGCACTTCGTAATCAGGTGAGCTAAAAAGGGTCATAATTCTTACAAACACCTTGACAGAGTTATGTTTTCCTGTCTGTTGATGGAAGTAATGATGGTGATCAATTATTGTAAGTTTCAAAGTAATATCTCTAATAAATCAAGTGAGGTGGCCTCGCCGAGGCGAGTAGGATACCTAGCCTTTTCATCCAAAGGTCGAGCTAAAAAATCGCTGAGGGTACGTATAAAGAGTTGAATTGATTTCAGTTTTGTTGTTTTCCAATATAAATTCATAATTATTCCCATTATTCATGATGAATGTTAAGATATTCGAGAACTGATCTTTCCGGGCTTAGGGTCGCTTCTTGGTTGTTTGTCAATCTTTTATCCTGCATGATTTTATTTTGGTTATACAAGAAAAGCCTTAAGCTTTGATAATAAGATATTGATTATTGGCAGGCAATCTGTGTTGTTTCAAACAGTTTTGCTTTGGTTTTGTCTACGGGCCGTTGAGACATTGGGATATCGTTATATTTTTCAGATGCTCATGTAGTCTATACCATCACTATGATCAGTACTTTCAGCGCTTTGATTGAGAAAAGGCAGTGCATGCACGTTTTTAACCAAAGCTGCAATGCCGACGCAAAAGCGAATGTAATAGCCCTCCTCATTCTTCGAATAGTCGAGCTAAAAGCTGTCAACATACGAAGTATACAAGTAGTATGGGACACCCTATTTTCGGTGTACTTGCCTTTTTTTTGAAAAAATAAATGATAAAGCAAACTTAACAATAAATCAAATTCAGTGTCACTCGTTCCTTTATATGTCCTTGTTAATTAACTCTGACTGAAATTGTTAATTTATTAACTGTTCCAAACTATGAACTTATTTACAGGATATCTTCAGAATCAATGTTAAATTTTCTTATTGGCACAAAAATGATCCATTTCTTTGTTATTTTTTAGTCCTTATAATAACATCCTTAAAGGAATACGCTCGGCTGAAAAAAAATCGCTTTGAATTGAAAAATATTGACTTAAAGAACATTTATTTACTATGCATTTCATTAACATACAACTAATAATGAAGATATTACTATTTAAAGATGATTATGTGTGCTGATCGGTGCGCAGCATGGGCGCAGTCATTGTTTACATATCGCAATGTCTCGATACTTTCTGAAAATATTCGTGACGTCATTTCCCCTCTATGTCCCAAACAAAACATACAAGTAGAGTTAGCTAATGTATTATAGTAAATAGTATCCAACCATAGTAGGTGGATAGAAAACTCGAAATTGACTCGTGTAATATATATCAGCCAATTAAATATATGTGTGTTAACATTTATTTATACAATAATATCATTCGTTTATATATTTGACAGTTGTTTGTTATGATTTCACACCTCGTTAGATATAATGAACTGTCGTTTTTGTAGAACAATCAAAGGTCATAGAAACAATCAAATTTCCGGTAGTGGTCGGACGCTACTGTAATAGGATCTGTCGGCGAGTCTTTTGAGCAAGCATAATTCGACCCATTCCCTACATACTCTGGAGTTGGCGGTAAAGAGATTTGCCATATTAGTCATCTGCTGCAGATTTGGTGTATGTTGAAAAGGGAGAATTAAAATGGTTAATTTTGACCAAATTTCCGAAAGGATATTTGTTGTAAGACTTTTATATTATATATTGAAGAAAAATACTCAAACCTGTATAAATATCCCTTTTAATTCCAAATGAAATCGTCAAATTTTTAAAATCGTTACTTGTTTTTAGTTTAATGTATTTTACCACAAGTCATTACCTCCAAATACAAGACACGGGAAAGTTTATGAAGAATGAGTACAGCATAGCTTCGGATGCTTTTACACAAATGAACCACACGTCACACACAAATCGCAATTCGGAGGTCATATTGTGAATTGCAAATAAGATCAAATTGCATATTTGTATGGGCGGTTTTTCGTCAGGATGCTTACTGTACCGCTCAAAAGCAAAAAACAATTTTCGGCCATGCCTATAAAGGCACTCCACACAACACTACAATCTCTATGACAGCAAATACATGTATAAATAAAGTTGTAAACGTTGTGACAAAAGGCGTAATTCACAGATTAATCGAAAATTATAAACATTGTACCGTTCTTTATTGAAAACCAATTAAAGGTCATAATACCCAATCATATTTCCGGTAGCAATCAGACACTACTTATGATCTACCAACAAAGCACCGCCGAGGCTTTGATACGCTGATCAGGAGCAGCAGCCGACTAAACAAATTTAGTAGCTGCAATTCTGAAGCCGTTCGTCTTATGTAAAAGTCCATGAATTTCATACGCGTGAAAGTAGTACTCAATACTTGCTCTTACTTTTCAAATGTATCACGATTTTTGAAATAGTGATATATTTATATCGTCTTTGTTTTCTTATGTGGTTCTTATATTCAAAGAGAATTACGAAATAAAATGAAACATTGTATTTTAAAACATGAATGCGGAAAGATTTATAAATCTCAATGAGTGAACTGCTACAGGGAGAACTATTTCCGATTTAAGCTCCAGATACGGTATTTGAATTTTCAATCACGCATTGAAAATGTAGATAAAAACAGAATTGAAAATATTTTCTTTGTACCTTGTCGGCCATATAAATATAGTATAAAGAATTAAAAAAACAAATATGTGCGTCATAAAATGCATTTAAAATGAGAGTAACGCATTTGCAGAGAAATCGTGATAGTCGAATTCTATTTATACGAAAAAAAACCATAAATGGTTTTTTTCGCTTATAGTTAACAGGTGTGAGATTTTTTTTTTTTTTTTTTTTGTTCAATAACCCATGAAGCTTTCTGAAATGAAACTGGAAAAATTCATGGGGGCCGCCATTTTGGATATGTATAAAAAGCAGACGTATAACACAGATTGAAAATTATTGTCTTTTTTTTTTTTTTTTTTAAATCGCTAATTTGGGTATGTATAAAATGAGCTGAAAAACACGGATTGAAAATTATTGTCGTCTTTTTAATCATTTTTTTTTAAATCGATATTTAAGATCATTCAAGTGCTGTGTTATGTGGCAATTAACATTTGTACGAAAAGTTAAAAATAAATGGAAATCTGTAAGAACTATGTTTTCCCGTTCGTCAAAAAACCGACAGCATTAGCCTTTTACGCCCGAAACTAAATTTTGACTGTATCGTAGCCAAAGAAGGACGTGACGTCATTTCCGTTACACTTCATCTTGGCGTAACGTCAATGGAGCGACGTCGTTTCCCGCAAAAAAGTGGTATCAACATGAAAGACCCCAAATTCCTATACATGAGCTATTGACTCACTCATTTAAAGTATAATTATTTATCAAACATTGTGGCAAAAGGATAACTTTCTCATAAGAAGCAATTGTTCTTGTGGCGACAATCTTTTCCTAAATCGTCTGTTGCTAGGCCTCAGAAACCGTCTCTAATAGGGAAAGGGTTTAGCAGAAATGTGACCCCTTACATAATTTGTTCCAGTCATATTGACTGGTTGAAAAAGGCTGTCGCCAGGTGGCATCAGAAAAGGGCTGATCTATTTGCTTCTTTGCCATAATGCAGGTGATCGATTAAGGATCATCTTGGCCCTCATGTTTTAACCTCGTTCATTATAATTTTCTGTTCAAATAATAGACAACATCAATACGAATTCCAAATATGTTTTAATAATGCAAGAAACATGACATTAACATTATTATTGTCTAGTCAATTACTTATAAATCCTTTTTTATGACCAAAGTATGCTCTTTAATTTTTGTTTATAATTATCTTGCGTGTTTTTTTTTCGTAAATAGGTAGCACCTATAGATATATTAAATACAACGGTATGGGGGGAGGGTCTAAAGTGCGGACGCGATCTGCGGACAAATACATTATAGAGGGAAAATGTGGACAAATGCAATATAGGGGGAAAATGCCGACGCAATAGAATATAGAGCAAATCTGCGGACGCTATGATTTGTTGTAAAAAATGTTTAATTAAAGATGGGCAACTGTGTATAATTTGTTACATATGATCATATCCGGGGTTTTCTTTGTAAGTATATAATGTGTTTGATTGCTTTTATCAGTGATATAGAATAAACCAAAAATCGAGATCATGCTGAAATGGAATCTCTTTGTAAAGTGTTTTAACGACTTTCCTCTTTATATCATATCTATAGATATCAATAAAGAGAATTGATGGATTGATTTTCCGACAAGTAAATGTCTTTTGACGCATCTGCAGCGGACGAAATTTGAAAACATTGCAAGAATAGAATAGGTTGCTAGTAACTAGCCATAGGTTTTGCTTCAATTATATCCTCTCCTTTAAACTCGATTGAAGGGTCATGAGTTCTAGTTATTGTTGGGCCCCTTTATTTTCTACTTTGTAACTTTCAACAGTTTTCCATGTGCCATACTACGAGGCAAATGATCCATGCAACATTCTATTCTGTAGGGTACTTGGAAGGGGCAGAACAATTTAAATAACAAATAAACAATAAGTATATATATATATATACAACACTTTAAATCTTAATTTATTTCTAGTAATTATATATATATACAACTATAATACTAATCTATAACAAATAAGTTAAATGTTTTTTTCTTGCTGTGTAAACAGTAAAAAGCAACATATATTGAAAACATTGTGGGAAAAGGAAAATTTGCTTATTTAAACAATTTCTTAATTCCAATAACCTTTCTTTACCGTCGTATAAACCAAATTTGTATTTGAAGGCTGTTATAAGTAAAAAACTTAAATGTTGCCAATTTAATCACATATCTTATCATTATAATAGCCAAATAATTAACAAAAGTTACAATTAAAGTCCGCATCTGTTGTCGAAATATCCACGGGTGCATTAACACAAGATTTGTGAAACCAATTTGTGCATATATCACATTGTACCATGACGGTATCGACACATCCCGGCAAGTTACAAATACATACATGTATATGATAGGTTTATTGGGAAAAGGGGTTACATTTATAATTTGTTTGGAATGACACTCGTACACAATGGTAATTAACAGTGTATGGTCACGCATCTTTAATTGATTTGGCAAGCTTAAACACCCTTTAAAGGAAACGGCGGCCAGCTTAGGTGTATACTGTTGAGTAAAATTCGGACGGCACAGGTATTGGTTTTCTCTGGAGCATTTAATCCTTTTATAATGCATGATTTCAATTACTCTTTCATTTGGATAGATGTTTCTTTTTTAGCTCACCTGAGCACGAAGTAAATAACCAACGCTAAATGTCGCAAAATCTTCTAACGTTATATGTCGCATCTGTAACGCCAAATGTCGCAAAAAATTGTACTGCCGCTATATGTCGCAACATCAACGCTAAATGTCGCACTCTTTTATAAGCACTCTTTTGTAGTATTACTGTTTCACAATGTACATATTACAATGTTTCATCTGACTCTGTCCCTTCTTTTTTTAGTTATGGCTCCTGAGGTAGTCATTTTTTGCGACAATTAGCGTCAGCCTTGCGACATTTAACGTCAAGTGCGACATATAGTCACAATATATATGCACTCTCGTACTATCGATATGGATTCGCACTCTTACGATAAGGACTCTCACACAAGCGATATGCACTCTTGTACTACTGATATGGATTCGCTCACTTACGATATTGATTTATACACTAACGATATGGACTCTCACAAAAACTATATGCACTCTCGTTCTAACGATAATGACTCGCACACTAACGATATGGACTCTAGTAATAGTGGTTCATTAGAATAACAGATTGTGAGAAATGATACATTTAAAACGGAAACCGAAACACGTTCATCAAAAGCACCATGTAGAACTACCACAGTTGATTTGGTATATTATTGTTAACCTTGGTTCGAAACAAAATCCTTCGTCGCGATACTCCCTTCAACGGGTGAATAGATTGTTTAAAGACATTGCCTCGGTTGTATCTCAACCCTTGCCGGTTCTGTGATATATCTGTGTCGCCTGTTAGTGTTAAAAGAATTATATGAATAGCAGGACCTGGCTGTTGGTTAGTGCAGGCAATCCGTGATGTGTTAACACATTCCTCCCGGTCTAATACCTGGCCTACTCTATCTGCGGATAGCCACATTTGGTGGCTAGTATACAATAGATGGAATATGGTATAAACGTTCAAGGTATCAGTTACGGGATGTTAAAGCGCTACATTTATAAACTTTTTTATAAGTAGGTTAAGGAATGGCAACAAAAAGCATGTTACTTATTCCGTGTCAGTTTTTATTCCAGTATTAGCTTATACAGTTTGTGACAAGAGAGACAATTGTATACCAGTTACAATATGTGGCTATCCATAGAACGCATTAACATTTTGAAAACACATGTACACGGACATACACTGTTACATTACGTTATAACATGTACAATTTTCTTTAATTTTACAGTTTTAAAAAACTTAAGAAAATTGTACATGTTATAACGTTATGTCACAGTGTATGTCCGTGTACATGTGTTTACAAAAAAAATGTCTTGGACGTTTATACCATACTCCATCTATTGTATACCAGCCACAAAATGTGGCTATCCGCAGAAAGAGCCAGTCATTGGCCCGCAAGGAATGTATAAACACAAAGCGCAATCTGTTATTCTGATGAACCACTATTACTAGAGTCCATATCGTTAGTGTGCGAGTCATTATCGTTAGTACGAGAGTGCATACAGCTTTTGTGAGTCTATATCGTAAGTGTATGAATCAATATCGTTAGTGAGCGAATCCATATCGTTAGTACAAGAGTGCATATCGCTTGTGTGAGAGTCCTTATCGTAAGTGTGCGAATCCATATCGATAGTACGAGAGTGCATATATATCTTGTATATATGTCGTACTTGACGTTATATGTCGCAAGGCTGACGCTAAATGTCGCAAAAAAATGACTACTTCAGGAGCTATAACTAAAAAAAGAAGGGACAGAGTGAGATGAAACATTGTAATTTGTACATTGTGAAACAGTAATACTACAAAAGATTGCTTATAAAGGAGTGAGACATTTAGCGTTGATGTTGCGACATATAGCGACAGTACCTTGTTTTGCGACATTTGGCGTTACAGATGCGACATATAACGTCAGAAGGTTTTGCGACATTTAGCGTCAGCCTTGTGACATAAAACGTAAAGTGTGACATTTAGCGTTGGTGCGACATTTAACGTTGCTACAGTGTTCCTTGGCCGCCAGGGAGCGGGGCTTTTTTGCCTTATATGGCTATAGTGTAAACTCAAAAAAATCTTCTCCTCCAAAAGTGTCTGGCCGATTTTCAAATAATTTTGTAGAAATGTTCATAGGGTGACCCTCTATCAGATTCCTTCCAGCCAAGTTGATTGGTCGAAAAACATGGCCGCCAGCGGTCGGGGCTTTTTTGCCTAATATGGCTATAGTAACAACTTGAAAAATCTTCTCCGAAAGTTTTTGGCCAATTTTCAATTCTTTTTGTAGAAATGTTCATTGGGAGACCATCTATCAGATTCCTCCAAGCCATGTTGATTGGTCGAAAAACATGGCCGCCAGGGGGCAGGGCTATTTGGCCTTATATGGCTATAGTGAAAACTTGAAAAATCTCTTGTTAAGCAGGAAGCTTTTGAGTAAGATTTTAGAAAACCCTTGGTCAATGGTGATTTTTTTTGTAACAAAAATTGGTAAATACTTAGATGAGTGAGTCGGGGCCATAATGGTTATCCATTTGTTTTACATGTCTTTTGAAACTTGGAAATTAAATATGATTTTCACATGTATGTCTCATGATTTATTTTTATAGACAACTAAAATGGCATTTAATTTTAACGGATGCGTCATTTATTCTTTTACCCGAAGTTGTAATATTTATAAACAATGCATAGTTTATAAATCACACATCTATGCAAAGGCAAATGTTTGAACAGTTTTATGTACCCAAACAAATTCAGTGCCTTCAATTTATACTGTTACGTCTTTCACAGCTTTATGTTGAAGTACTGCCCAAAACGTCAGGAATTTGATGATGATCAAATGCAAACAAGGACAGCACTGGCTGTAATCGACCATGTTCAAACGCTTGGTCGACAACAGCGAACAAAGTTATGTGGTGAAAAGATCTATAGGCAGGCATTTTCAAAACTTACTAGATAGTGGACATGATAACAATTAATCAGAAAAGAGAAGAGGAAAAACCTTGTGAGGCAGAGCCAGAGATCAAACTGATCATGAATTGTTGTGTTTGCTTTTTAGTTGTGAATCACACTGTTTGTTTCTTGGGAAGATTTATGACCAAAAAAATACCACACAAATTTGCAATTTTATCTTATTATGAAATTAACACTGAAACTATCCAAATGCGGAATTTGTGCTGACGCGGTTCATTTGAGTAAAATCCCAACGCGCTATGACGTAAGCATTTCCCATAGGCTCTCCCAAAATTCGGTGTTAAAATCTGTGACCTTTTGTGTTTGTGAAATTGGACGATTTCATTTGGATTATAAGGGATTTTTATGCAGGTTTGTGAGAAATCATTTGGATTATAAGGGATTTGTATGTAGGTTTGTGAGAAATTATTTTACAATTCATTCTTTAACAAACAAATAAATCTTTTGAAAGTTTGGTCAAATATAAAAAAATGAATTTACCCTTTTATTGAACAGGTCGACCATTTTCTTGTTGAAGACGCGTTTGTAGCAGACGACTTTTGAAAAACATAGTAAATAAAGGGGACATTGCTCAAAATTACTCCTTTTACCGTAATGTTTTCAACATTACCATTATGTTTTCAAATGTTTGCAATGATTATACTTTATAGAATTTCCTAATTTCTTATGTTTTTTACACATGCCAAGGTCGTGTTTTTGTTTACCTTCCATCGCCTTTTTTGTTACTGATAAATTAAATTAACGGTAATTACGTTCTCAAACTTCTCTATTATCGAATTCAATAAATTAACGGCAATTACGTTCTCAAACTTCTCAAATTATCTAATTAAGGAAGTTTAAATAAACATTCAAAGCAAACTGTAATCACGGATCAATTTACCGCCCGCCCCACTATGATGAATTAATAATCTAAAACAAACATACATGTATACAATATTTACACCATTAAACTTCAAAAAGTGGTCCTTCCTCATAATCGGCCTTTTTGTACCAGACAATTTGGGAAATTGGCCTTTCTATCTGGACCTATAATCGGCCTTTTTGGACTGGCCTTTTACGCATTCGGCCAATTTTGACCTATACCTAAGATAAGATAGCGATTTGAACATTTAGTAATCCATACGGTGTTAATCGGAAGTGGGTAACTGACCTCACAGGAAGTTGATTATAAGCAAAGATGGCGGCGCCCATAGGCGATCGATAGTATCGACGTGAAAACACAAACTTTAAAAGCATTTATCTTGGTAGTGCAAGCATGTACAAAAAAAGGTAATTACATCAAAATGATACATTACTGTAGTGCTATTTAGTCATATAGTTCAAATTTCAGCCGAGCGTATTCCTGTAATTTGTGTAAGACAGTTTATGATTAAGAAGTTTAAAAAATAGCATACGTTAAAATGTATAACCACTACAAAAAATGTAGCAACTGAAACGGGGTTTCATGATGGAATCATACGACATCCAGTTGTGCGCGCGCAACAAAGATCACACCGATTTTGTGTTTACCGTGGTATTCGTGATAACACGATACTCGTAGAACCTACTATACTGTAAGGCAATATTCGGTTGTTTCATCCTAATTAAAAATATATTTATCTGACCGGTTCAAACGATCATGACTAATCACAGGAAAAGATACCAAGAGATTCCTACAACCTCCAAATTAAAAAAAAAATTGCAAATACCTTTCAATCCCTTTACTAGAATCCTTCTCGAACCGTTTATGATCGAACCGTTATTGTAAATGGCGCCCTTTTCATGACCTCGTGTAGTCTGGGATTACCTCCCCTTCGTAGAGTCGTTTCGTAACCTTACTGTTTCGTAACCGACACCCGTCGGGTCATACCAAATACTTACGAAATGGAAGTAAGTGCTGCCCTCTTTAATCAATAGTTGGTAACTTACCTCGGAAACGCCGTGATATAAATGAAAAAATGTTGAAAGCGGCGCAAAAAAAAAAAAATCAATCGTAACCGATCAGTTGCGAATATAGGACAGCAACCGAACACCCGTCCGGGTCATACCAAATACTCAATCGGAACTTCTCGGGTAATTCCGTAATCCTTCATCATCCTAATTCTTCATCCTTCATTCATTGGTGAAGCATTCATCACCGAGGTATTCCGAATGACCAAATACTTTTGAAACGGAAGTAATGGCTGCCATCTTTGGCGCTAAGGGTTGCGGGGTCAGCATAACGACTGACTGACTGACTGGTGTCAGAAAATGAACCAGTAGAACTGGTAACTTACGCAGAAAACACCGTGATATAAAGTAAAAATTGTTGAAAGCGGCGCAAAAAAACCAAACAATCATTAAAGAACCGTTCCGTCGGGAATATAGGACAAATCGACCCAAAGACGGCAAGCGAAAGACTTGAGACAACTCGCCCAAAATTAGTGTAACCTTATGCATTACATTTTTCTTTCCGATCATGCATTATCATGAATCACATTTTACCAGGTTGTGTTGATGTTGATATATGCTGTATTGATTGATCGCTTAGTGTTAAACAGTTTTACGCCGAATTCAACAAATTTTCAAATGTTCAGTTATTAAACGTCGTTTCCTCGGTAACTTACTTACAGTTCTACTGGTCTTTTTTTATCCTGACACCAGCTATTCAGTGGTAATACTAACCCCGTAACCCTGCGCGCAAAGGTAGCCATTACTACCATTTTAAAAGTCTTTGGTATGACCCGGCCGGGGATCGAGCCCGTGACCTCCAGCATTGCGCGGTATGCTTAGGCTGATCCGGGTTGATACTTTACGAAGAGTCCACACTGTTAGTTTTCTCATTGAACGGCTCAAATAGATATTTTGTCTTGCTAGTAAGCAGTGAGGTAGAGTGAAGCATATTGTATATTCAAGTGAGCAACCCTGAGATAGGTTATTATATTTATCATTATTATTATTGTCAGATTAGTATTATATTTATCATTATTATTATTGTCAGATTAGTATTATATTTATCATTAGTATTACTATCAGATCAGTATTATATTTATCATTATTATAATTATTGTCAGATTAGTATTATATTCATCATTATTATTATTGTCATATTAGTATTATATTTATCATTATTATTAGTATTGTCAGATTAGTATTATATTTATCATTATTATTATTGTCAGATTAGTATGAAATTTATCATTATTATTTTCATAATTGTCAGATTAGTATTATATCGATCATGATTTGTATAAAGAAAGTTTCAATTCAACTATTAGCCAAAAGCAAGCCTTTTTATTTAAATTATTCATCTTTTTCACAAAAAAGCTGTTGTCCTATAATTAGCTAGGGAGATGCCCGGAATGGATAAATGGTCATGGTTAAAGGAAGGACGGAAAAACGGAAAATTTGAGCAAGGAGGGGTATGGTTCCCGTTCTTATTGTTGTGCTATATAAATGAATTAATTGAAGTACTAGTTTGTAGTAATCTTGGTTTTAATCAGACCATGATTAATATTTGCTGTATATACTCGTGTAAATGGAGATATCAGTACAATGCTGATAACTGTCAAGTAGTCATTTTTTACGAATCGAAACATTGTTTCACTCGTAGAAATAAGGCTTGGAGTATTGGTTGTGAAAACATGAAAGAGACAGAAGAGGTTGTGCATCATAGAATACTCAGTAGCAAATATAATTGTTCTAATGGACCAGTTCAGCATGTTTGTAAAAAGCTTCGTCGAAGTCTGTTCAGTAGGATTAAAGATGGTCTTCATTCTAAAGGTTTGAATCCACTCATTAGTAAGAAAATATACACTTCTGTAGTATTTCCGAAAGCGCTCTTTGGAACTAAATTACTCACAATTTCTTCTGGTAATGACTTAAGTCTATTAGAAAGAGCTCTTCGATTATGTATTAAGCATATACAGGGCCTAGAGCATCTAGGACAAAAAGTTGCACTTGGATTAATTGGAAGTTTGCCGATTGAATCAGAAATAGAAAAGAGAAAGCTTAATCTCTTTGGACAATTGTGTAACTTGCATAATGAGTCAACTGCAAACAAACATGTTTTTAGCTCGTCTTTGCTCAGATATGACAGGGATATCGGCTTCCGGTTTTATTTCTGAAATAGTCTCCATTTTGCATAGGTATAACTTATATGATTTTATGGTTGGATCTTATAAAAGTTGTAGTTTTCCTTCAAAATCATCGTGGAAAAATATATATTCATTCAAAGTAAACGAGCATTACGAATGGCTGTGGGAAAGTGAAACAAATATTGCAGACGTTATACAATACAAACAAAACAGTATCGTTTACAAGAGTCTGGTGTGGCTGCACGCCAAGAAATACCCAGAAATATTACAATATTGTTTCAGTGTAGCTCAATTTATTGCTTACCTTGGATATGTCAAGCCCGATTGTCCGAGATGTAATACAAGTAACCTGAAAACTAATTTCACACTACATGTTGTAGTAGATAGTGATGTTGTGCAAAGAGCTCGAATGGAATTCGGTACATTTGTTTTGAAATACTTTGGTATTACTATTTTTAGGACTTTAACTGCATTGAATAGAGTTGAATATGTGAACAGTTTCATTGGCATGCCTGTCAATCAATTATACATTTTGCTAAGTGAAAGATATGATGCTTTTGTTAAACTTTCATATATATTTCTTTATCATGTCAATAAAATATATTATTAGCGGATATGGGGGCTCTTGTCGTTCGATCTGGAGCATCATGCCTTCATCATATTCCCTTGATCGGATGGAGTTCACGCCTGGTTTCTGTGCGTTGGAGGGTGTTGGCGGTCCGGTGCACTTGGGCTCAGCTTGAATGTTAAATGTTCTCATTTATATCCATATATAAAGCAGTAGCGTGGCGTATTCAACACTACTTCGTTTTCGTAGGAGCGTGTTTGCGTCTACGAAAAAATATATGAACTTATGATTGCCTGCATCTTTTCCAGACAACCGACTTGTATATAAAATAAATTATGTATCATTGTTTCTCTCATTTCATTCTCTCTCTCTCTCTCTCTCTCCAGTTTTTCTTTCTTTCTTCTATTTGTATTTGTTTGTTTTTGTAATAGTGAATTTGTGTTCTGTTTGTATTGCTTGTATAATCTTCAAATATGGAGGAAATAAAGATAATAATAATCTATATTTAATCGTGTACTAAAATGCAATTTTAAGAGGGGATTTACATTTGATGGAAAATCTCATACAATAAGAACCTTTTCTTTAATTACGGGGGAGAGTGGGGAACAATATGAAAAGAAGACAAACTGAAGTTGTGTGTTAAGGTCAGATGGAAGCAAACTGAACACTAATAATACAAATTTACAAAAAAAAAAATATATGTACATGTACATAGTTACAGGTTGACAGATATGATACATGAATAATACCACAACATATACAGATCTAACTGAACGAGTACGCATTGAAAGGAGGAGTAGTTCTAAATCTAAAATAACACAAATCGTGTTTGTAATATGTTAGAACTGAACACTAATAATACAAATTTACATAAAATAAATAAATGAAAATACAAAATATTAATCTTGTTGGGGTTGAGTGGGTGTGGAGGTTGTGGCCCTTAGAAAGAACTGTATAGGCGCAAAGTTTGCACAGCAAGAACATGTCAAACCGTTGGGACCCCTGATAACTGTTACGGACCATCCACTTAATTGAACGAAGAAATACATTTTGATCACGTCTGTCTGTGTGTTCTCCTTTTCCTCAAATGACATTTCCTAAACCACTGGATCAAATGCCACAGAAATTTTAACTGTGTGGTGTTCTTTGAAATGTGTTCAAAAAATTAAATAAGATTAAGCATTTTGGTTGCAGCGGCATCAATAAGTTAGGAAAGTGCTAAAACTGTTAAGTTCTTCTCCTCTAAAACCGCTTGTCTGATTCCAAGATGATTTTGTTTCTTAATCACTGGATCAATCTCAACCAGAGACATATCAACAATGTATACATCTCTGTTTAAACCTAAGCTAAGTGGTCTTCTTTCAAAAGTGTTTATCACTTTCCCACATACAACAATTCTGCAGCAGACGAATTTGAACATATTTTGTCAAAAAATAGAAAATCTCCATAATTGAATGGATAACTATGACTAAAAGTGGAACACATTGTGGCAAAAGGACAAATTGCCCATGATGAACAATGTCTCCGTTTGCAACAATTTTTTCAAAAAGTTTTCTGCTGCAAAGGCGTCAGAAAGTTTGTTTCATCCGAAATTTCGAAAATTTAAAAACACTTCTCCTCGGAATCCGTTGTCTGATTCCAAGATTATAAAGTAGAATTGTTTCTTGGGTGACATTTTACAAAAACTATTCAAGCCACATTGACTTGATGAAAAACTTCGCAGCCAGGATAATCAGAAAATGGGCAAAATGACACAACATAGAAATTTTAATCTAGTAGGCGTTCTCTTAATATTTTGTGGGTGTATTAAAACTATTATATATCAATGGTTCAATTTCTTCCATTACATACCTGTTTATAACAGGGACGTAGATAATCTTATCTACGTCTCTGTTCAATAAACAACTGATGAACGGCTGAATGTGTGGCCAACAGGGTGCCAGTGAATTCGTAACCTGTATATTTTGGTGAATTCGTAACCTGGGGCAGGGACGTAGATAAGACGTCCCTGTCTGGGGTAAGTGAATTAGTACTCTGGTATAAGTGAAGTCGTAACCTGTCGTAAATTATGTCTCCGAGCTAACTCTTTCTCTTGAAATTATACTTGTACATGACAGGGTGTACATTATCATTTATACCTAAACATAGTATGCTCAATCAGAGTAATTGGTCTCTATAGTGTAGTTGCATTACAAATAAATTCTCTACTTACTGCAGATCAAATCGTTGCTCCGGTTATTATACTCAATCATTACGTCATGAAGGTCACTTTCTGCTTTTCAAAATGGCTGCTGTCGCCTCAAAAAACGTTGCCCTCGTAAGTAATTTTGATGTTTACGTCGGTTTTAACCTCATGCAAGTAACGCGATCTTATTTGTAAATAACATTGTTTTTATTCTAGTGCCTTATCTGTTCTTTCACACCAGAGAAGTTGAAATACTCATATTATCTAATGGAGAACGACTGTTTCAACTAAAAAATTGTGCATCCATGTTTAAATATTTTAAGAATCTCCACTTTAGTTTAATGATTATCATATACATCAAATTAAAAAAGGACCCAACATCTTAAATTGATCCTTTGGAAAAGATGCCTAGGTAAAACGATTACCGGGGGTTTCGGTAAAATTGGTAATTTCGAGTAAACTCTGTTGGAGGTTGTTCGTTCGTTTTCTGGGGTTGTTTACTCCATTTACCCTCGGCTATATAGACATTTGCTCGCTTGGGATTGATTGAAATTGAGGATGAACTGGTTTTATTTACATTCGCCTTGCAAATTTTAACTTTTTGATGAGCATAATTGGAGGTTTCGATAAAAAGGTCTTATTATGTTATACCTACGCCATTAAATGCCTTCATAATGTGTGATGAAACATTAAGTTAACTATTTAATTGGTTTGACATCAGAGATGTTGCAAATATCTTAAATATCAAACCACTTAAACACTTAATTAATTGTTTGTTCACAAATAGGACACCCTAAAAATAGGTATACTATAATATATTTAACACTACACAAAGTCCTTTTTTATTCTAACCTCCAAATTTTTAGTTTAGATGTGTGATGAAACATTAAATTTACCATTTAATTGGTTTGACATCAAAGATTTTGCAAATATCTTCAATATCAAACCACTTAAACACTTAATTGATTGTTTGTTCACAAAAAGGACCTAACACCCTCGAAATAGGTATACTATAATATATTTAACACAACACATACTAGACCTTTTTATCGTAACCTCCAAATGTTTTACTTTATTTTACTGAACCAGGCACAACCATGTATGTCAATCGCACCTTTTCTTTCAATCGATATTTTTTTTTTTCTTTTGCTGTACTGTTTTAAAAAGTTGTCTGCAGCATAGGCGTCAATATGTGGTAAAGTGTTAAAGCTGTGATGTTATGGTTATATTTCCCGACAGGTTTTATTCCAGGTTTTAGACTTGGATGTTATGGTTTTACTTCCCAACAACTTTTATTCCAGGTTCGAGCATGGCAGCACATGACAAAAAGTTTCGGTGTCACAACAACAAGGGCAAAACAGGTAAGTGACTAAATATGTAGCATTGATCAGCCAAGAAATTCAACCAGTTGGGACAATTGTCCCATTAGTCCACAATTGTTAAGGGACATTTTCAAAATCAGTGGGACAATAGGATTTCAAACATTTTGTTTTAACTATATAACTAAGATTTGATGGTACCTGTTATTGTTTTTGACAGTCAGAGCATCGTGTTTTTATGCTTAATGCAAAGTTTACATGTTATTAAATTCTCGTCATTGTTGTACTCTGACCATGAACAAATGGTGTAGCCAACTAGTCTGATATTGTCTGTCTGTTTATTTGGGTCGATTTTGAAGATGGCGTCAGAGAATTAGCACAAATATTTCAGAAAAACTCCCTGTGACGGCCAAAGAATTATCACGTTTATAGAGCTGGTTGCCGACTTTTCCCGACCAACTCAGCTGCAAATTGCAGGAATATCATTAACAAGATCAGGGGGAAAAAATCAAAATAAAGCCAAGTTTTGTGGATTGATTTCTATCAAATAAGCCTAGTCAAAATCTGCATTCGAGTAGGAAATTGCCTAAATCTTGGCTAAGAAACCATTGACACCCGCCATTCTAGATTTTGCACTTGTGGGAATTTCAGGAAATGCCTATTCACAATAGATATAAGACAAATTGAAGTATTGTTTACTTCGATTCTGACCAATCAATATTTGGGGATAAATATATTCAGAACGAGGTTGCATAAATTAAACTGGAAAGATTCTTTACATGATTGCTATACGGTCTCGCAGAGATTTTTAGAAGACTTTCACTCCATACTAAGTGGGTTTTTTATGCGACATTGGCAATTATTACGCAAGAATATTGTAGGATTGTGGCCTCAGCAGAACACTGATGTAACTCATTTCAAAGCAACCGAAAAACTCTTGGATGCCAGACCTCTTTCTGGGACAGCAACCCATTTAACATATCGCTACAAAAGCTAGCTCTGTAACAAGGTGGTATAAGTATTCCGTTACACACACACCTACTTAATAGTAACTGACTCACTTATAATACAGTTATTGAAATTCACTTTTAAAATACACTGGTTGGAAACTCTTAAATGTTTGGTTATAATTATATAACATGTAAAATTACACTGGCCAAAATATTTTTTTTTTCAATAATCCATACCAAAAGTTAGTGGCCAAGGACTAAGACCACTGCTTATTTCGCACTGATACCTTTTAACTAAGGATGGCAATGAATACCTCAATTATTATTCAAATATTCGACTACAAAGTATTCGAATATTCGACCCAATTGTGCATGCTTCCCCTACAAATAGACAATAAATGTGTTATTTGTTGTAAAGTTATCTTACTGTTTTCTTATTTTGTTCAAAATCCAGGTCTCGTATTATCATGTCTGTTCAATCTGTGAATTTGAAAGAAAACAATGTTAGTGAAAAGTGCTCAGGTTCTTTTTTACGAAACATATAGATCTGATTACCATGTACACCAATGAAATACTGTTGAAAATGACATGAATTGTACCCAATTCCGTTGTGAAGGGTAGATTTCGCTATTAGAGTAGAAATGTGGCACTGCCCATTAGGAGGAATTTAATCTTTCTTTTCCTGTATTATAACTGAAATATTGTTGAAAATTGGCATTAAATATTCCGAGTACCGGATTGCTAATCAACATAAATAGGAAATTGGATAATTGCTCGTCCAAACTGACAGGTTTGTCTGATTCATGTATAATTAAATAAAAACATTAACTACATGTTATACAATTTAAAGTTATGGTGTTTTGGAACGAAATCATCTGTATTGTTTCGATCACTTTAATAGCCCAAAGCAAGGATTATCAGTTATCTACAGTATTGTCACCTTTAACAAAAAACGCATAAAATGGACGATCAGTATCCCTTTACTTGCGTTTTTTAACAAAAAAAGTGTGGTTAAATATTTCAAGTATTTTCTATTTGATTTTATATATATATTTTAGAATATTTTCATCGAATATTTGTTGCCATCCCTACTATTAACTCTTTCCCACATACAGCAAGTCTGCAGCAGACAACTTTGAAAACATGCCCGTCTTGGAAACTGCCTTTAAATGAAAGTACAGTAATTGAATTGAACTGAAAACATGGTGACAAAAGAAGAGATTGCTTGTTTTGAGCAATTTCTTCTTTTGTCGTCACTTTTTCAAAAAGTCATCTGCTGCAGAGGCGTCTATATTGGGAAAGGGTTAATTAATAGAAAAGACCACTCTTCTACATATTTATTACACAAATGGCATTCTCACAGCTGAGTTAGACATGAGACAGTCACATTTTCAGGAAATGAGTCTAGTAAGTGGTCTAATAGCAAATTTTATCAGATCAATCGGAGTCTTAACACACAATGAATCATCTGAACATGACTCGACACTTCTTCAGGTCTATCCAGACGACAGTGTGTCTTGTGAATAGGGGTGACTATTGAGCCCAAAAATCACTATTGCGATAGTATTGATTTTCAGAAAGTACCATTGCAATAACTAATATAGTGATGCATTGCAATACTATTGCTTTTATTGAACTTTAAAAAAATAACTATTCTGAAGTCTAATTACAAGGAATAAAAGTATCAAAAAGAGCATTTTATTGTTTATCTTTTATTTAAAAACTTAAAAAGAAACCCTTTGCTCTCAAAAAGAACTTAATTTTCCAGCTTACACATAAATAAGAACATTTATCACTTTTCAGTCAACAAAATTTGTTCACAGACAAGTAACATGGTCTTTTCTCTAAGAAATAAAAGCATATCTGCATATTTAGATTCAATGTACTACATGAACCAATACTATCGATAGTTCCAACCACTTATATGGCACTATTGCGATAGTTATTGATCTTCAGTTTTACAATCGATGCATTACTATTGCCCTTGTCACTATTGCAATATATCGATAGTTTGAACTATCGCTACAGCCCTACTTGTGAAATATGACTTTTTTTCTTTTATGTCAAACAAATTTTACTTGATAAGCCTTGGAATATATCTGAAACAAATGAAACTGACAGAACAAAAAAGGTTTAACATGATAATTAGTAGAATTGTTGCAACTTGATATGCTTGATATCAAGTGAGCTCGTGATAAGGGTGTTTTGCATGTTTAAAAATCCTTATTTGACCCTCTAACCCTATCTTGGTGGTACTCAAAAGAATTCTGTCAATCAGACTGATGATTCTGTCAAGTACTCTTATCATAAGGTTTGGTTGGATAATAAGAGAGATATTGTGGGGAAAAGAGCTGTATACATATCTCCCCTTGTATGGACCTCTGATATGTTTGAGGAAAATAACTTTCTAACTTCAGACAATGACCGTAAGAGATGCTCTAAATGCTGCATTGGATGAGGAGATAGAAAGAGATCCTAAAGTTTTTCTGTTGGGTGAAGAAGTAGCGGAATATGATGGTGCATACAAGGTACTATAGTTAACCCTTTCCCTCATATAGACGCTTTCTGACGCCTCTGCAGTAGACGGCTTTTTGAAAACATAGGGACAAAAGAAAAAATTGCACACAACGTGCAATTTCTTCTTTTGCCACAATGTTTTCCACTTTTTGTCATAGGTTATCCATTCAATTGTAGAGATTTTCCACTTTTTGAGAAAACATGTTCAAAGTCGTCTGCTGCAGAATTGTCGTATCAGGGAAAGGGATAGTTAACCCTTTCCCACATACAGAAAAATTCTGATGCCTTTGCAGCAGACAACTTTTGAAAACGTTGTGACAAATGGAGTATTCAATAATCATAATTTCTTATATAGAAATGTTTTTCAAAGTTGTCTGTGGCAGATTTGTTGTATGTAGGAAAGGCAGTTAATACTTTTTACAATTAGAAATGAAGAAATTGTTCAAATTGAGTGTTTTCCCCCAATTAAGTTTGGTGAATACGGGCCCAGATTCATATAGCTTAAAGTTCAATCATTACTTGTTCTCACAATCCAGGGGATGTGAGTTTGAATCAAGCCTCTTTCTGATGTTTAACTAAGTATCTGGGGGCTATATAGGAGTCAAGCTTGTCGGTTTGTTGGTCCGTTGGTCTGTGGACATTTTTTGTGAACACTATTTCTCAGCAACCCATGGTAAGAATTCAATATAACTTCACAAGAATAATTGATACCAAGCCTAGTTGTGCATATTGTCGGCGTGTTGCACTGAAATAATTTTTAAATGAGTTATGGCCCCTTGAATTTCTCATACATATATGTATATTGTCAGGCATCAGCTGGGGGTATTCATCACCTTCAGTGATATTTCTAGTTTTAACCTCTTTCCACCAAAGGACTGAAAGTTTCATTTATAGAAGAATGTTGAGTGGATTCCTGGTATGAGAAGACACAGTGACAGTTAAATAAAAAGCCACAATAAATCTATTGATATTACAAGTTTAAAACAAATTAAAGTAAAGCCCTTTCAAGCTTTCCAATATGCTAAGAGCTATTTTTAAAAATCTGCAGCAGATGCCTTGAAATCATTATGCCAAAGAAACCTGCTTAAATATGATGTTTTCAACTTGATTCAATAAAAATTATATGTACTTTTATTTCAAGATATTTACTTAAGTTTTGCCTGGATGTTTTCAAAGTCATCAGCTGCAAATCTGTTGTATGTTTGAAAGGGTTCACTTGATGTAAAATTGTATAGTTTTATTACAAGTTCGAAAACATTCTTGGAAAAGGAAAAATTTGCAATATGCAGTACATGTATGTGTAATCTCTTCTTTCTCACAGTGTTTAATCCTTTTCAAAAGACCCGGCCGGGTAGCTCAATTGGTAGCGTATCTGACTCGTGATCTGGAGGTCACGGGTTCGATACCTGGTTGCGGCGACATTCTTTCGGGCGATGTTTTCCATTGCCTCTCACCTCTGATCTATGTGAGAAAGTAGTCAGTGGCTTCGAAAGAATGTTGTGTAAGTACTGGTGTGGGAAAGCCAGGAAAACGTATGACCAAAGCTGTTGAAAGCTGCGTTAAACTCCAAACAAACAAACAAAAAATCCTTTTCAAAATTATACAAATACATCCACCAATTTTAACTGTAGGTTACCAAGAACTTATGGAGGAAATATGGTGACAAAAGAATCATAGACACACCCATTACAGAGGTAAGTTTATGTCAACACTTAAAATAGCTGTAAATGAATAAACAGAGTTCTCACTCTGACTTGAAAACTTGAAAAAATGCTTGAATTTTATAATGCTTTTTTATATGGGTAAAGTCCTGTAATTATTTTGCTTAATTTTTAGCTCACCTAGGCAGGAAGTGCAAGGTGAGCTATTGTGATCACGTTTTGTGCCGTGTCCATGCATCATCTGTCGTGCGGCGTCAAAATTTGCCCTTGTAAACACTCTACAGGCTACATTTTCATCTTCATGAAAGTTTATCAAAACATTCATTTCCATCAAATCTTGGACAAGTTCGAAACTGGGCCAAATGAGTTCAAAAACTAAGTCACTAGGTCAACTTGAAGGGAAATCTTGTTATTACCGGAGGCCACATTTTCAACTTGAGCATGTTGAAACTTAATCAGAATGTTTGTCTTGATGATATGTAAGTCAAGTTCGAACATGTGTCATGTCGGGTCAAAAGGTAGATCACTAGGTCAAATTGAAGGAAAATCTTTGCTTCAGCAGAAATTTTGTTAGAATGTTTGTCTTAAAGATATCTAATTCATGTAAGAGTATGGGTCACATTGGGTCTGAAAGAAGATCACTAGGCTAAATTGAAAGAAAATCTTATTAAACATGTAGAAGCCGCTTTTTTTTTATCACAGCAGCTTGAAATTTGGTCAGAATGTTTATCTAAATGATATCTTGGTCAAGTTCGAATAGGGGTCATGCCGGATTCAAAACTAGGTCAAATTGAAGAAAATCTTGTTAACACTATATATGCCGCATTTTTTGCTTCAGCAGTTTGACATTTGATCAGAATGTTTATCTAAATGATATAAAAGCCAAGTTCGAATATGGGTCATGTAGGGTCAAAAACTAGGTCACTAGGCCAAAATGAAGGAAAATCTTTTGATGCCAAGCAGCTTAAAATTTTGTCAGAATGTTTGTCTGAATATATCTAGGTCAAGTTCGAATATGGGTCATATTGGGTCAGAAACTAGGTCAATAAAGGAAAATCTTGTTCAAACTCCGGAGGCCACATTTTTACTTTGAGCAAGTTGAAACTTTGTCAGAATGTTGTCTTGATGATATCTAGTCCATGTTGGAATATGGGTCATATCAGGTAAAAAAATATAGATCACTAGGCCAAATGAAGGAAAATCTTGTTAACACTGGAGGTTGCATTCAGAATAATTGTCTTGATGTGATTTGCATTGCAGTACATTGTATAATAAGGTGAGTGAACTAAAGCCATCATGACCCTCTTGTTTATTTTTATTTATATAAAATCAAATATAAAGAGAAGTGACCAATAAAGTTCAAGATGAATTGATATAAGTACAGGCTAATATTGGTCTACATTTTGGCCAAAAATTGTTTAAAGTTATATACAACAAGATTATCATGAGAAAGATTACATCGTATATTTCATTTTCACATGTTTCAAACCATAGTGTCCCCTTTATTATCCAGCTTTGTTGTATTTTATGTCCGGAAAACATATATTAGTTAAATAGATTGAAATCAAAATGTTTTATCTTGCATGTCTTTTCATGTTTGACAAACCTAGATTTTTCTTTTTAATGTACACAGATGGGGTTTGCTGGTATTGCAGTTGGAGCAGCAATGGTAAGATACACTATACCTTTGTAATATTATGCATACTGATTGTAATCCTTTCGATAGAAATGCCTTTTGAAATTGAGACAACTTAAGCTGATGTGGTAGAAAATAGTAAGAGTTGTTTGTAATACATTATTTTAGTTCCACCGGCTGAGAGCCAGTTGAGCATAATTCAAGGTGAATTGTCCGGCATATTTTTGGGTTTGAAAGAACTTCTCCTCAGTAACCATTGAAACACTGTGATGAAACTTCACCGCAAAAATCCTCGCAATATCCTCTTCGAAATTCAGTATTCATTCTTTTTGACCTGTCCAGAGCTGTTGGTTATGCAACAAAATTTGCTTTGGTGAAAACTGAATACCAATACTCCCAATCTAGTACAAAGGTTCCGGCATGTTTTTAGTATGACATGTGAAATCAAAAGTACGTTGAACCATGTTTTACCTTTGTGTGCCTCGGTAGTAAACAACTTCTGAAAAGATTGTGTGGAATCGTATCAAGTCAGTCAGTTCACCTACCCATGCAGAGGTCAAGATAAGGAGGGGTATACAGCTCTTTTCCCCACATTATCTCTCTTATTATCCAACCAAACCCTATGTTGTGGGTACTCAAAAGAATCGTCTCATTGAGACGATTCTTTTGAGTACCCACAACATAGGTTTAGAGTGTCAAATAAGGAAATTAGAAAATGCGAAACGGCCCTTATCTGGAGCTCTGCCCATGTTTTATCTGGCGTTCTAGCACCCGTACTCCACTCAACAGTCTTTCCAAGCAACTTCGCTTTTTTTTCCACTCGGACTGTTGTTCAATTATTGGAAGACAAATAACGTTTGTCGCATTGACTTTTGTGTCAAACATCAGTAAGAATGTTGGTCGGGCTGTGTTTCAAACTCAAAACCACTGAATTGACAGCCCCAGTTGCTACTGACTGAGCTACTAGGGCTCTGCTCGTCTATCTGCCATGCTTTTGACATGTGTGTTTCTTCACTCTGGTTTTATAATCAATATTTATTTCATTTCAGGCTGGATTGAAACCTATTTGTGAATTCATGACTTTTAACTTTTCTATGCAAGCCATTGATCAGGTATGTTGAACAAATCGTTCCTTTAATAATATTTAAATGTGAGAATTTCAAAGTAAAGCAAGAATTCCTTCCCTGCTGTAAGAAATAACATATAAGTCCAGACTTGTAGTTTTTAAAATTATAGGATTGTAGTATTTAGCCAAAAACAGTGATTGGAATGCCGTTGCATCTTTTATCTCAGGTTTCCTGGGGATTGCGTTATGACATGCATTGGTGTCGGAGTAAATATTACTGGTTGTAATGCTGTAATATAAAAGAAATAACAATTTTAAGTGATTACATTCATCATTCAAACCAAATAGAGAGAAGCAAGTTCTTTTAAATTTTTAACATCTCACAATCATGCTATCCAGTAGAAGAGCTCCTCAAATATGATAATAACTGATGGAAAATCTAGATGATTGTTTAATAGTACAGTTTTTTGAGAACGAGTTTAAACTATTGTGAAAAATTAAAAATTAAAAATTAGTTCATCCTGTTCAGAGCTACAAATAATAAGAGAAGTACCCTTTTTATTGGGTTTATTTTAATCTGATATGCTATTGTAAAAGAAGTGTTGGAATCCTGTTACTTGAATGCTTCTGAAGAAACAAATCAAAATGAGTAATTAACCCTTTCCCTCATACGACATTTCTGCAGCAGACGACTTTTAACATATTTTGTCAAAAAATGGAAAATCTCTATAATTTAATGGAAGACCTATGACTAAAAGTGGAAAACATTGTGGCAAAAGGAGAAATTGCTCGTTTTGAGCAATTTCTTCTTTTGTCACTATGTTTTCAAGAAGCCGTTTGCTGCAGAGGCATCAGAAAGCGTCTATATGAGGGAAAGGGTTAAATGATTTAGATGGAGTTATACTTTGTTGTCCTAGAATGGCTTCATTTCATTAAAACAGATATTTCTATTTTATATAGAAGTTTTTATTTCATGTAGAAATTTCTCTTTGGTGGGAAAGTAGCACACCATCTGTTCTAAGTAGCTTGGAAGTAATATTGAATTTTGATCAAAATAATCAATCAAGAGTTGAAAACATATATATATAGTAGGGATAGAACAAATTGCTTATTATGATTTCAGGTCATCAACTCAGCAGCTAAAACATACTACATGTCAGCTGGTAATGTAAGTCCTGTTTTTGTTAGCTCACCTGAGCACAAAGTGCTCAAGGTGAGTTATTGTGATCGCCCAATCCGTCAACATCTTCTCCTCAGTAACTAGTGGGTCAATTTGGGGAGAAACTTCACAGAAAGATCCTCTCAATGACCTCACCAGAATTCCTTCAATTTCTTTGGATACATGCAGAATTCTGGTTTCCATGGCAACCAAACGTAAACAACTTTTAAAATTCTTCTACTTCCAAACTGGTTGGCCGATTTTCAAATAATTTTGTGGAAATGTTCCTCGGGTGGCCCTCTATCAGATTTCTTCAAGCAATGTTAATTAGTTAAAAACATGGCCAACAGGGGACGAGTCTTTTTTGCCTTATATGGCTATAGTGGAAACTTAAAAAGTCTTCTCTTCCGAAAATGTAAGGCCGATTTTCAAATAATTTTTAGAAAAGTTCCTTAGGTGTCCTCTATCAGATTCCTTCCATCCATGTTGATTGGTCAAAAAACATGACTGCCTGGGGGCGGGGCTGTTTTGCTTTATATGGTTATAGTGGAAACTTTTAAAATCTTCTCCTCCGGAAGTTTTCAAATAATTTTGTAGAAATGTATCTTGGCTGATGACCCTCTATCAGATTCCTTCAAGCCATGTTGATTGGTAAAACATTCAGGTGAGCGATTCATTGTTAACTTTTTGGAGTATAATTATGTCTCCCCCATACATGGGGGTGACATATTGTTTTTGCCCGTTCCGTCCGTCCTTCCGTCTGCCACACTTGTTTCCGCTCAATAACTGAAGAATGCTTGGGCATAGGAAATTCATACTTGTTATGCAAGTTGGTCATGACCAGTAGCTGACCCTTTTTTTTTTTTATAACAGAAGGTCAAAGGTCAAGGTCATGGTGATCTTGTGAGGTAAAAAATGGTTTCCGCTCAATAACTGAAGAACGCTTTGGCCGAGGAACTCCATACTTGGTATGCAGGTTGGCCATGCCCAGTAGAAGACCCCTATTGATTTTGAGCTGAAAGGTCACAGTGACAATGAGCTGAAAAATTGGTTTTGCTTGGGCCCAGGAACTTCATACTTGGTGTGCAGGTTGGTCACCACCAGCAAATGACCCCTATTAATTTTAAGGTCACCAGGTCCAAGGTCAAGGTCACATCCGTCACACTTGTTTCCGCTCAATAACTGAAGAACGCTTTGGCGTAGGAACTTCATACTTGTTATGCAGATTGGTCATGGCCAGTAGATGACCCCTAATGATTTTGATGTCAGAAGGTCAAAGGTCAAGGTCATGGTTACCTTCTGAGGTAAATAATGGTTTCCGTTCCATAACTGAAGAATGCTTGGGCCAAGAAACTCCATACTTGGTATGCAGGTTGGCCATGCCCAGTAGAAGACCCCTATTGATTTTTTGTTTGATTTAGAGGTCACAAGGTCACGGTAACAATGAGCTGAAACATTGTTTTTGCTTAATAACTGTAGAATGCTTTGGTCATGGAAGTTGATACTTGGTGTGCAGGTTGGTCACCACCAGTAGATGACCCCTATTGATTTTGAGGTCACTAGCTCAAAGGTCAAGGTCATGGTAACCCTCAGCTGAAAAGGGTTTCCGCTCAATAACTAAAGAAAGTATATGTCGAGGAACTTCATACCTGGTGTGCAAGTTGTCCTAACCAGTAGATGACCTTTATTGAATTTGTTTGATTTTGAGGTCACACGGTCAAATGTCAAGGTCACGGTAACCTTCAGCTAAAAAATGTTTTTTACTCAATAACTCAAGAACGCTTATGACCAGGAACTTCATACTTTGTGTGCAGGTTGGTCCTAACCTGTAGATGACCCCTATTGATTTTGATGTCAGTAGGTCAAAGGTCAAGGTCACATCAAGGTGACCTTGGGCTGAAAAAATGGTTTCCGCTCAATAACTGAAGATTGCTTGGGCCCAGGAACTTCATACTTGGTGTGCAGGTTGGTCACCACCAGCAAATGACTCTATTGATTTAGAGGTCACTAAGTTAAAGGCCAAGGTCATAGTAATCTTCAGCTGAAAAATGGTTTCCACTCAATAACTGAGGATTGTCACTGTTGCTTCATCTCCAGTCCAAAACTACAAAATTCATCACCCATCATTTCTTTTCCTCCCCTACGACCACACAAATGGGGAGACCAGCGCTTTTTCAAAAAAAGCAATCTCTAGTTTTTATTCAAACTTAACCTTGTGGGAAAAAGAGAATTAACTTGTGTTCATCAGTGTCACTTTTTCCACATAAAGTTCTTAACCCTTTTACTAATGGGATCAATTCTGTGCCAACACTTAAAAAGAGTCAGAAAAGCCGGTGCATTTGTGCTGGCTGACCAGACTCTATACTGCATGCTGCTCACAATCACATTTTAATCTTGATATGTGTAGAAGTTCATTTTAAAAATACAGCATTGAAAGGGATATAGAGGCATTTAACAACTTCTAAACTATCTGCTACAACTCTATTTAGTGTTGGGGGAAAAAAAGAAGAAATTTATATAAATATTATTTTATCCTTTTCCTGAAATTAAATCCACTCAGTTGTTACTTGAGCTGTAAGACAGTCTAGTTTCTGTGAAGAATTAATGTGATCTGATTACTATAATCTGATAAAACATGAGAAAAAGAAATGTTCAAAACAGAGTAGAATCCAAAATAATTTTCGGGTGTCAAAAATATTTTTAGCATACATGAATCTTTAGATATATGAGAAAATAGTTTTAATACTTCTCAGTTGACTGCTTATACAATGTCAAATAGAAAAGGGTGAGAATAAAGATGTGAGGAACTTAATTAATATCATTGTGTATTGTCAGGAAGTTGGAATGCTCAATGATAAAAATAACGTTTTATTTTAGGTCCCAGTTCCCATCGTGTTTCGTGGTCCCAATGGTGCAGCCATGGGTGTTGGTGCACAACATTCTCAGTGTTTTGCAGCCTGGTATGGACATTGTCCAGGTCTTAAAGTGTTGTCCCCATATTCGTCTGAGGACTGTAAAGGAATGTTGAAATCTGCTATTAGGGACCCCAATCCAGGTAAATGATTGAATCACGATCCATCCCTTATTAACCCTTTTCCACAAACAAACGCTTTCTGATGCATCTGCAGCAGACAACTTTTGTAAACATTGTGACAACAGGATAAATTGCTCATAATGAGCAATTTCTCCTTTTGTCAAAATGTTTTCCTATTTATTCAATTATTTTTCTTTCATTTATAAAGATTTTCCATATTTCTGACTAAATGTTTTAAGAGTTGTCTGCTACAGATTTATCGTATGATGGAAAGGGTTAACAGATGACTTTTGTACACTTTGATTTCCATGGAAATATTCTCTGCATTTATAAATTGAAATATACTGATTGTGTTGAAATGAGGCTGTAGTTCGAAAAAGTTTTGAAACCATTCAAGTAGTTTGAGGAAAACATTTGCATAAAGTAGTTCTATAGCCATTTAAAAAGATTTCATAATCAAGTGGCCATAGCTCTGGAATGACTTGATAAGCATACACAAAAATATGTTGGCCATGTCTGCTCATGGTGAATACCTGTAGAATTTTGGTTTATCTGATTTGAGTTTACAATTAACCCTTTCCCTCATACAACAAATTTTCAACAGACGACTTTGAAATAATTTTTGCAAAAACACAGAAAATCTCTATAAATGAAGTTATCTACTGAAAAAGGTAGAAACATTGAGGCAAAATGGAGAAATTGCTTGTGTTGAGCAATTTCTCTTTCTCTCATATTTTTTTCAAAATTTGTCTGCTGCAGAGGCATCAGAATTTTTTTTGTAAGAGATGCAGAGAATGAAAGGCATCATCATCTCTGCCTTTTATTGGCGATGTTAATTCTTGAAATGACAACTAGGTAGAGCAAAAAACTTTTTTTTGAACCACAGTTTTTGTCTCGCCCACGATAGTGGAGTGAGACATAGCAGTCACTTTTCCGGCGACGGCGGCCGCTTTTACAAAATCTCAAAATGTTCAGGGTCAAGGTCATAATTTTGCAGAACTTGACCTTTGTTAGGTAACTTAACCTCAAAACTTAACCTTTCTTATATCTCAGCAACCCCTGCTTGAATTTTGCTGAAACTTTGTCAGATGTATTGTTTGGTCATGATACATCTGTCAACGTCATAATTTTCAGGGTCAAGGTCATAATTGTGCAGAACTTTACCCTTTCTTATATCTCAGTAATCCCTGCTTGAATTTTGCTGAAACTTTGTCAGATGTATTGTTTGGTCATGGGACATCTGTCAACGTAAAAAATTTCAGGGTCAAGGTCATAATTGTGCAGAACTTGACCTTTGTTAGGTAACTTAACCTCAAAACTTAACCTTTCTTATGTCTCAGCAACCTCTGCTTGAATTATTCTGAAACTTTGTCAGATGCATTGTTTGGTCATGGGACATCTGTCAACCTCATAATTATCAGGGTCAAGGTCATATTTGTGCAGAACTTGACCCTTTCTTATATCTCAGCAACCCCTGCTGGATTTTTTCTGAAACTTTGTCAGATGTATTGTTTGGTCATCGGACATCCATCAACGTCAAAATTTTCAGGGTCAAGGTCATAATTGTGCAGAACTTGACCTTTGTTAGGTAACTTAACCTCGAAAACTTAAAACTTTCTTATATCTCAGCAACCCCATAGTCATATCATTTAATATCTGATATTCTTAGAAGGGCGAGACACCCTCAGCCCGAGGTCTTGTATATTTCTCCTATCAAGAGAAAAGTAAATGAGAAATGGACAAAAGACAGGTTCTTTTAGGGAATGGAGTGGAAAACGTGGGAAATTTAATGTTAAAAACAACTTTTCAGTTTCCAACACTGTTTTCAAAAATTGCCTGCATTCTAAAGGTTTCAAATTTTGTTTCTCACAGCAACAACTCTCTTGGACGGCTATATTTATTTGCCTACACCAGCGTTTGCACTGTATAGTATATCAAAGATTTAATTGAAAATCAGGGATTAAAAATCAACCAATCAATTCAGCAGTATACAAGTTAAGATGTTTTTGTTTTTCAGTTGTTTTTCTTGAAAATGAGATTATGTATGGTTTGGCTATGGACATGTCCGATGAAGCCATGGATAAAGACTTTTTAATCCCAATCGGGAAAGCTAAAATAGAAAGAGCCGGTAAGTATGTCTGGACTGTAAACCCTTTACCAATATGTAGATGCATCTGCAGCAGACAACTTTTGATAATATTGATGGAAATGGTTTCAATAAAAATTTATAGAACATCATTATATAGATGTGTTAAATATGGAAAAGGTTAAATGTTTATAACAGCAGTTGGCAATTATGATTGAATAGTTTCTTATGAACTTAAGAAAGCAATTCCAAACAAGAGGCCCAAGAGGGCCAGTATCGCTCCACGGCCATAAGACAAAAAATCTAATCTCCAAACAGCCCTGCCCTCTGGCGGCCATGTTTTTCGACCAATCAGCATTGCTTGAAGGAATCTGATAGAGGGTCACCCAATGAACATTTCTACAAAATTATTTGAAAATAGGCTGAACACTTTCTGAGAAGAAGATTTTTTAAGTTTTCACTATAGCTATATAAGACAAAATAGGCCCGCCAGGGCCTGGCGGCCATGTTTTTCAACCAATCAACATTTCTTGAAGGAATCTAATAGAGGGTCACCCAAGGAACATTTCTACAAAATTATTTGAAAATCGGCCTGACACTTTCGGAGAAGAAGATTTTTTAAGTTTTCACTATTTTTTTCTTTTTGTTGCCATGGAAATCAGAATTATGGATGGATAAAAAAAAATTGAAGGAATTTAAGAGAGGACATTGAGAGGTTGCTTCCTATGAAGTTTCAACCAAATTGGCCAAGTGGTTAGGGAGAAGAAGTTGTTTAAAGGAAAAAGTTATTGCACGCACGCACAACGGACAATTCACCATGACATAAGCTTGACTGGCTTTCAGCCAGTGGAGCTAACAATTAGATTTTCCCATTATATTGAAACAGGCAGACACAGAGGTTCAGAATGTCTTGATAGAATATGCCTACATTGTCAAAGGAATCATAATATTCTTGGTATTGAAAATGAGTATATCATATAACATCATAATATACGAGGACAATATTTGTTCAATTGGTGTAAAACTACAATGATGGAGAAGCAATGATTAGATTAGACAAAATTATTGAAACTATGTAGGTGTATATATTTTTTAATGAATGAATGAATATGGAGTGTTACAGATGAGTGAGAGATTAAAGGGACACAAATTGGACTGTAATCTCTACCTCATGTTAAATGTGAACTAAACTAATAATTGTGATTGATTTTTGAATTACAGGAAGCCATGTGACATTAGTGTCCCACTCCAAGTTTGTAGGTACCTGTATAGCAGCAGCTGAAGAGCTGGCGGGTATCGGTGTAGAGTGTGAGGTAAAGACAGTCATCTTTTTACGGTTCTGTAGTGTAAATGAGAGATCTAGATAATGTGGACATGTCTTTTCCCCACTATATCTAGCTTATCATCCAGCCAAACACACTATGTTGTTGGTCCTCAAAGGAATCGTCTCACTGAGACGATTCTTTTGAGTACCCACAACATGAGGTTTGAGGGTCAAATAAGAATGCTAGAATATTATATTTGAAGAAAAACTTAAAGAATCATGCTATTTGCACTTTCCTAAGAAGGTTTTCAGGAGTTATTTGCATTAGTGGCACTCTTTTAAGGAGACAATTAAACCTTTCCTACATGCAGACATTTTACACCTTAGCAGCAACCTTATTAAAACATCATTGGAAAAGGAGAAATTTGAAATGAACAATATCCCCTTTTGTTACAATTGTCTGACAAAGCTTCTATACAGATTGCCTTAAATAACGCAAAAGTTATTGCCTATTAAAAGTGAAATTTCGGTGAATTTTGCTTTGTCTGCTCTCTTATTACCTCTTTCCCTTATACCACAAATCTGCAGGAGACAACTTAAAAAAACATATTTAAAAAATAATCCACATCTCCGTATAAAGTAAAAGTATAATTAATGAAGAAAGTTGAAAACATTGCAACAAAAAGGAAATTATGCTCATTACGGGTTGTCTGTTGAATGTGTCAATATGCGTTTTTAAGTGGGAAAGGGTAAGTTGAGCAGTTGTTATCAAATTAATACCAAACTTGGTCACACTTATTTTTGGACCATTAGTTCAGTTCCATTTCCAGACAGATCAACCAAGACACTTACATGTACTTAGTGATATTTTGATGAATTAGCTTTGTTCACTCTCGAACTACATGAAATCTTAACAAATATCCATCACAATTATTATGGGTATGATATCTTGGCAAACATGCCCAGAGAGGGTATATTGTGACAGTCTCAGACGCACTCTTTTTTTATGCCCCCGGAATCACCGATTCGGTGGGCATCTAGTTTTTGGCCTGTCTGTTTGCACGTCTGTCTGTCTGCATGTCTGTCTGTCTGTCGAAAAAAACTTTAACCTTGACCACTACTTTTGAACCATAACAGGTACGGCTACCATATTTCACATGTGTATTCCTTGTGACATGACCTTTCTGTCAGTACCCACATTTTTGAGCTTGCGATCTTGACCTTTGACCTAGATGTTGCCATTCGGGGGCATCAGTGTTTCACAAACACATCTTGTTCACACTGTTTTCCTGGAATGGGAACTGAGTGGTTAGCGTCAGGGTTTTGGAACCAGGCATCCCGGTTTCGTTGATCCCAGTCGCGACAGTCATGGTAGAGTGCCCTTGTACAAGGCACATTTCCAAACCCAGTACTGGTTTGTGAACTGTTGCTGTGAACTAAATTATCATTACAATCCACCATATTTCATTTTTTTCCTAAGACAAATTCAAATCAAACAACTCTAAAATCTGTTGTCATGTAAACTGTTTAATTTAAAAGTCATGACCTTTTTCTCCCACAGAGACAAATCTTAATCCATCTGCAGCAGAAAGATTTTGAAAACATTGTGGCAAAGGGAAAAACTTTATATAATCAAAATGAGCAATTTCTCCTGTTGCCACCATGTTTTCCTTTTTTTTTTACCTCAATGATTTTTTTTCTTCTAGAGATTTTACATATCATTATCAAGATGTTTTCAAAGTCGTCTACTGAAGACTTCTTGTATGTTGGAAATGGTTATAAATCATAATGTATCTGCTATCATATAAAACTAATCTGTGTATCGCATTGTTTATTTCAGGTGATAAATCTCCGAACAATTCGTCCCATGGATGAAGAAACCATCACAAAATCAGTTATGAAGACACATCACTTGGTAACAGTGGAAGGTGGCTGGCCACAGTTTGGTGTAGGAGCTGAAATATGTTCAAAAATTGTAGAAGGTCTGTATTATGAAAAAAACAGCTCTTGTAAACTCTTCTTTTCCCATGTAAAATAAATCTGCTGCAGAGAACAAGTCAGTAAAATAAATGAAAATCTCTCTTCAAATGAATTTTATTATCAACTTTAAAATATTGTGGCAAAATGAGAAATTGCTCATCATGAGCAGTTTCCCCTTTGGTCACAATTTTTTCAAAAGTGATCTGTCCGCAGTATTTCTATTTTTTTCTCGATTCAACCCTATACTGTGGTTAGTGTTGGGGATTTGAAACAGGGCGTCCTGGGTTTGATCCCCAGTTGCGGCGCTGTGGTCATGATGGAGTGCTCTTGGGCAATGCACATTTCCTAGCCTATTAATGGTTTGTTTACCCAGGGATCTTAAATAAGTGAACTGTAGCCATGATATAACTGAAATAATGTTGAAAATGGCGTAAAACTCCAAAAAAACAAAACCTACATTGTGATACTCAAAAGAATCACCACGCTGAGACAGTTTTCCTTTGAGTACCAACAACATGGGGTTTAATTGAGTAAAAAGAATCGAGACATGATATTTGGCCCTCATATAGTGCTCTATATAGTTACCAACATTGTTCTTCATAAAGTTGCTATTAATCCTTTCCCCCCATGAAGGTGACTTCTGATTGTTCAGCAGAAGAAAGACTTTTTGAAAATTACAGACAAAATAAAGATACCTCCAAATGCCAAAATGTTTTCAATCCTGCATCACAACCTTCCTTTTATCCAATTCTTACATATGTGTAGGTACAGAAAAAAAAAAAAACTCTATAGATAAAAGTGTAATCAAAGAATAGAGTGATTTGTCACAATGTTTTCAAAGCCAATCTGAGCAAATAATCAAATGTGTTAAGATAATGGGTTAGTTTTGACAGGAGATTCTATCCATATTCAGCATGGCGACTTGGAGTTGGTACAAGATACTGTATATTTATTAAGTTTTAACAAAGTTATACTCTTTCATGATGTCTTTAATTCAGTGTCAAAATTACTTCGCCAATTTTCTGGATTTTGTCCTCAGATCTCAAAGAAGACAAATCAAAAACTTGTTCATTTAAGCTATTTATGCCTTTCTCATGTTATTTTTACAGGTCCAGCTTTTAATTACCTAGATGCTCCAGTATTACGAGTAACTGGCGCAGATGTCCCCATGCCCTACGCCAAAACTCTGGAAGACAATTGTCTGCCACAACCCTTTAATGTGATTAGATCTGTAAAGAAAGTGTTAAACATCAAGTGAGGCCATTTCCAAAATATGAGTGACAGATGCAGCTTCAAAGTATTTATTAAGGAAGGAATTTTACATTTTGTTTATAAACTTTTATCATTTCAAGTGCTAGATACTAATCGTTACTTATTTTGTTGGACTGTAATTTTTTTTTGTTAATGATCTGTATGTACAGGCACAGATTGTGTGATGATGTTTATGTGAATTGGCAAACTGGGTATATAAGACAAAGGATTATGCATTATAAACATGTGGGAGACAGGTGGTTAGGTGTACATAGTGGGCCTCTTGAACAAAAAGGCAGTGGTTCTATTACCCCTGACGAATTGGGTCAACCTTCTCGGTTTTCCCACTTTTTTTTTGTAAAAACGTGATCAATACTATCTAGGTTTAACATTTACCAAATGGGTTATCTCAGTTTCTTCTTGTCATTTAAACATTGCCACATGATCTGTGTGTACTGTTGATCTTTCTGTTAAAATGACTGTCAGCAGTCTGCAAAATTAGCAGTGGTCCTATGGAACCTGGCCATTAACTTTTGCTTTAGACCCAATGAAAACCTTATATTTGGCCAGTTTAACTTTACATGTGATATGTAACATAGCTAAACATTTAGGATTTTCGGACCAGTGAATTGTAAGTTAATTTCAATGACTGGACTGTGGATGTGGGCAGGCTATAAGCCATTTGAGGGGAAGAAGTTATTCCCGATATAAAAAATTCTCATTTTTAATACCACAATATTTTCAACTCTATTGAATTTCATCCACCCAAACGCTCAGATGTTAATAGATCATATTTCATCATAGTATGGGGATGGAGTAAGAGAATATAAATTGTTTTAGATGGTTTACCAAATAAGTGAAATAATATTAAATGTATTTAACCCCTCCTTTGAAACTGTTTTTAATAAGATATCACTTGAAAAGAGATGCTTACTCTCCTGCTATTTAACTTTGCTAAGTGAGTGTATATGGTGATGTTGAAACCCTTTCCAAGCTATAACCCACAATTGAAAATGGGAAAAAGAGTAATTGTTCAAATAAAAAAAAATCCTTTCCCGTTTTCGATCATGTTTGAAATTATAGAATCAATCAAATCATTTTTCAAAATATATGACTAAAGTTATGATACCAAGTAAACAGTTTAAGATGCTGTGCAATACCACCTAGCTGTAAGGTAATTTACAGGCTAGACTAGAGAGATTGAAAATGCAAGCATACATCAGAGGAATAGATTAGAGGGAGTGAACAGGTCTTTTCCCCACAATATTTCTCTTATTACACAACAAAATCCTATATTGTGGGTACTCAAAAGAATCGTCTCAGTGAGACGATTCTTTTGAGTACCCACAGCATAGGGTTTGAATGTCAAATAAGGATTCTAGAACATGAAAAATGCCCCTTATCTAGAGCTCTGATAGTGACTGATACATATCTGTTATTTCTCTACCAAACTATAGTGTTGGTAGCACTAACAATTGTTTCAATAAGATGACCAAAGCATATGGTTTTGTGCAGAAATAAAGATTGTTGATATGTAAAACATCCCAATATCTATATATGCTTGTTGAAATTGTGCATGAATGTTTTAAACTCATGTTACATATGCTCAGGGTTTATTTAATGAATAGATTACTAACCCATTAAATGCTGAATTTTTTTAAACTTCACTTGTCCAGCTTTGAATTTGGAGGAGTCCTAAGCCAGTTGTAGAAATATCAACATAAAATATTAAGTTGAGCAGCCGACAGTATATAGCCTGACTGACAAGACAGCGTTTATGCGCATACTTGCCCTGCTCAATACTGCTGGCACAAACTTCACCAAATCGGTTCCCAGCAGTCAATTGGTTAATTTCTACATATACAATTTATAATCGGACCTTAGTATGACTCCATCACAAATAAATTCTGATATTAATACCTGTGTATGGTATCGATCATACACGCTTGTTGAGAGATTATTAGAAATAAAATAATCATGATGTTTATTTGTTTACCAAAGCTTTTAAGGAAGATATTCTTTGTTTTTGTATCGCCAGAATTTCCCCCGCCTTTTTACAGACATGGCATGAATTGTCAAAATTAGGATGAAACATAAAAAAACAAATGATGAGAGTAAAGATAACGAACATGTCTGCTTTATTGATTGAAAAGGAATTAGATTCAATTGTTTGTATTCAGACTTGACAATGATATCATCTAAAAGGTAAACACTGATTGGTCCAGAATGTGACTGGCGAAACCGACTGTTTAACCCATACTAACCATGATCAATAAATCAGAATCACCTGAACGTAAGGCATGTGATGAAATAAATGTCAGGTTATTTCGAGCATCATTTCAGTTTTTATGTCCTTTTAACCCTTTCCCTCATATAGACGCTTTCTGACAGCAGCAGCAGACGGCTTTTTGAAAACATAGTGACAAAAGAAGAAATTGCAAAAAACGTGCAATTTCTCCTTTTGCCACAATGTTTTCCACTTTTTGTCATAGGTTATCCATTTAATTATGGAGATTTTCTATTTTTTGACAAAATACGTTCAAAGTCGCCTGCTGCATAATTGTCGAATGGGGGAAAGGGTTAAATTCAAAACGCACCACACCTGCGCACACATTGGTCTAGGTGAGCTATTGTGATCATCCTGCAGCATCTGCATTGGGTTACATAACAACTCTTTGATATCCTTCTCCTATGAAACTGATTGATTTAAATGGCGAAGGACATAGGGTGATCACAACATACATATCACAGATGAGCTAATAGCGCATGATTCATATATATTTTTTAACTGGATCAACGGCAGTCCTAACCAAATGAAATATGGCCAATTATTTCAGTCCAAACATTTTTTCCGATTCTTCGAGTCTATGTTACCTTAAAATTAAATTATGTTGTTAGCTCCACTGGCTGAAAGCCAGTCGAGCTATGTCCTGGCAAATTGTCCGTCGTGTGTGCGTGCGTCAACTTTTTGCTTCAAACTACATGGCTTGAAGGAATCTAATAGGGGGTCACCCAAAGAACGTTTCTACAAACTTATTTGAAAATCGGCCAACCAGTTATGGAGAAGAAGAATTTTAAACTTTTTTGTTTGGTTGCCATGGAAACCAGAATTATGCATGGATCCCAAAAATTTAAGGAATTCTGGTAAGGTAATTGAGGGGATGCTTTCTGTGAAGTTCCACCCCAATTGACCCACTGGTTACTGAGGAAAAGGGGCTATTAGTACTTTGCGAAACGGAACGAGGGGCACTATGTGGGGGAAATAAAAAAAATCAAATTTAAATTCTAAAAATCAATATAATCATAATAGCAAATTACATGAACCCTGTATAATCATAGTCGAATGATGTATAATGTCCGATGAAACTCATAATACGCAAAACATTAAGTATGAACCATGTTTTTTGTCTAGTTCCGTTTCGTTACGCAAAGTACCATTACCCACACGGTATTGGTATTTTGCGAAACGGAACGAAACAAAAATTAAAAGGGGTTAGATAGATATATCGGTGAAAAGGAATAAAACCCTATCTTTTATTTGTAGTTAAAAGCATAACACTGAATGATTATAAATGCATACATCTATTAACGAGCACACTAGTATTTTAACCAGAGCAACCTTATATGATGTACCGGATATATATAAAGTCTTGTAAACATAAGCTGTCGAATGATGAAACTCACGCAGAACGTAAAGAAATGAAATAAATTTTGTCTTGTTTCGTTCCGTTACGCAAAGTACCAATTGGTACTTTGCGAAACGGAACGAAACAAGAAAAAATTAATTTATTTACATGAAATGTTTTTCAGGAATTCATATCTAATAATCGTTTATGCTTGCATGAACAATAATGATCGCAAGGATTTGCAAGTCAATATTGTTCAAGTAATTGGCGACAGCTCATCAACGCCATAACTAGAAATTACTGGTACCATGCAACACTTTACTAAAAGTAAAGGTAAAGTTTCTTGTTTAACGTGGGTAGTCGTCGAAAGTCCCCACTTGGAATGGATGGAACTTATTTCCAGCCGAGCCCACGGCAGGCGTCATATATACCTCCCCAGCATCCAGTCTAGGCCGATACTGCTGGAAACAAGACCCATTTAAGTAAATCACCGAGCACTGAACACTAGTCGTGATATCAGCTGCGCCCGGGAATCGAACCCGGATCGCTGGTGTTGTAGTCCAACCTGCTAACCACTGCGCCACTGACTCCCTATATATGAACAATGTACATACTCTCATACTCTCATAGGTACATGTACCTTCATAAATAACCTCGACATGCAATACTGCCGGGCATATCGAATAATCATGCAAGGGAATATGCAAAAAGTCTTCCCTTCACAAACATACAAATTTTCCTATAATCTAATAACATAGAAAGGCGACTTGCAGATCCAGGCTCGGCAATTATAATTACATATATAAAACCATAAATGATTATTCGATATGCCCGGCAGTATTGCATGTCGAGGTTATTTATGAAGGTACATGTATCTATGAGAGTATGTACATTGTTCATACATAGGGAGTCAGTGGCGCAGTGGTTAGCAAGTTGGACTACAACACCAGCGATCCGGGTTCGATTCCCTGGCGCAGCTGGTATCACGTCTTGTGTTCAGTGCCGGGTGATTTACTTAAATGGGTATTGTTTCCAGCAGTATCGGCTTACACTGGATGCTGGGGAGGTAGATATGACGCCTGCCGTGGGCTCGGCTGGAAATAAGTTGTTCCATCCATTCCAAGTGGGGGCTTTCGTCGACTACCCACGTTAAACAAGGAACTTTACCTTAAGTATAGTGTTGCATAATACCAGTAATTTCTAGTTATGGCGTTGTTGACTTGCAAATCCTTGCTACCATTATTGTACATGCAAGCATAAACGATTATTAGATATGAATTCCTGAAATACATTTCATGTAAATAAATTAAATTTTTCTCGTTTCGTTTCGTTTCGCAAAGTACCAATACCTGTGTGGGTATTGGTACTTTGCGTAACGGAACAAAACAAGACAAAATTTATTTCATTTCTTTACGTTCTGCGTGTGAGTTTCATCGGATATTATACCTCATTCGACAGCTTATGTTTACAAGACTTTCTATATATCCGGTACATCATATAAGGTTGCTCTGGTTCAAATACTAGTGTGCTCGTTAACAGATGTATGCATTTATAATCATTCAGTGTTATGCTTTTAACTACAAAGAAAAAGATAGGGTTTTGTTCCTTTTTCACCGATATATCTAACCCCTTTTAATTTTTGTTTCGTTCCGTTTCGCAAAATACCAATACCTGTGTGGGTAATGGTACTTTACGTAACGGAACGGAACTAGACTAAAAACATGGTTCATACTTGATGTTTTGCGTATTATGAGTTTCATTGGACATTATACATCATTCGACTATGATTATACAGGGTTCATGTAATTTACTATTATGATTATATTAATTTTTAGAATTTAAATTTGATTTCTTAATTTCCCCTATATTGTGCCCCTCGTTCCGTTTCGCAAAGTGAAAAGGTGTTGACGGACATCGGGCGATCACAATAACTCACCTTGAGCACTTCGTGCTCAGGAGAGCTAAGAAACTGGATACCCCTTTTCAGCAACCCATCAGAACACAACCCAATTTGGTACACCCTATCCCTACGATTACTTTGTGCACAAGGTCAAATTTTCAAAAATAAAATCCAATGGAAATACTTCCACTACATCACATATACATAGACAAAGCCTGTAAACTCACTTTCATATGTTCAATGCAGTCAGTTAGGGAAGCACAAGCACACTAAACGGACTAACGAGTGAATCGGAGTATTTTCTTACAAGACATAATGAAAACATGGACCCATTTAACTGTCAAGCAAAAGGAAATCCGTATAAAGGTCAAGCCATTTCTGTCTTATGAGACACCTTGGCGCGTTTACTTCTCGTATCCTGTCGTTTTTGCCAGGCATCGGGCAGATAGCCATTCGGTACCATCATTTAACTAGCGGGCGGTTAATCAACCGGCCATATCAGATCGGTCGCCATTGTGATTCGAACCTTCGACTTCCCGCCCCGAAGAGTATCGGGATTGATAATGACGCAAATGAATATCGGCAAGTTCCGGGAAAACGTGTCTTTATTTGAAATGTGTAGGATGAAGACTCCAGTCAGTGAGCTTGTACACATGCACAATTATGCCAGAATATATTGTCTGTCAATTTAAGTTCTCCAACATATGGTTTATTTACGGACGGACGGACGTTCTGATTAAAAAGTTCTGAGGCTCTTCTCGTTTCACACTCTGCATACAGTGCATGTAAATTGAACTCGCATGATGAATAAATACGTACCCAGATCAGTTAACCATTTCTCACATTTCTCCTCTGCAGCAGACGACTTTTAAAAAAAATGTGGTAAAAGGAGAAGTTTCTCAATACGAGCAATTTCTCCATTTACCACAATTATTTCAACTATTTATAAATCATGCTATAATTTATAGATATTTTCAAAGACGTGTGCTGCAAATTTATTGTATGTGGGAAAGTGTTAACACATAACATATATATAGAGTTCTCTGGCCTTTCAGTCACGTAGACGCGTCATTTTAAAATTACACATGAATACAAGTTAAGCAACACACATTTTTCTCTTAAATGTTCAATTTTATCAACTTTCTATATGAAAACTACAGACAAATGACGCCTGAAATGTCCAAAGATTTTGATAAATATTTCTTATTTCTTTCATCACTTTTCATAAAGATGTCATTTTGGCATAATGGTTAAAAACCAGATTGAATGAAACATTTCATCAGCAAAAAATGTCCACGGATATATTCACCTTTTATGACAATGTCACTATCGGGCGTAAGTACCTCTAGCCCTGATAATTCACACCCCTGTTCATTGAATATATCAGCCAATGAATTCAGCACTCTGGCATGCCTGCTCTCCAAATAATTAACTCTGCACGACGAGGGTAAATATTATCAGTTCATCATCAACTCTGCTATGTTATTCCATTCCATCTCGTTAAGCGTCTTTCAATGCCTGTGAACAAGGTATTTCAGGGTGCATTAATCGAATCCTGCTTCTCAAATAATACCATAAGCGCTCTAATATGCATGTAAATTCAGTGGTGCTTAAATTTGCCCATGTGTAATATATATATATTGCCGAAATGGAGAAGCCTAACAATACGTTCTTTTGCGTGCGCAGTTCATGTTTTTGCAGAAGTTTCCAATAATTAAAAAATATATATATATATATATTTGAATCATTATCCACCTAATACGAAATTTGACGCATCTGCAGCAGAAATCTTATGAAAAACATCGGTGCAAAAGGTAAACTCTATTCACCAACAAGAGTTGCTGCAAGATGCAGCAATTCGCAAGGGAATCCGCATTTTATGGCTTAACAAATACTGTTTGATTCCGAAAAACACGAAACCCGCTTTTAAATATCATATAAATATATGATAATAGTTTTTTAGTTAAATACGTAAAACGAAAACAAAAACACATTTTCCCAACGTGTTGACCTCGATCTCCCAAAATTATTGTAAACATTTGTCTGCTCATGCGCGTCCTTTTCCCCTTAATATATTCTTAAAATCGCAAAACTTAGCACAATAACTTCGCATTTATGAAAAAAAATCCCATGTATCTGTTATAAAACCCCCGGTGGTTCCCAGTGATGTTACATAGACTCCGCTCTGGTATACTACTTGTGTTCAGTTGTGTGACTTCGGGTCGAAGTCAAGATAAATGTAACGGGAACGGGGTAAAGGCATAACTATTGCTGTGGAAGCCGGCTTTTATATTGAAGTTGGTAGAGTGGTTGACCTTTTCGTAAAGTTTAGCAACGTTCATCGCGGTTAGTGCCTGGATAGGTGACCCGTGATGGCTTAACACCGGTACACGTTACACTATGGTTTTAATTTTCATTTTAATTATAAACAAGAGAAAGTTGATGCAAGGCATCAATGTCGCCGGAAAAGACTGCATTGATTTATTTATGTATTCTTGACTTTCCTTAGTCTATTCAAACATTTGCTTATACATTTTATATTCATACCTATACATTAGGGTATCTATAAAAAAATAACGAAATGTGTACACATTTATCTTGGCTTAAATTTAATTTTGCTGTTGTTACTTATTTAAATAATAGTATTCATTCATATAATTTCAATGTTTGTCAATCTTATTCGAATCACAAGGTAAATATCCTAGTATTGCTTTAAAGGGAGGTAATTTGAAGAAAACAAAAGTCTTCAAAAGGAGAAATATATCAGCATTACCGTCTACAGTTTAAATTGTTCTATTGTTTGTGGATTTAAAAATGTTCTTTTTTTCTTATTTCTACATGTACAACGAAATATTGCGGCTTCTCTTCGACGCTTTGCGTCAAACATTCGTCTTGTACATGTCTAAAATAAAATAATATCAATCGCTTTTTCATATCGAAATGTGCATGCGCGAAAATCGATGTTAAAGGTCACGAAACTACACAACAGAATAGGGTCTATATTTAGCTTAGAAACAGTTCCTACTTTAGATATTCATGGATTAACATTATTAAACGAATTCTACACAAATCAAGACATCTCTTTGAACATGAAAACAACATTTAGTAAGTTAAAATTGCTATTAAAAGGAGAATCCGAAATTGACCTCAATGATGACACATAAGAGTCTGCATTAGGGGGTGTTGGTTCACGTCTTGAAGGGACCACTTTTGTCTTCGTAAATAAGACAAAAAACTTAAATGCGAGTGAAATAAAAAAAAATGCAAACATTAAAAAATCGGAATATTTATTTCATTTTAGATGTGTCATTTATTAGTGTTCGTAAACAACCACAATTGTAATATGTTCAAATCATCTAGATTTGTTTCTTTCTAATAATAAGCCGCCCTCCCATGTGATTTCCGAAAACCTATTAAAAATAGAAGTCGCGGGCTTCTGCCCGGCGACTAATAAGAGGCCCATGAGGGCCTATGCTCTTCTGGGATGGGATAATCCAGTCTTGCATGGGCGGCGAAAGGAATCATCAAACTCTCATGGATACCTAACTACTGTGCAACTTTGGTGAAGATCAGATACTAAATGGAGCCTCTATTATGTTCACAAGCTCTATTATAAGAATTTCGACAATTCCAAGGACCATAATCCAGTCTTATATGGGCGGATTTGGCTGGTTTGCAAAAGGAACCGAGCTCTCATTTATATATTGTATAATTTTGATTGAGATACAATCAAAACTGAAGACTTTATCGCGTTCACAAGCTCTATTATAGCAATTCTGACATTTTCAAGGGCCATACTCCAGTATTGCATGGCCGTATCTGGCTGGTTTGTAAAAGGAACCAAGCTGAAGACTGTATTGCGTTCACAAGCAATTGTTTACGGACGCACGCACGCACGACGGACACCACGCCACGGCATAAGCTCTTCTGGCCTTTGGACAGTAGAGCTAAACAACTACTCACATATAAAAAGACTGGTTCATTAATATTCTATTGCAAACACGAACGAGAATCAGTCTAGTGTCGAACTGCTATGGAAATATCCGAGAGATGACGGTAAAATACGGCGCATGCGCGATCAAGACGATTAACACGGTGCATGCGCAAGCCCATTGCACCAGTGGTTGTTCTTATTTTCGTCTACATTTTGTCTAAGTCGTATATGGGAGAGGGTTAAATTGGATACCTATAACACTGGCAACATTCTCCGGCAATATTTTTGGCAACTCCTTTTTGCCACACTATTTTCAAATTTCGGCTGTTGCAGATGCGTGTGGCGCCAAGCTTTATTTTCTAGAAAATGTCACTAATGCGGAGACGGGCGGCGAATAACCAATATATTGTTTTAATTAAGTCCAAAATAATGTTACCTCCCTTGTTTGAGAGTTCTGCGATCAATAATAAAGCCAATGGTATGACAGTTGGCGCGTGCCCCTGTGCAACAGTAGAGAAATCAGTGTTACAGTGGTTATGTGACAGTTAACTTGGAAATCATGGGACGGACGGTTAACGTAAATAAACCCAATGGGAGGCCGCGACCTCGAAAATTGTATGACGATTCCGATGACGAAAAATTGGATTTAAAAATTGATAGTATAAAAGAGCGCGTTAATACCCCATGTTTTGTTTACGTTTTGACATTTTTCTCCGCTCTCGGGGGATTTCTCTTCGGCTATGACACTGGTGTGATTTCTGGTGCGATGATTCTGTTGAGGAATGAGTTCGGTTTATCGTCAGTGTGGCAGGAACTGATCGTATCTGTAACCCTCGGCACGGCGGCACTCTTTGCGGTCGTCGGTGGCTGTTTGAATGACCGGCTCGGCAGACGAACCGTTATACTGACGGCATGCCTTGTATTTATGGCAGCCGGCGTCTGTATGGGGGTTGCCATTGACAAGTATATGCTACTAGCTGGGAGGGTGGTCGCCGGAGCTGCTATAGGTAAGCGATAAGAATACAACTTTTACTCATTAAGACGATATGGCGATTTCGAAGCAGACGATTTTTCAAAAAATGTCATGTGAATAGGAAAGTGTCAAGTTTCTCTATTTCTTTAATTACAATTTCCCATTTGTTTGACAATATTTCTTAAATATTTATTCATCCAAATACAACTTTCCAAGATACAAACGATTCTGGTGTACTGTATTTGAAGGATAAAATTTTTAGTAAAAATGAAAAAAAAAGACTGCACCTTTTGAGCAGTTCCTCTTTTTCCTACAATAAGACATAGCTCCATTTGAGCAGTTCCTCTTTTTCCCACAATATTTTAAAATATTTATAAATGCATAAACCTACATATTTCCTGGAAACAGTCAGTTTAGATGCCTTTCAAGTGCAATGTTTTTGTGTGAACATATTGTATAAAAAGGAGAGATTTAACTTTTTCCACAATATTTAAAAAAGAAAAACCTGTTCCTGATACAGATGATTTTGAATCAGAAGTAGATGATTGTGAAAATATGAGAGAAAATACAAAGATTTTTGTTTACAAAATGTTCAAAGATACGTTTGATCATTATCCCTTTCCCTCATATAAACACTTTCTGACGCCTCTGCAGCAGACAGCTTTTTGAAAACATAGTGACAAAAGAAGAAATTGCACAAAACGTGCAATTTTTCCTTTTGCCACAATGTTTTCCACTTTTTGTCATAGGTTATCCATTCAATAATATGACGATTTTCTATTTTTTGACAAAATACGTTCAAAGTCGTCTGCTGCAGAATTGCCGTATGAGGGAAAAGGTGAAAGAAAAGGTGGAGAGTAAATGTAAGTAAAACCCTCAACAACAAAACAAGCAGCTCTTACCGTGTAATATTTTAGACTTGAGTTTCAAAATGATGGTCCTATTTTGTCAGGGTTTGTTCTCCTTTTGCAACAATGTTTTCAATGTTTTCAACTCTTTTTGATGATTATCCTATCATTTATAAAGACTTTCCAGGTTTATGCCCAGCTGTTTCAAGGGCATCTATTGCATAACTGTTGTAAACGGGAACAGATTTACCCTTTCCCACATGTAACAAATCTGCAACACATCACCTAAAAATGTATAAGCAAAAATCGAGGGCTTGGCGTGAAACAGTTGTAGCTAAAATTGGTAATTTCTTACCAAGGTTAATCACCTCGCCATATAGTTTTTATAAGCGTTGAATCATTTTTCTTGGTAAACAATGGAAATTTAGGTGCCATTGCTCGTACTGAGCAATGGCACCTCAATTTGCATTGTTTACAAAGGGGTCAAAATTGCCCCTAAACCAGGGTTTTCAAAATAGGTTTTTAGTTACAACTGTTTCACGCCAAGCCCTCGAAATGTGGAAAAATCTCTTGTAATGAAGGTATAATAAATTGATAAGAGTAGAAATCATTATGGCATAAAGAGGAAATGCCCATTCTTGGCAATTTCTCACAATGTCTTAACCCTTTCCCTCATACGGCAATTCTGCAGCCAGGGCTTTTTTACCTTATAAAAAAGGGGCCGATTTAAGGCCCCTTCCTCTCAGAAAATAAGCATAGTTTTTCCCCTAAAAATATAAATTCCCCTCTGAATCATTGCTGAAATGCAAGCATCACCATAGTAAACATGACAATTCTGCACCCCACAAGGACTCTGTACATAGATACACTCAATCAAGATAAGATGTGAATGTCTTTAAGATAATTGTTGACAAAGCAGAAAAAGTAAAACATAAAACAAGAAACCATTAGTAGAAATCGGTATAATTTTCCCCTTATATTTTACTAAAACGCAGCGAAATTTTCCCCTTCTCAAAGGACCCAGGCCCCTTCCCCTTTTACAGAAAAATACCCCTGGCAGCAGACGACTTTGAACGTATTTTATCAAAAAATAGAAAATCGCCATAATTGAATGGATAACCTATGACAAAAAGTGGAAAACATTGTGGCAAAAGGAGAAATTGCACGTTTTGTGCAATTTCTTCTTTTGTCACTATGTTTTCAAAAAGCCGTCTGCTGCAAAATGCACTCCATTAACACTTACAACAATTGTATTGCACGGACTTCTTTGAAAGAATGTAGGATAAATATGAAAAATCTCCAATTGAAATCAACTTGGCAAAATGAGCAATTTAAAAGTCATTTACTGCAGATATCATACGTCAAACTGCATCTGCATGTTGGGAAGAGTTTCTGCTGCAGAGGCATCTCTAACCCTTTCCCTCATACGACAATTCTGCAGCAGACGACTTTAAACGTATTTTGTCAAACAATAGAAAATCTCCATAATTGAATGGATAACCTATGACAAAAAGTGGAAAACATTGTGGAAAAAGGAGAAATTGCACGTTTTGTGCAATTTCTTCTTTTGTCACTATGTTTTCAAAAAGCTGTCTGCTGCAGAGGCGTCAGAAAGCGTCTATATGAGGGAAAGGGTTAATTCATTTGAAGGAGAGAAAGAGAAAAAAATTAACATAGGCTTTCTTTAGCCTTTTCGAACATGCAGACACGTTTTGCTTCAACTGCATCGGACATGTTCTGAAAACATTGTGGCAAAAGGATCAATTTTTTCCATTTACCATAATGTTTTCAACTCTATTCAATCAATAACTATGATTTCAGTTGTGGTGATTTTGTTTTCAAAATTTGTTGTCTGTAGGAAAGGATTTTTGGGGGGAAACAAGGCTAAAAGTCATTATCCTAACTGAATGTCAAAATTAGGAACAAATTATTCTTAGAGTAGAGAAACTTGACAAAATAATTAACCCTTTATCATACAGACGCTCTATGACGCCACTTCAGCAGATTACTTTAAAAGTTTTGAAAACATTGTGGCAAAAGAATAAAATGTTCAAAATGAGCAACTTCTACTTATGCCACAGTGTTTTTATTATTTACAGTGCTCTAAATTACAGTATGATCATTTACTTTTTCATTTTAAGAATTTTTCCATATTTTTGCCCGGATGATTTCAAAGTCATTTGCTGCAGATTTGTTGTATACAATATCCCCCCTGAATTTATGAAACTTGTATTAATTACCATTCTTGATTTTTTTGACAGGTTCTTGCCTATTCCCTTTCCCTTTTACAGATGCATTTATATGCATATACAGCAAAAAACCTCTTGAAAACATTGTGGCAAAAGGAGATATTGCTCATGATGAGCAATTTCTCGATTTATCACAATATTTTCATTTCCATTCAATATTTATACTTTCATTTATAGAGGCTTTCCAAATTTCTGTCTATGTGTTTAAAAAGCTGCAGATTTGTTGTATGAGGGAAAGGCATAACATTCCCTCATATGAGAATTTTTTTTCTGCTTCTGTAGCAGCTGGGACAACTTGTCCCAGGTAACTAAGCAGCAAGCACTTTAAAATGATGGGGAAAACGAACAAATTGCTTGAAAATCCCCCCAAAACATTTGGTTTTTCCAATTCCATGCCTTTCATGTGACATTTCCAACAAAAACCCTCCGAGTTCTATTCGTCACAGGAAAACAGTAAAATTGCTTAGAAAAGCTCTAGATAATTAAGCGGCTAATTTAACCGTTTTCAACATACAACAAAGCAGCAGCTGACTTCATTAACCCTTTCCCTCATAGTTACGACAATTCTGCAGCAGACGACTTTGAACATATTTTGTCAAAATATAGAAAATCTCTATAACTGAATGAATAACCTAAGACTAAAAGTGGAAAACATTGTGGCAAAAGGAGAAATTGCTCGTTTTGAGCAATTTCTTCTTTTGTCACTATGTTTTCAGAAAACCGTCTGTGTTGCACAGGCGTCAGAAAGCATCTATATGAGGGAAAAGGTTAAAGAAAAAAATGGGCAAAAATATGAAAATCCTCTAAAAAATGGGCAATTTCTCCTTTTGCCACAATGTTTTCAAATGTTGTCTGCTGCAGAGTCGTCTGTATGTTGGAAAGAGTTCATATTACTTAATCTTTCTTTGATCGCCCGATCCCCAGTCGCGGCACTACGGTCATGGTGGAGTGCCCTTGGGCAAGGCACATTTTCTAGCCTAGTACTGGTTTGTTTACCCAGGGATCATGAATAATTACATTTAATTGCGCGCTAAATGACCTTAGCTGTCGATGCGCCATAAAACAATATACATTCATTCATTCATTCTTTGATCGCCATGAAAACCCCTTTGTACTACAATTAATGAGAAGCTGCAGCGCAGTCACTCTATTATATTCAGGAATCTGCTGTGGCCATAGTGGTACTAAGCGTTGGGGTTCGGAACTGGGCGGCTCGGGTTTGATCCTCAGTCATGCCGCTGTGGTCATGGTGGAGTGCCCTTGAGCAGCGAGGCATATTTCCTAGCCTAGTACTAGTGTGTTTACCCAGGGATCATGGATAAGTGAACTGTTGCAGTGATATAACTGAAATAATGTTGAAAACAGCGTAAACCCCCAATAAAACGAAACAGTAATTAACTCTATTCTTTGGAATACCACACGATCAAAGTTTATTTTAATAAAAAAAAGTGATATTTCTGAGACCGTGAGTGTTAAGGTAGTGAAAACAGTAAATGTTGTCTCCCATTTGGATAAAATTACAATTACTAATTGGGTTAAATAGAGAATGACTGGCTTCAGCGCTTCTTAAGGACAATAAACCTTTCCTGCATACAAACAAATCTGCAGCAGACGACTTTGTATAATATCATGGCCAAAACTATTGAAAGCTCTCTATAAATGAAAATGTAATTATTGAATAAAATAATATTTTGTCAAAAGGAGAAATTGATCATAATTATTAATTTCTTCATTTGCCACAAATTCTTTAAAAGTTGTCTGCTGCATAATTGCGTCAAAATGCTGTTTAGATTGAGCAGTATTACAGGCTGATCTGAACATTAACCCTTTCCCTCATATAGGCACTTTCTGACGCCTCTGCAGCAGACGGCTTTTTGAAAACATAGTGACAAAAGAAGAAATTGCACAAAACGTGCAATTTTTCCTTTTGGCCACAATGTTTTCTACTTTTCGTCATAGGTTATCCATTCAATTATGGAGATTTTCTATTTTTTGACAAAATACGTTCAAAGTCGTCTGCTGCAGAATTGCTGTATGAGGGAAAGGGTTAACACTGATCAGAAATGCCAACTTAGTTCTTTTTCACACAGACAAAAAATACCAGAAGATTTTAAAATGTCAAATAAGCCCATTATCAAGAAAATTGTCTATTCAGGTTTTTTTTTTCTTCCTTTGTCATTTCTGTCATTTGATATTGGCACCCTTTCATCTTTGGGAAACTAATATTTTGAACCAAGATCAGTTTAATTTTCTGAGAATAGTAGGAATAACCAAAGACCTAATAACACACTTCTTTGGAATAACTCATAAAGAAAATGTTATATTGTTCACAAGGCTTATCCAAAACTTTAAAAATGGTAGTGATGGCTTTCCCTCCCTTTGGCGCTCAGGTTTGTGGAGTTAGCATTACAGTCCCTGACTGATTTAAGGACAATTGGACCAGCAGTAACCCAGGAAATGCTGTGATATTACTGAACACTTGTTGAGCACAGTGTCAAACACCATACAAAAAAACCACAAGTCTTTTAATCCACAATCTAATCTTTTCATTCTATATTTTCTTATTTATTAATTCTTTTTGAATAGTTATTAATTAACCCTTTCCCTCATATAGACACCTTCTGACGCCTCTGCAGCAGACAGCTTTTTGAAAAAAATGTTGCCTAAAGAAGAAATTGCTCAAAACGAGCAATTTCTCCTTTTGTCACCATGTTTTTAACTCGATTCAATTATTGTTCTTAAAGGGATTTTCTGTACTTTTGCCTAGACACTTTCAAAGTCGTCTGCTGCAGATTTGTTGTATGTGGGAAAGGGTTAAATGTCATTTCGGCTAAAGGATTAATGCCATCAGTATCAGGTGCCTAGGGAATCCACTTTCTTTGATATTGCTCAAATTTAATGTTTTTTCTACTGGAAAAATGACATCTGTTTTTATGAATTAGATTTGTTTTGTACCAATGCAACTTTAAGATTTTTATCTCAGATATATATGAATGGAATTGTTCCGATTATTTTCTTGAAGAAACTACAATTGTCACTGAAAATGGTTTAACACTTTCCCACATAAAATAAATCTGCAGCAGACAGCTTTGAAATTATCTACAGAAAATCTCTATAATTGTAGGTATTATTATGGAAAGAAAGTTGAAAACATTGAGGCAAAAGGAGAAATTATTGCTTGTTTTGAACAATTTCTTCTTTGTTCACAATGTTTTCAAAAGTTATCTGCTGCAGAGGCATCTAGAAGTGATACATTTTTACTCATCTGCAGCAGATGACTATTGAAAACATTATGGCAAGAGAAGAAATTGCTCATGATAAACAATTTCTCCTTTTTGTCACATTATTATGCTTTTAACTCTATTAAATTATTAGTCCCCTACCGGCGTGCCGAAGGGGACTCTTAGGTTTGCACTCCGTCCGTCAGTCAGTCAGTCCGGCAAATCAGTTTTCCGCACTTTTTTTCTACATGCTTTGAGGTATTGAGCTGAAATTTTGTATATGCCTTTGTAATCATGTGTCACAGATCAAGTTCGCGTTTCCTGGGATTTCGTCAATTTTTTAATGAGTTATGCCCCTTTTTGGACTTAGAATATTCGTTTTCCGCACTTTTTTTCTACATGCTTTGAGGTATTGAGCTGAAATTTTGTATATGCCTTTGTAATCATGTGTCACAGATCAAGTTCGCGTTTCCTGGGATTTCGTCAATTTTTTAATGAGTTATGCCCCTTTTTGGACTTAGTGCAAACCGGTAGGGGACTATGGTATTGCTTGCAATCCAGTTACTTGTTCTACTTTGATTTGAGAATTTTTTTATAATTTGCTCAGATGTTTTCAAAGTCATTCGTTGTAGATTTGTTGTCTGTGGGATTTTAGGGGTTAATGAGTAAAAGTTAACGTTAGCATAATCAGAATAGATTTGGTCCAACATTTTGGTCCTACAGTTTATGATCTTGATCCTCATGTTTATCAAGATTCTTTATAATATGAGCCGTTCCGACACGTCTGCAGCAGACAGCTTTTTGAAAACATAGCGACAAAAGAAGAAATTGCACAAAACGTGCAATTTCTCCTTTTGCCACAATGTTTTCCACTTTTTGTCATTGGTTATCCATTCAATTATGGAGATTTTATATGTTTTGGCAAAATATGTTCAAAGTCGTCTGCTGCAGTATTGTCATATGCATGCTTACCAACCTTTTCTCATCCTCAAGGGGGAGTTTCATAATCTCAAAGTGGGGGATTGGGGTTTGAAGGGGGAGATTTTCAGCGCCATGAATTTAAACAGTAGAAATGTTCACAATAGAACGGAATTTAGATAACTATGCAGGGATACATGTACAATACTTTCAATATTTAATATATATTAACAACATTTTAATTTATAGACATACTTTTGAATGAAAAACACGGGTACCAATGGAATAAAGACACATGGACAAGAAATATACATACATGTATTAATCATTTAGTTGAGCTACACACATTGTTTTGAACTTGTTGAAAGAAAGGGCCTTTTATCAGTGACAATATGTTAAAAAGTTGATGTTAGAAAATGATTGTAGTAATTTTCAGTACATTTATCCTCATGATTTGATTTTAAAAAAAGAAAAAAAAAAATTTTGTTTTTTGTTTTTTTGTTTTTTAAATTTTCGAATTTCGAAAATCGTGAGTTTCTCCCTCACGATCGTGGGAGTGGGGTTACGCCCTTCAAATCGTGAGACTCACGATTGAATCTGGAGGGTTGGTAAGCATGCATATGAGGTAAAGGATTGAAGTATTGACCTGGATCAGCTGAAGCATGCTGCGCAGGCTAACCCGGACAGACACTTTCCCACCTCCTGTGGATTTTCTGTCTCAGGAATCATTAGTCTATACCTATATCCCCCTGATAAGGAATGTGTCAGCCCGGATCAGTCTGCGCAGGCTGATCTGGGTCAATACATTACGCAGAGACCATAATGTTGGTTTTCCAGCGGGACGGCTCATATCTCAAATAGAAGAAGTTGTTTGCTCCACAATCTTGAACGGTAATAATGTAATACAACACAATAGTCAAAATTCGAGCAAGTAAGAGTAAAGTCCTATACCAGTGCATGACCTCCCAGAGACACTTCAATGACCTTTACCTGTGAGGAGCCGCTCTTCACAAGAAGATCAGCGTCAAAGCTATATTTTCAAGAGGTTAAAACTTTGAACCATTTTCCAACATACAACAAATCAGTGCAGCAGATGATTATTGAAAGTGTCTTTTTTTAACCCTTTCCCCCCATATAGACGCTTTCTGACGCCTCTGCAGCAGACAGCTTTATGAAAACATAGTGACAAAAGAAGAAATTGCTTATTACAAGCAATTTCTCCTTTTGCCACAAATTGTTTTCCGCTTTTCGTTATAGGTTATATCCATTGAATTATAGAGATTTTCTATTTTTTGACAAAATATGTTCGAAGTCATCTGCTGCAGAATTGATGTATGAGGGAAAGGGTTAAAGGTGTATGCTGCAAAAGTTTGCAGGTGCATCTGCATGAGGGGTTGGGTAATTGAAGATGGATTCCAAACAGATGACTTTAAGAACTGAAAATTAGGTAGACGAATAAAGCAAATGCAACACAAATTGATTAACAATAAGCAATAATAAAACAGTTCTGCTGCAGATTTGCTATGTGTTGGAAAAGGGTTAAAACCGAAATTATAGAGTAGTTACTGTATGACTTGTATAGTTAGCGACACAGAAATATTGACAAATTAAAAAAAATCTTTGAAATTACAGCTTTGGTAAACATCAATGAAGCTAATAGACAGGAAAATGGGCCATGCTACATAAAATGATTATTGCTTAACCCTTTCCCTCATATAGACGCTTTCTGACGCCTCTGCAGCAGACAGCTTTTTGAAAACATAGTGACAAAAGAAGAAATTGCACAAAACGTACAATTTCTCCTTTTGCCACAATGTTTTCCACTTTTAGTCATAGGTTATCCATTCAATTATAGAGATTTTCTATTTTTTGACAAAATGCGTTCAAAGTCGTCTGCTGCATAATTGCCGTATGAGGGAAAGGGTTAACTTAGATATCTCTTTAATTGCTAATGTTGGTTCTTTCATTGTAAGAGAATGTCCGTTAGTTACCTGCATAAAGATGGGTGTATTCTAAAAATCTGGATTTTAAAAAATCACTAACACTTGAATTTCGGCAGCTGGAAATAAAATAATCGCCCATGCTGTATTTTTTAACGCTTTCCCACATAGGACAAATCTTCCGCAGAGATCTTTCATAACGTCTAGTCAAAAATACTGAAAATCTCTATAAATGAAAATATACTATTTTTATATATTGTTGAAAGCATTGTGGCAAAAGGAGAAATTCCATTTTCTTCTTTACTTGCAATGTTTTCAAAAAACATCTGCTGTAAAATTTTAATGTGTTGAACTTTTGAACACAGTATTTTCTTAAATTGAACAACTTTTACATTTCTACCAATAATTTTGTCTAACCCTTTCCCACATACAACAAATATGCAGCAGACTACTTTGAAAAGGCAAAAAAGTGAAAAATCTCTATCAATGAAAAAATAATTGAAAAAAAATTGTTATGAGTATTATGACCAATTGAAAATTCTTTAAATTGCCACAATGTTTTCATAAGTCATCTTCTGTAGAGATGTGAGAAAGCAATTTCTCCTTTTGTCATAATGCCAAAATGCTTTTAACTTCAGTGACTAAATTTACTATCATTCAAAAACATTTTAACCCTTTCCCACATACAACAATTCTACACTAAACCACTATATTCCTGGACAAAATTGGAAACTCCCTTTAAATGAAAGTAAAATAATTTAATAGAGTTGAAAACATGATGACAAAAGGAGAACTTTCTTGTTTTGAGCAATTTCAAAAAGCAGTCTGCTGCAGAGGCGTCAGAAAGTGTCTATATGAGGGAAAGGGTTAAAGAAGTTTAATTTTATTTGCAGTTATGCTTTGAAAGTCATCCACTGCAGACAATATTGTATGTTGGAAAAAGGTTAACCCATTCCCACAAACAGCAAATACAGCAAACAACATGAATAAAGAAAACAAATGAAAAAAATCCCAACAATTCGGTTTTACTAGCTGTACGTAATTATTGAAGACAAATTGAAAACATGATGCTAAGCCGAAACGTTGTACAAGTTCAGCCGCTGCAGATGCAGCCAAATGCACCCGCAAGTGGGAATGAAAGGGTTTAACCCTTACCCTCATAGAGACGCTTTCTGACGCCTCTGCAGCAGACGGCTTTTTGAAAACATGGCGACAAATGTTACTGTATTCAGTAATTATATCTTCATTTATAGAGACTTTTCATAATTTATACTAAATGTCTTCAAATGCAGATATGCTGTATGTGGGAGAGGGGTTAACACTTTCCAAAATACAACAAATCTGCAGCAGACGACTAAAAATTTACCGGAAAAAAATTGGAAAGTACAATAATTGAACAGAGTTGAAAACATGGTGACAAAAGTAGAAATTGCTTGTTTTGAGCAATTTCTTCTTTTGTTGCCATGTTTTCAACAGGCCGTCTGCTGCAGGCGGAGTCAGAAAGCCTCTATATGAGGGAAAGGGTTAAATTTGAGGTCTTCTGGGATCAATAAGGCATGATTGTTTATCAATATGGTAATCCTAGTGAAATCACTATGAATAGTCCTATTGTTCCATTTGTGAGCATTCTATTAACCCTTTCCCACTAATACATGTTACAACTCTGCAGCAGACGACTTTGAAAACATCTTGGCAAAAGCACAGAAAATCCCTTTAAATGAAAGAACACTAATTGAATAGATTTGAAAACGTCATGTCACAAAAGGAGAAATTGTTTGTTTTGAGCACCATGTTTTCAAAAATCCGTCTGCTGCTGAAGCTTCAGAAAGTATCTATATGAGGGAAGGGGAACCCTTTGCCACATACAGACCCTTTCAGATGCCTCTGCAGCAGACAGATTTTGAGAACACAGCTGAATAGCAAAATGAGAGGAGAAGAAAATAATTCAAAGGAAGCAATTGCTGGGTATGAGCAATTTTTTCTTTTACAACATTTGTTTTCATGAGTCGTCTGCTGCGGATGTGTCAAAATGCATCTGCAAGTGGGACAGAGATATAGTGAAACCCTTTCCCATATAAAGACACTTTCTTTCTGATGCCTCTGCAGCAGACGACTTTTGGAAACATTGTGGCAAACAGAGAAATTGCTCATTATGATTATATACTTTCCTTTATAAGGATTTTCTATATTTTTTGCCTTGCTGTCTTCAAAGTCGTCTGCTGCAAGTTTATTGAATGTGTGAAATTCACGTCAGTTAAAAACAGCCCATGTTAAACAGTTATTTCTGGAAAATTGATTATAATAATTATTATTAAGATACAGAGTTGAAAAATATTGTAGAGCCTTAATTAACAGGTGAAAATTCAGTAATTTGTAATTTCTCCTACAGTATTATCAAAAGTCTTTTTCCTTTCCCACATAAATTTTAATCTGCAGCAGACGACTTCGAAAAACATATTGGCTACAACATGAAAAATACTCATAATTAGGGGTTTAATTATTAAAATAGAGTTTAAAAAACATTGTGGGAAAAGGAAAAAATTGCTTCCTGAATAGAGTTGAAATCATTCTGGCAAATGGAGAATTGCTTACTAATATTAACCCTTTTCCTCATATAGATGCTTAATTTCTGACACCTCTGCAGCAGACAGCTTTTTGAAAACGAGCAATTTCTCCTTTTGCCACAATGTTTTCCACTTTTAGTCATAGGTTATCAATTCAATTATAGAGATTTTCTATTTTTTGACAAAATACGTTCAAAGTCGTCTGCTGCAGAATTGTTGCATGAGGGAATCTAAAGGTTAACAAATTCTATTTTCACCTTTTGCTACAAGAAATTCTGCTGCTTCTTACTGGTGTCAGAAAACATTAAAGAATCTGGGAATGGATTAAAGCAGATGAGACATGAACTAATTCATCAGGAAGTATAAACACCTAGAAACTGACAATATAACCTTTTGTTTTGAAATGTACAAAGTTGTGGGAAAAGAAGAAAATGGTAATTTTTACAGTTTATAACAGTTATTAGAATGGAGAAATATTTCTGCAAGGTCATTATAAGTCAATCATTTGAAAGGATTTAAACCATTACCCTGATCAGATTAGAAGTTCCAGTCGGCAAAACATCTCCGTATAAAATGGTTTTATCATAAAGTTGCAAGTTATTAGACCTTTCCCACATACAACAAATCTGCAGCAGACGCCTTTGAAAATATAGTGACAAAAGCTTGAAAAATCTCCATAAAGGATAGCTTAATTAATTATAAAATAAAGTTGAAAACATTGTGGCCAAAGGTGAAATTGCTCATCATGAGCAATTTCACCTTTCGCCACAATGTTTTCAAAAGTCGTCTGCTGCTATTGCGTCAAAATGCGTCTGTAGGTGGGAAAGGGTTAAACAAATCTGCAGCAGATGATTTTGGAAACATCCAGACAAAACAAGGAAAACATTTCTATAAATGGGAGAACTTTTATTGAATAATTTAAAAACACTTGCAAAAGGAAGAACTTGCTCATGATGAGCAATTTTTCCTTTTGCCACAATGTTTTTTATAGTAGTCTGCTGCAGAAGCTCAGAAGGTATCTGCATGTGGGAGAGGGTTAATTTTTTGACAAAGATATTATTTTTACACCCCCAGATACATAGTATATGGGGGCTATATAGGAGTCACGCTTGTCGGTCGGTCGGTCGGTTTGTTGGTTTGTCGTATGTTGGTCTGTGGACATTTCTGGTGAACACTATTCTCAGCAACCCATGGTCAGAATTCAATATAATAACTTCACAAGAATGATTGATATCAAGCCTAGTTGTGCATATTGTCGGCGTGTTGCACTGGAATTATTTTTAAATGAGTTATGGCCCCTTGAATTATTTCTCATACATATGTATATTGTCAGGCACCAGCTGGGGGATACATCAGCTTCAGTGATATTTCTAGTTTTTGTGGGAATATGAGAATTTTGTTGATTTTCTGTAAAAAAATGAATTCGTCTGCTGCACAAGTCTGAGGTCCAACGTCGACTGTTTCTTCGAACACCAGCTCAGCCTGAACATCATTTTCTGAGGTTTGACAAGTCACTGTGACAAGCTTCATACGTCTTCCACCAATGGGCTAACAGTCTATGTGGGAAAGCAGCCAGTTGCTTCGAGAAGGAAGTTGTGTGGTGTACTGGTGTGAGAAAGCCATGAAACTCATCAGTAGGTGAACTTGGCTGCCGTCATATGACTGAAATCTTGTTGAAAATCTCGTTAAACCACAAACAATCACTTCAGTGAAAGCCGGGTTATGGATGTTAACCATTATGACAGAATCATGTAACCTGTCATCTGAAATACAATACTTGCAGCACCCTTAGTCTTGTATCACCGTTTACCTAGCAGAGGTCCAGATAAGATGGGGTATTCAGCTCTTTTTCCCACAATTTCTCTCTTATTATCAACGCCAACCCTATGTTGTGGGTACTCAAAATAATCGTCTCACTGAGACGATTCTTTTGAGTACCCACAACAAAGGGTAAGAGGATCAAATAAGGATTTTAGAACTTACAAAATGCTACTGATCTAGAGCTCTGCCTGGTATGAAGTATATAGAGCCATCCATTTGAAAATATCAGAGGAAAACAATAACGGGAAATTAGTGGTAAAGATTAGAGTTGAAAACATTGTTGGACACAAAAGGAATTGGCTCGTAATTCAAAAGCAATGGGATTTTTCACTCAGATGTTTTTCAATGCAAACGACTGTAAAAAATATCACTTCAGGAAACATAATCCCCTAATGTTCCACTGGGAAATTCTGTTTGAACTGTACTTTGATGAAGATATCATAGGACATTAGCATGCAGCAATATTCTATCTACTATTCGTTCAATAAGTTACTATAAGACACGCAGAAACCGAAACATGCTTCATGAAAGCCAAACACGTTTCAGTAAATTTCCATAAAAACCTACTTTGCTTCATTGAAGCGAAATGGCTTTTCACATTCAACGGTTAAGTTTAACCCTCTCTCACATGCAGACGTATTTTGACGCATATGCAATAGATGTATTTTGAAAACATTGTGGCAAAAAGAGAATGAGCAATTTCTCCTTTATGTCATAATGTTTTCAACTCTGTTCAATATTTTGTTACCTTTGAGTCATAGAAACAACAGGCAACTTTGGAAAATTCAGGGTAAAAAATAGGTATGGCTATTGTATAAACTTTAAAACATTGTGGCAAGTAGAGAAAGTGCTCATGGTGAGCAGTTTCTGATTTTGCCAAAAAGTTTTTAAAAGTAGAGGCATCAAGTCGTGTCTGCATTTGGGAGGGTAAATAAATGTTGCTCTCAATTTCAAAACCGCCAAAGGTTCTGTTTACATGTGATGTGATTCCTTTCATTTCCTAATTCACCTTGATAACACCTGCCTAGATGTGAGGAAATAATTGATTAAAATGCCAGCAAGTACTGCTCCTAATAAGATGTTCAGAAACTGTTCATTTAAGTGCAAAAATCCAATACTTATTAGGGTTATGACCGGATATTGGTTTCCCAGTCAATCAAGTGTTTTTCAGTTCATTGACACTGCCAGACCAGATATAAGTGACTACCTTGAAAAGCAGGAAGTATAAAACCATATGACAAATACAATCAAGGGAGACAATAGTTGCTATTGGAATAACCAACCATTTTTAAGGGAGATAACTGTTACTTTTGGAATAACCAACCAATTTTGACCACCAAACTTGAGTCAATTATATTATCCCTTTCCCTCATATAGACGCATTCTGACACCTCTGCAGCAGATAGCTTTTTGAAAACATAGTGACAAAAGAAGAAATTGCACAAAACATGCAATTTCTCCTTTTGCCACAATGTTTTCCACTTTTTGTCATAGGTTATCCATTCAATTATGGAGATTTTCTATGTTTTGACAAAATACGTTCAAAGTCGTCTGCTGCAGAATTGTCGTATCGGGGAAAGGGTTATACCCTCTTCACATATATTTTATTAGGGACTGTATGGAACACTGCAACTGCCTTATTTGATGTTACAACTTGACGTGCATTCGTAGCAGCATTGTGTGTGACGATTTCGTCATTACATGTTACAGTCTTATCATTGCATGAGACAATACAATACAATACAATACAATACAAATACCTTTATTTCTCTCAGTTCTACAGTCATGAGGATGAAAAAAATATACAGTCAAAGCGGCGAAAAAATTACAAAAAAGAGGTAATGTTGAGAAATATAAAAGGTGTAAAGAGCTTAATAATACGAGAATTGTGAAATATTAAAAAATTCAATTGTCTTCAATCCACAATTACAATACACTCTTGTATGAAAGCGGTATTTTCATTGCAAAGGATTGCTCGACAGAATTGTCATTAGATGTGGTGGGATGAACATTACGTGTGATTGTTTTACCCCCCCCCCCGATGTGTGAACAAAGTTACATGTGATAGTTTTACCCCCCGATGTGTGAACATTTCATTCATACCTGTGACGACACCTCTTACATATGTGTGACGGTATTATCTTTGCATGTGACAGAAAAAAGTCATTGTGTGTGTTTGGGAGTCAACATTAAGTTTGGTAGTTTAACCCTTTCCCTCATACGGCAATTCTGCAGCAGACGACTTTGAACATATTTTGTCGAAAAATAGAAAATCTCCATAATTGAATGGATAACCTATGACAAAAAGTGGAAAACATTGTGGCAAAAGGAGAAATTGCACGTTTTGTGCAATTTCTTCTTTTGTCACTATGTTTTCAAAAAGACGTCTGCTGCAGAGGCGTCGGAAAGCGTCTATATGAGGGAAAGGGTTAATACATGTATACTTGCGGATGTCATGATGTCATATGGTTAAGTGTTCTTGGGCATGTTGAATTTCTTAACCCTCCTCCACATAGAGATGCATTTTGACGCATCTGCAGCAGATGACTTTTGAAAATGTCATGACAAAAGGAGAAATTGCTAAAAACAAGCAATTTCTCCTTTTGCCACAATGTTTTCAACTTTTTTCAGTAATCATACATACAATTATATTGATTTTCCATATATTTTAGTAAACATTTTTAAGTGCATAAAATAAAAAAACCAACAGCATTTCCAGCTGTCAAAGAGTTAAAACTATTGTGTGAAAGCAGATATATATTCTTTTTAGGCAATTCTCTTTTTTCCACAAGGATTTTAAAAGTTTAAAGCAGCAAAGGCCTCAAAAGGTTAATAATTCATTTTGATATAACCCTTTCCCTCATATAGACGCTTTCTGAAGCCTCTGCAGCAGACGGCTTTTTGAAAACATAGTGACAAAAGAAGAATTGCACAAAACGTGCTGCAGAATTGTCGTATGAGGGAAAGGGATAACAAAAGACTAATTGTAAAACAGTTTTACAAATTCAAGAAGGGGAAATTGGTCTTCAAGATATAATTTGAAAATTTCTCCTATTTTTGATATAACCATAACTGAAACAAACAAACCAACCAGCAGAGAACTAGAAAAGGGAGAGTAAACTGGTCTTTTCCCCACAATATCTCTCTTAATACTCAACCAAACCCTATGTTGTGGGTACTCAAAATGATCGTCTCATTGAGACGATTCTTTTGAGTACCCACAACATAGGGTTTCAGTGTCAAATAAGGAATTTAGAACGTGAAAAATGCCCCTTATCTAGAGCTCTGAACCAATATGGTAGGTCGCCATCAGGAACAGGTTCTACGAATTGAAGGGGTAAACCATTTGTAGAAAAAGTAGTCAGTCTTCAAAATATCTTAACCCTTCCAACTTGCAGATTCATCTGCAGTAGATGCCATTTTAAAACATTGTGGCAAAAGGTGAAATTGCTCATCATGAGCAATTTCACCTTTTGCCACAATGTTTTCAACTTTTTTTAATAGTTACACTTTCATTAATTCATAGATGTTTTCTATGATTATGCTTAAATGTTTTCAAAGTCATCTGATGCAGATTGGAAACAGGGATTGAAATATCATATCAGGAAAACAGTTAAACCCTGTTTGCACTTTTGCCACAATGTTTATAACTCTGTTATTGAGCCATGCTCTACGGAAAAAAAAACAAGCCTTTGAGTATTTTTGGCAAGCAGACGCTCTAGGTTAGATGCGTATCTTGTTCTAAAATCCTAATTTGACCCTTAAACCCTATGTTGTTGCCTTGTGGGTACCCAAAAGAATCATCTCCGTGAGACGATTCTTTTGAGTAGCCACAACATAGGGTTTATTTGAGTTATACAAGAGAGATATATTGTAGGGAAAACCGCACTGTTTACTTCTCCCTATCTAGTCTGCTGACAAGTGTAGAAATCGATCAATTTGCAAATCCATACTATGTGATATGAATGCACAATGTCACGCAATGCGGCTTCTTCAAAGCGTTTCAGCAAATAGTGCAGATATATATCAGACTAATGCATGATAGGTGCAGTGTAATCTGGATCTGCACTGGTTGCGCCTGCCCTACAGTTGGTTTTCCTGTAATGCCGCTAATGCAATTATATACTTTCATTTGAAGAGATTTCAAAGTCGTTTGCTGAAGGTTTTTGTTCTCACATACAACAAGTCCACAGAAGACAACTTTGAAAACATAAATATAAAATCTTAATACAGTCAAACTTGTGTGAGCAGTCACATGCGATCAGCGGTCACTGCCATTAAACGGTCACTGCCATTAAACGGTCACTTTAAATCTCTCCCAACCAGTTATACTCTATAAACTGCGTTGATCAGCGGTCCCCTTTGAAACGCGGCCAGCTCCACACTAATTGGTCGAGATTAGCTGTAATCTTATTGTGTTCAATGGTCACTCAACACACGACTTGGATTCGCAAGGTGTTACATTATCGGTGTTTAATACATACAGGTCACATTATCTGGTCTTTTCATACGCCTAGTTAGATCTAGGGTACCGAAAACAGCCGACATGTGCGGAATGATAGTTGCATGATGTCGGCAAAATTGAAAATTGAAAAAGATATTTATGAGCGTTTTAGACCGAAAGAATTTCCATTTTTAATCTTAAGATTATCGAGTAAAATTTTGTGCAAAATGTAAACGTAGATTCGGACGCAATTTTTTATAAGTTATTTTGCGAATTTCAAAGTGAAGTAAAAAAATATTTGAAAGTCAAGTTAGCTGTAAACGTAGGTTTAATAGCACAATGAAATATTTGATAGAAAAAAGCTACAAATCTTCATAACAATGTTTAAATACAAGTTTATAAAGACAATTTACTATTTGTAATGTAATCACTATTCCTAACAGTTACATGTAATATTATGTGAACTGACAAAACTTGAACAAATCTGATCAAGTCATGAAATTTTTATCAGCAGCCACCTATCTTAAGCAGCCAGTTTCATCATATCCCTTGGGGGGCTGCTGATCGCAAGTTTGACTGTATAATTATGAAAGCATAATTATTGAATTGCGTTGAAAACATTGTGGCAAAAAGAGAAATTGCTTCTTTTGAGCAATTGTTTCTTTTGCCACAATGTTTTCAAAAAGTCTTCTGCTGCAGAGACGTCAGAAAGCGTCTGTATGTGGGAAAGGATGTGTAAACGGACACTTTGCATCTAAAAAAGGTTTGTTTTGTTAGAAAATTAATATTTGGAAAAAACATTATAACATAAATTTCCTGAAAATTTAATTAAAGCTATTATATCTGATGGCTTTAATCTTGTCTGATACAAATACTGCTATAACAGTGTAATAAATATTACTTTGGTGGTGCGATGCGATGTTTCTGCATAAAACATCCTATTGGCAAAGATTTCTAATATGTGTCAATTCCACCTGATTGCCAATGATGACAAGAAAAATTCTTTTTCACTGTTCAATTAATTATCTTTTTAGAAAATCTCAATTTTAATTAACCCTTTCCCATATGCAGACACTTTGACATAGAAAAGTCATAGCTTAACCCTTTCCTTCATGTAGACGCTTTCTAATGTCTCTGCAACAGACGGCTTATTGAAAACATAGTGACAAAAGCATAAATTGTTCAAAATGAGCAATTTCTCCTTTTACCACAATGTTTTCCACTTTTAGTCATAAGTTATCATTCAATTAAAGAGATTTTCTATTTTTGGACAAAACATGTTCAAAGTCGTCTGCTGCAGAATTGTTGTATAAGGGAAAGGGCTAAATATACCTTATCCCTTTCCGACTTGCAGGTGCATTTTGACACCTGCAGCAGACAACTTTTTAAAACATTGTTGCAAACAGAGAGATTTCACGTTTTATCACAATGTTTTTGACTTTATTCAATTTTACTCAATTATTGTTCTTTTGTTTATAGAGAATTCCCATATTATTGTCAGAAATTCACCCTACAACCTTGCTTTGAATGACAGCTACCGTGATCAGAAATTTGCTGGTGCCTTAAAAGAGCATGCCAAATCGTGTCCGCCATTTTGTCAGGCAAACCACCGAGTTTGTCTAACATCGACAGATATTTAAAAAAGAATTTTTTATGAATTTCACTGAAGTTATATTTTAAGATAACCAACTCAAATAAAGTTGTCTACTGCAGATTTGTCAAATGCAGCTTTATTTTACATGTCGTACAGTTAACTGTACCATAATTGGCTATTGCTCCTCAGGAAAGTCTAGCGTTCACCTGGGCCCGAAAATAAAAAACTCTTAAAACCTTCTTTGTGCTCAGAAATGAACTAAGTTGCTTTTGTCCAATCAGATTCTTGAGCACAAATTCTGAGCCTAGAGTAAAGTTTTGAAGTTCGAGCTGGATCTGCACTGTTCGACCTGGATCTGCACTGTTCGACACCTTCAATGTACATTAACATCACATAGAAATGTAACTGGAAAGGGGTACAAATACCACTTTTACAGCCTTGCTTTGGAAGCTGGCTTTTATAGTGACATAGAGTGGTTGGCTTCATCACAAAGTTAAGCAACGTACATCGTGGTTTAAGTACCTGGATGGGTGGCTTAACTGCATGAAGGACCCGGTACACACTCAAAATGGTGGCAGAGGTGGGATTTTGGGATGACATCACCATCATCTCCATCTCTGGTGGTTTCCCATGGATATTACATAGGTTCCGCTCTGGTGTACTGCTAGTGTGCAGTTGTGTGACTTCGGGTCGAAGTCAAGGGAAAGAGGGAGAAATGTTATGAGAATGGGGTATAGGTAAAAATACCACTTCTACAGCCTTGCTGATGAAGCAGGCTTTTATAGCAACATTGGTAGAGTAATTGGCTTTATTACACAATTAAGCAACGTACATTGTGGTTAGTGCCTGGATGGGTGGCTTAACTACGTGCTGGACCAAATACACGTTGCAGTAGATGTGTAAATTGAATGTTTAAATGCTTGACAAAGCTACTCTTTGGTTGGTTTTCGTCAAGTAGACAAATAATCAGCTAGATATTTGTATATGGGGATATATAGATATACTGAACTGGGCTAACGTTGCCTCTGGCACAAGAAGTCCTGAGTTTGAACCTATATTTCAGCAGCCCCAAGCTATTGAAGTAAAGTAACTAAAATTTAATATTCATAGCATTCATAGCTTCCTATTTGGGTTAAAGCGGGAAATTAACTGCAATCATTCCAACTTGGATGGTTCTATTAGAATGAATTTGTAACACAAGTTTATTTTGTGATGACACACTGAAGCATTCATCTAGTCTGTCGTGTTGACATGTTTCACTGATGAAATCTTGAACAAATCAGTAAACCTGGCAGTGAAACTATTAAATTTGCATGGAGCAATTACTATATTTAGTAGCAAAATGTGGGCGGATAGGCAACTTCAACAGATAATCAAGTTTTAATCTTTTCCCTTATTACTTTGATTTTTGACACCTCTACAGCAGATAATTTTTTTAGAAAAATGTAGTGAAGTTGCTAGAAAATCATTTTCAACCTGTTTCCACATACAGATTGATGATGCCTTTTAAATCATTATGGCAAAAGGAGGAATTTTTCATAATGAGCAACTTCTTCTTTTTCCCACAATATTATCAACTCCATTCAATAATATACTTTCATTATTATAGACATTTTCTATATTTTTGCTTAGATGTTTTCAGAGCTGCTGCTGATTAGTTATCTATATGAAAGTGGTAAAGAAAATTTAAATTGCTCACAAAGAGCACTTTTTCCTTCTCCCTTTCCCACGCATGTTGACGCCTCTGCAGCAAATGACTTTTGAGAATATTGTGACAAAAGGAGAAATTGCTCATTCTTTGGCCAGAATGTTTTCTACTCCATTTAATGATTCAACAATGTTTTCATTTTTTTTTATTAATTGTACCTTTATTTATAGAGTTCCCATTGAATTTGCTTATCCCTTTCCCTCATATAGACGCTTTCTGACGCCTCTGCAACAGACGGCTTTTTGAAAACATAGTGACAAAGAAAGAAATTACACAAAACGTCCTTTTGCCACAATGTTTTCCACTTTAAGTCATAGGTTATCCATTCAATTATAGAGATTTTCTAATTTTTGACAAAATATGTTAAAAGTCGTCTGCTGCAGAATTGTCGTATGAGAGAAAGGGTTTTATATGTTTTCAAAGGCATCTGCTGCAGTTTTGTTGTATGAGGGAAAGGGTTTTATATGTTTTCAAAGGCATCTGCTGCAGATTTGTTGTATGAGGGAAAGGGTTTTATATGTTTTCAAAGGCATCTGCTGCAGATTTGTTGTATGAGGGAAAGGGTTTTATATGTTTTCAAAGGCATCTGCTGTAGATTTGTTGTATGAGGGAAAGGATTTTATATGTTTTCAAAGGCATCTGCTGCAGATTTGTTGTATGAGGGAAAGGGTTAAAAGTCTTCTGCCACAGAGGCATCGAATATTGTCTGTATCATGGAAAGGGTTGAAAGATGGGCATTTGTTAGAAAAAAGTTTCCGCCTGATGCCTGTTATTCATGTCT
>JASEVX010000007.1:60721888-60910784 GCA_031761405.1 Serripes groenlandicus
ATTCCGTCTGTCTGTCTGTCCGTGCGTCTGTCTGTATGTCTGTCTGTATGTCTGTTAGTCTCACCTAACCTTGTTCAGCCCGCATCTTAACCATGCATCATAGGATTTGAAAGAAACTTATCACAAACGTTCACCATGATGAGACGCCATGTCGCTCACAAGACCCAGGCCTGTACCTCAAATGTCAAGGTAACACTTAGAGGTCAAAGGTCAAAATGAGTACTGTTTGATAGGATTACCTTGTCCGGCCCGCATCTTAAACATCCATCATAGAATTTCCTAGAAACTTGGCACAAATGTTCACCATGATTAGGCGGCGTGTCGTGCTAAAGATCCAGGCCTGTACCTCAAATGTCAAGAACCCACTAAGAGGTCAAAGGTAACATGAGTACTGTTTTATGTCCTGTTCACATCTCAACTATGCATCATAGGATTCCCAAGTTACTGGACACACATGTTCACCATGATGAGGTGATATGTGGCACACAAGACACAGGCCTGTGAACCTCAAAGGTCAAGATCACACTTAGAGGTCAAAGGTCAAAATGAGTACTGTTTGATAGGACTGTACCTTGTCCGGCTCATATCTTAACCATGCATCATAGGATTCCCAAGTTACTGGGCACACATGTATGACATATCTGAAAAATTGTTGAAAGCAGCGTAAAACACCAATCAATAAATCAGAGTAAGCTTATTAATAAAACTGGTGATTTACCCATAAAACAGTGTGATATAACTGAAAAGCTGTTGAAATCTGAATAAAACATTAGTTAACATTCAGTTTCAATCTGAATTGATTTGTTACTTTTTTGTTCTAGTCTTTATCATATAAGAACATGTAGCTTAATTATGGCTCTCGTGTTTCTGCAACATTGCTGATTATAATTGGAAAGATTCTTGAATCTTGCATCATCTGTGGTTCTTAATTGTAATCCAGCAAACTTCCTTCTCCTTTTAACCCGTTCCCTCATAAGACAATTGGACAACAGACGACTTAGAACATATTTTGTCAAATAATGGAAAATCTCTATAATTGAACGGATAACTTAGTTATAACCAAAAGTGGAAAACATTGTGTCAAAAGGAGAAATTGCTTGTTTTGAGCAATTTCTTCTTTTGTAACTATGTTTTTAAAAAGCCGTCTGCTGCAGAGGCGTCATAAAATATGAGGGAAAGAAAGGGTTAATGAACAATCTTTTGTAATATCAGCTGAAAAATAGCTTAAAACTTTCCCAAATACAACAAATCTATGGCAGGCAACTTTGAAAAAATATGTAAAATCTCTTTTTATAATGAAAGTACAAAAAAAAAGAATTCTATAGGGTTGAAAACATTGTGGCGAAAGGATATAATTTGCTCTTCTGACATTAGCAATTTCTCCATTTTCCTCTATGTATTTCTGCGGATGGGGAAATGGTTAAACTATTTCCGCAATTAGTGGTTTGCCTTGAAAACGTTTGATTAACCCTTTCCCTCATACAGACGCTTTCTGACGCCTCTGCAGCAGATGGCTTTTTGAAAACATAGTGACAAAATAAGAAATTGCTCAAAACGAGCAATTTCTCCTTTTGCCACAATGTTTTCCATTTTTAGACAGTGGAGATAGAGATTTTCCATCTTTTGACAAAATATGTTCGAAGTCGTCTGCTGCAGAATTTTCGTATGAGGGAAAGGGTTAAACTATTTCCGCAATTAGTGGTTTGCCTTGAAAACATTTGATAAAAGGAAATTTACATCTGGAAAATGTGTAGTGACTTGTTTTTAGAGTTTGAAAACATTGTTGGAAGTGGTGAAGTGGCTAAATGTTTCAAACAATTTCTCCTTTTCCCACAATGTGTTTCTATAGTCCTCTGAGCTGTGGAGATATCAAATGCTGTCTGCAACAGGATAACAACAACACACAAACACTTTCTCACATACAGACGCTTTCTCACATACAGATGCTTTCTCACATACAGATGCTTTCTCACATACAGACGCTTTCTCACATACAGACACTTTCTCACATACAGATGCTTTCTCACACACAAACACTTTCTCACATACAGACGCTTTCTCACATACATACACTTTCTCACATACAGATGCTTTCTCACATACAGATGCTTTCTCACATACAGACACTTTCTCACATACAGACACTTTCTCACATACAGACGCTTTCTCACATACAGACACTTTCTCACATACAGTTACTTTCTCAAATACAGACGCTTTCTCACATACAGACGCTTTTTCACATCACATACAGACGCTTTCTGAGGTCTCTGCTGCTGACCACTTCTGGAAACATTATAACAAAGAAGCAATTTCTCATTTTACTACAATGTTTTCGACCTTATGCAATAGTTATTTGTCACATCTTTGTCTAGATGTCTTTAAAGTCATCTGCTGCAGATTTGTTGTATGACATTGGTTCAGCGTGAAACAGTCATAACTGCTTCTTAAATTACGTACAGTTACAGTCGTTTCACACTAAGCCATCGTTGGAAAGGGTTATAATCCTTTCCAACATACAGCAAATCGACATTAGACAACTTTAAAAACATTAACCCTTTCCCTCATAGGACAATTCTGCAGCAGACGACTTCGAACATATTTTGTCAAAACATGGAAAATCTCTATAATTGAATGGATAATCTATGACTTAAAGTGGAAAACATGGTGGCAAAAGGAGAAATTGCTTGTTTTGAGCAATTTCTTCTTTTGTTACTATGTTTTCAAAAAGCCGTCTGCTGCAAAGGCATCAGAAAGTGTCTATATGAGGGAAAGGGTTAAGGCAAAAATAACGAAAATCTCCACATTGGAAATAATAATTTTTGAATAAAGTTGAAAACATTGTGGCAAATGGAGAAAACGCATAAATAATAAACAAACTCTTCCGTTGCCATAACGCTTGCAAATGTTGTCGGCTGCAGGTGCACCTACATGTGGAAAAGGGTTAACCACATACAACAAATGTGAAGCAGACGGTTTTGAAAACATCTAAGCAAAAAGATATAAAATCTCTAAATTATGGAACCGAGCCTCAGTAGCTCAGTCGGTAGCGATGCGGGCTGTCAATCCAGGGGTTGTGAGTTTAATCCCGGCTCGGCCAACTTTCTTTCCGACGATTGACAAAAATCAATGCGACATGCGTCATTCGTCTTCCACCACTGGGCTAAGTCTATGTGGAAAAGCAGCCAGTTGCTTGGGAAGATTGTTGTGTGGAGGGAGTACTGGTGTGAGAAAACCAGGAAATGCATGAGTAGGTGAACTGGCCGCCGTGATATAACTGAGAAATTGTTAAAAATGGCATTAAACCCCAATCAATCAATCGTCGTCTGCTGTAGAAGCATCAGAAAGCATCTGTTTGAGGGAAATGGTTAAACAAGTTAACTGTAAGACTATTAGGAATTAATCACAGTTTGGATTCTGTCTAGAAGGTTAAACATGACAAGGCAAAAATAATGTGTCTGAGACATGCTATAAGTCATCCTTCAAGATGAGTGGTTTGAGGAATATTTGTTCCAATCACGCTGCAGTCAGATATGTACCAAAAAAACGAAATGTTGCTGAACAAGGTCGAACCCTATATACAACTTGCAGATGCATTTTGACACATTTGAATCGTAGCAGATGACTTCTGAAAACATCCTGACAAAATGAATGGTTTGTCAAATAGTTGTTCCAATCACGCCGCACTCAGCTGTATGTACCAAAAACAAACCGTTGCTGAACGAGGTCTAACATACTCTATATCTGATTTGCAGATGCATTTTGACACATTTGAATTGTAGGAGATGACTTCTGAAAACATCCAAACAAAATGAGAAATTGCTGATGATGAGTAATTTCTCTTTTTGCCACAATGTTTTCTTAAACTCTATTCAATATAACATGCTCTCATCTATAGAAATTTACTACAGATGTTTTCAAGGTCATTTGCTGCAGATTTGTTGTATAACAGAAACAGGTTTAACATGACATTCAACACTATATAGTCCAACATGCTTTTCTCCGAGGATATTGTTATAATGTGATGTTCAAATTGGGAGGCACCATTAGACACCTTCTAGCTTGAAATGCCTTCTTTACTGTAATATTAATAATGTTATTGGTAACTCGGACTCCGAAATGCAACTTATTGCAATTAGGGGGGGCTGATCAGCAACATCTACTGTCATAGATAAACCCTTTCCCTCATACAACAATTTTGCAGCAGACGACTTTCGAACATATTTTGTCAAAATATGGAAAATCTCTATAATTGAATGGATAACCTTAAAGTGGAAAACACTGTGGCAAAAGGAGAAATTGCTCCAAAGTCGTCTGCTGCAGATTTGTTGCATGTTTGGAAGGGTCATTTTGGAATAGACCTGGATTGAACTAATATCTTGCTAAAAGTTGTATTTAAGACACATGCAGATAATCTATACCCAACAGATATATCTGTTATTTGAAAGTTATTAGTATTGGTCACTGATAATAAGTCTGAACACAGGTGCCTGAACTCCTTCCACCCTATCTTCGTCAGACTAAATTGAAAACATTTTTAACCCTTTCCCTCATACGACAATTCTGCAGCAGATGACTTTGAATATATTTTGTCAAAAAATGGAAAATCTCTTTAATTGAATGGATAACCTATGACTTAAAGTCGAAAACATTGTGGCAAAAGGAGAAATTGCTTGTTTTGAGCAATTTCTTCTTTTGTCACTATGTTTTCAAAAAGCTGTCAGCTGCAGAGGTGTCAGAAAGCGTCTATATGAGAGAAAGGGTTAACCCTGTTCCCACACACAACAAATCTGCAACAGACGACTTAAAAAATGTCTACTAAAAAATATGAAAAATCTCTATAATTGTAGGTATAGTTACTGAAAAAAGTTGAAAACTTTGTGGCAAAAGGAGAAATTGCCCGTTGTGAGCAATTTTTTCCTTTTGTCACAATGTTTTCAAAATTCGTCTGCTGCAGATGCGACAAAATGCGTCTGCAGGTGGGAAAGGCTGAAGCCTGTTCACACATACAACAAATCTGCAACAGATGACTCTGGAAAACCCTTACACAAAAAAAAACATGTAAAATATTCCTCCTTTTCCCCTGATGTTTTCAAGGCTTGTCAGACATCAAAGTGTGTCTGCATATATATGGGTAAAAGTTAATCACAAAGGTTTATTTCAAAATGTTTGTTGACAAACAGGCTTTGTTTCTGTACAAAGGTAAAACAAAAAGAAATTGTTGTTAAGAATTATCAGTATTCAGAATGCTAAGAGAAGCACACAATTATTTTAATCAATATGATTTAGAACAATTGAAGTAATTATGGTATTAAATTGCTCCCAAGTTTTATTGCTGCCCAGGAGACAGCTCTAATAGGACACACATGCGCTTAATCCTTTCCCTCGTACAGACGCATTTCGACGCCTCTGCAGCAAACGACTTTTAATAACATTGTGACAAAAGGAAAAATTGCTAATAATGAGTAAGATCTCCTTTTGCCACAATGTTTTCAACTCAATTCAATTTTTATACTTTTGTTTCTAGATAATTTTTAACCTTTTCCCACATGCTTAATTGTGCCATGCAACAAATCTGCAGCAGATGGCATTTGAAAACATTTTGGCAATATTCTCTCATTTATTGAGATTTTCTATATTTTTGCCTTGACATTTTTGTAGGAGACACTTTCTATAAGGGAAAAGATTGCTATGCAGCAGCCTTCATAATCTATAATGCAATATCTATTTGTCTATGCATTTGCAGGATAAATGTATCATCAATTTATAATACAGAGAACTTGTTGTCTTTATCCCTTTCCCATCTACAACAGATCTGCCTATAATTGAACAAAATTGAAAATACTGTGGCAAAAGGAGAAATTGCTCATCATGAGCAATTCCTCCTTTAACAACAGTGTTTTCAAAAGTCATTTGCTGCAACCCTTTCCCTTATCAGCTCACCTGAGCACTAAGTGCTCGTCTCAACCGTCGTCTGTTCAAATCTTCTTCTCTGAAACCACTAGTCAGATTTCAAAGTAATTTCACAGGAAGGTTCCCTTGGTGGCCCCCCATCAAAAATTGTACAAAGATTTTAATTCCAACTAGAACTTTGGCTGCTGCAGCATCAGAAAAGGGATAAATTACCAAATCTTTGAAAATCTTTTTGTCCAAAATAAGTGGCCTGATTTGGAAAATATTTTGCTCAAATGTTCCTTGGGTGACCTTCTACAAAGATTGTTCAAATAATTCATTGAAAAACATGGCCGCCAGGGGGCGGAGCTTGTTTTCCTTATATGTGTATAGCGAAAACTTAAAAAAATCTTCTTGTCCAAAAGTAACTGGCCCGATTTGAAAATGATTTGGCAAAAATGTTTCTTGGGTGACCCTCTACTAAGATTGTTCAAATTATTCTGATTCGTTGAAAAACATGGCCACCAGAGGACAGAGCTCGTTTTCCTTATAGGTATATATAGTGAAAACATCAATCAGTTGGAAAAACATGGCCACTAGGGGGTGGGGCTTGACTTAGGACTATCATGGTCCTCTTGTTTTATATAACCATTGTAAGTTAGTTATGACAAAACTCTTTATTCAGAAAATTGAATGTTAAACAAGGTTAATACATTTGTTTCATGAAGAACACCTTCAGGCTGAAGCTTCAACAGAATAAACAACTTTGAAAACATTTTGACAAAAATATTGACAATCTCTGTATACCTTAACTAACGATTGGTGATGAAATCATTGCGGCAAAAGGAGAAATTGCTCATTATGAGCAATTTCTTCTTTTGCCACAATGTTTTCAAAAGTTGTCTGCTTCATATATATCAGAAAGCGTCTACAATTAAGTGGGTAAGGGAACATTGATTCATAGACACCATTATTATTTGTTTGTTTGTTCGGTATTTTACACAGCTTTCAATGCTTTTTCAGTTATATAATGGCCTAAATGTCCAGTACATACTCCTGACACAAGCTAGTCATGCAGTCATTATCAGAACTCTAGATATGGGGAGTTTTGTATGTTGTAAAATTCCTATTTTACCCTCTAACCCTATGTTGTGGGTACTCAAAAGAATCGTCTCATTGGGACGATTCTTTTGAGTACCCACATCATAGGGTTTGGTTGGATAATATGAGAGATATTGTGGGTAAAAGAGCTGTATACTCTACCTTATCTGCATGGACCTCTGATTATGCTTACCCCAGAAACCTTCAGGGAAAGTCATTATACTACCATGAGGAGATTATTATTTCCTAAAAACATTTTTCAATTAATTCTGTTTTTGATTTTCTTTCTTGAAATGTTAACCCTCTCCCTCATACAACAATTCGGCGGCAGACGACTTTGAACATATTTTGACAAAAAATAGAAAATCTCTATAATTGAATGGATAACCTATGACTAAAAGTGAAAAACATTGTTGCAAAATGAGAAATTGCTTGTTTTGAGCAATTTCTTCTTTTGTCACTGTTTTCAAAAAGCTGTCTGCTGCAGAGGCGTCAAAAAGCGTCTATATGAGGGAAAGGGTTCACCCTTTCCCACATACAACAATTCTGCAGCAGACGACGTTGAACGTATTTTGTCAAAACATGGAAAATCTCTATAATTGAATGCCAATTTCTGCTTATGTCACTATGTTTTCAAAAGGCTGTCTGCTGCAGAGGCATCAGAAAGCGTCTATATGAGGGAAAGGGTTAAAGAGACATACAAGAGTTGAAAACATTGTGGCAAAAGACATTTCAGTAAAAGCATGGAAATCTCTATGAATGAATATTTGATTACTGAATAGAGTTGAAAACATTGATAGAAAAGAATAAAACGCTAATTATGAGCAATCACTTCTTCTAGTAAATATTGACACATATCTGCCTCGCTATTCTGCAACAATGTTTACAAATGTTGTCTGCTGTAGATGTGCTAAAAATGCTCTGCATTTGGGAAAGGGTTAAGGAAAAGATCATGGCATTTGATTTGCAATCATTAGATCAATTCACCATATGGCCTACAGCACACAAATCTGTGGCATTAACTGTTTACCAGAAAGGAGATTCTTATGGTCGGCTGCTACGAACACATTCGTAAAAAATTGTAACATCTGCAATATTGGTAGTATAACTTTCGTTTAAAATTGAAAACATTGTAAAAAAAAAACCTGCTTTTTTAGCTACTCATGTTTGCCTTTTCCCACAAATATATCTGAAAACATCTGCTGCAAAGGAATCTAAAGTCGTCTGCTGCAAGTAAAGGATACTAACAACTATTTGCTCAGAAATCATTACTCTCTGACGTCAATATGCCCTTATCAAACCCATTTATCACTCTGTCTCCAAGACATTTGACCCTGAATAGCTTTTTTTAATGTTTCCCACATGCAGACGCATTTTCATGCATCTGCAGCAGACAACATTTAAATAATATTCTGGCAAAACGGGAAATAATTCATCATGAGTAATTTCTTCTTTTGCCATAATGTTTATTACTACTACATGTACAATGTACTTCCAATCAGTGAGATTTTTCCGTAATTTTGTCTAAACGTTTTTTAAAGTCTTTTCCTGATATTTTTTGTTTGTGGAAAAGGATTGAAGTGGTTTTCGCACAAAAACTATTAACAGCATTTGACACATTAGGAAATCAGGCTTGAGGCACAACACTCATACGAAGATTACATGAAGTACGTAACGTCTTTGATCAGTAATAATAATTCCTTAAGTAAATTTACCTTTCCCTGTTAAAAGATAATTGAAGTTAAATCATTCAAAGACATTAATTAAGGCATTAAACGATCTCATTATTGTTAACCCTTTACCTTGTAAAGACTACTTTTGACACCTCTCCAGCTGGAAAAAAATTCTGCCACCCACTGATTAGGGAATAGATGCTGTAGACATTAGGCGTACAAGCCGAGTTTTTAAATCAAAGCACTGAAAGTTCTGTGGGACAAAACCACTGGAATAAGTGAGGGAAAGCTGGCCACCTTTTGCACTTTTTAGGGCAATAACAATACAATTGCATAAATGCAAATTATGTTAATATAAAGGCAGAAATGCATTCATACAAAGTTCAAACGCATATTAACCCTTTCCATCATACGACAATTCTGCAGCAGACAACTTTAAACATATTTTGTCAAAACATAGAAAATCTCTATAATGGAATGGATAACCTATGACAAAAAGGGGAAAACATTGTGGCAAAAGGAGAAATTGCACGTTTTGTGCATTTTCTTCTTTTGTCACTATGTTTTCAAAAAGCCGTCTGCTGCAGAAGCGTCAGAAAGCGTCTATATGAGGGAAAGGGTTAAAAGATAATTGAAGTTAAATCATTCAAAGACATTAATTAAGGCATTAAACGATCTCATTATTGTTAACCTTTTACCTTGTAAAGACTACTTTTGACACCTCTCCAGCTGGAAAAAAAATCTGAAAAAAAAAAAATGAAATTGCTGAAAATCAGAATAATGCTCCAGTCACATTTCCACCACTGATTAGGGAATAGATGCTGTAGACATCTAAGGGTACAAGCCGAGTTTTTAAATCAAAGCACTGAAAGTTCTGTGGGACAGTACCACTGGTATAAGTGAGGGAAAGCTGGCCACCTTTTGCACTTTTTGGGGCAATAACAACACAGTTGCATAAATGCAAATTATGTTAATACAAAGGCAGAAATACATACATACAAGTTCAAACGGATATTTAAGAAAGAGTAAACTTTTTTTTCCAGAGATCTTCAATTTAACTTACAATTTAAATAACCAAATATATTATGTGATAATTTAACACTTGTCTGAAGATACAGGACATATTCCTATGCTTTATTGACAAGTCTGCAAAATTATTTAGCAATAATAATATTACATAATTAACCCTTTCCCTCATACGGCAATTATGCAGCAGACGACTTCGAACGTATTTTGTCAAAAGATAGAAAATCTCCATAATTGAATGGATAACCTATGACAAAAAGTGGAAAACATTGTGGCAAAAGGAGAAATGGCACGTTTTGTGCAATTTCTTCTTTTATCACTATGTTTTCAAAAAGCTGTCTGCTGCAGAGGCATCCGAAAGCGTTTATATGAAGGAAAGGGTTAAACATGGACAATTTAGGTAAGTTTCAAACACACTGAAAGAACAGACAACAAGGGGGCTCAGGGCAAATCACGAATGCCACTTGAACATTCATTTACCAATCATTTATTCATGGTAACTTTTAAACAGTTAGGTGCTCTTTGAACACCTTCAGCAATATTGGTTATGTAATCAGCTACTAATGGCCATAAACTTTGAATGCAATACTGTTTAAATGATGTGATATTTTTAGTCTGCTTATAACCCTTGAACAATTACTCACTTTACCAACTCTATTCAATAAATATATATCTTTATTTATAATGATTATCATATGTTTATTATCATTCGTCTGTTGAAGATTAATGGAAGGTGTTAATTAAATGGTTCTTGTAGTAAAACGTTTTAATATTTAGACTATCGAATAAGGTTTTAAAACATTGTGTGAAAAGGAGAAATTGCAGATTTCCCACAATAGTGTCAACATTTGTCTGTTACATTGCTATCATGGAAAGGGTTTAACAGTTACATGATTGCATACACATTTTGACGCATATACAGTCAACTACATTTGGAAACATCAGTAAAAAAGCAGAATTGTTTATCATTAGTTATTTCTCATTTTGCCACAACGGTTTCAACTCTTTTAAAGAATTATACCTTCTTTTATAGAGGTTTCCGTATTTTTACCTAGATTCAAAGTCGTCTGTTGTGGCGACGCGGGCTGTCAATCCAGGAGTTGTGAGTTCGAATCCTGGCTCGGCCAACTTTCTTTCAGACGATTGACAAAAGTCAATGTGACATGCGTCTTCCACCAATGGGCTAATTAAGTCTATGTGGAAAAGCAGCCAGTTGCTTGGGAAGATTGTTGTGTGGAGAACTGGTGTGAGAAAACCAGGAAATGCATGAGTAGGTGAACTGGCCGCCGTGATATAACTAAGAAATTGTTAAAAGCGGCGTTAAACCCAAATCAATCAATCAATCAACTGTGCTAGACTTGTTGTATGCAGGAAAGGGCTAACCCTTTCCCTCATATAGACGCTTTCTGACGCCTCTGCAGCAGATGGCTTTTTGAAAACATAGTGACGGATGTTTGCCACAATGTTTTCCGCTTTTAGTCATAGGTCATCCATCTAATTATAGAGATTTTCCATTTTTTGACAAAATATGTTCAAACTTGTCTGCTGCAGAATTGTCATATGAGGGAAAGTGTTAAGCAAAATATCACACTTTGTTTACATCTTTTCAATGTCGTCTGCTTCAGATTTGTTGTACGTGGGGAAAAAGTTATTTTGTTTTTGACACGGAAAGGTTATTTGTGTAAGGAGGAAAAAGAAACATGTTGAATTAATGAAGCAGTTTTCTTGTTTATCATTCATGAGACTTTTAAGCCATTCCCTCATACGATAATTCAACAGCAGACGACTTTGAACATATTTTGTTAAAATATAGAATATCTTTATAATTGAATAAAAGTGGAAAACATTGTGGCAAAAGGAGAAAATTGCTCGTTTTGAGCAATTTCTTCTTTTGTCACTGTTTTCAAAAAACCGTCTGCTGCAGAGGCATCAGAAGGCATCTATATGAGGGAAAGGGTTAACATTAATGAAGACACCTTACAACAGTGTATAACCCTTTCCCACATGCAGACACATTTTGATGCATCTGCAGCAGGCAGACAACTTTTCTGAATGAGTAATTTCTCGTTATGGCACAATGTTGTCAACTCGAATGCTTTAACCTTTTCCCTCATATAGACGCTTTCTGACGCCTCTGCAGCAGACGGTTTTTTGAAGACACAGTGACAAAAGAAGAAATTGCTCAAAACGAGAAATAGTGGCTGAGCTCCTATGCACTCAGGGTTGCAGGATTTGCATTACATCTGGTGTCATGATAAATAGACCAGTAGTACTGGTAACTTACTCTGGTATAATAAGGAAACAGATGATATAACTTAAATTTTTTTTAAAGGTGAATAAAACACCAAACAATCAATCGGACAATTAATGCTTCAACTCTGAAATTAGGAAATGGTTAAAGTGGTTTTTGGCAGTATGGGAAACAACATGTGATTTAAAGTTGTGTATAGCGGGATAAAATCTGCAGCAGACGACTTCGTAATATCTAGACAAAAATATGAAAAATCTGTAAAATTGAAAGGTTTACTATTGAATAGAGCTGAAAATATTGTGACAAAAAGAGAAATTAATCACTCTAAGCATTTTCTACTTTTGTCACAATGTTTTCAAATGCAGTCTGCCTCGGAGGCATTAGAAAGCGTCTGTTAGTGGGAAAGAGTTAAGGGAAATGGTCAGGGAATAAGAGTTATTGTTTGATATGGCTAGTTTATGACCTTGAAGTGGACAGGAACTGGACCGGACAGCAAAGAAAGGAATCTCATTTGTGGTCAATTCAATAATTATAGTTATTACATAGAAGTCGTTAAGAGTGTTGTATCATATGGATCCAATATCTCAGATTGTAAATCGGAGGCCTAGAGGAAATTTCTCCTCCGGTAGCTCTTTTGGTAGCGACACAGTGTGTCAATCCAGGGGTTGTGAGTTAAAACCCTAGCTCGGCCAATATTCTTTCTGACCTGTGACAGTAGTCAATGCAACAAGCGTCATTTATCTTCCACCAATGGGCTTACATTCTATGTGGTAAAGCAGCCAGTACAGGTGTAGGTGAACTAACTGCTGTGATATGACTGGTTTTTTCTTTTAATGGCATTGAACCCAAATCATTCTACCCATATACAACAAACTGCAGCAGATGACTTTTTGAAACATGTAGGTAAACAGGGGCGTAGTTTTGCAATAATCAATGTGTAGGACGTCTCGTGAGAAAATCAACATTGTGGACTCCGCGTAAAGTATCGACCCGGATCAGCCTAAGTATGCCACACAGGACTACCCAAATAGACACCTTTCGCCTCCTGTGGATTTTCGGTTTCAGGAATATTTACTCTATACGTCTATCCCCCTAAGACGGAATGTGTCGGCCGGATCAGTCTGCGCGGACAGCGCAGGCTGATCTGGTCGATACATTATGCAGATGTTTATCGCCTCAGCTGCATTTTGGGGCATTTTGAGAAACAATGTGTCACTAAGGCACATGCCTACAGTGGTGCCTAAAGGTCAACATACAGACACTGTATAGAAATAAGTTGAAATCATTACTAGCAAAAGAAAGAATTGCTGCAAATGCATCTGCAGGAAGGAAACAAGTTAATTGCCTTATGAAATCTTATGCCTTGACAACTCAGAAGAATTGTATCATAGCAACCATGTCTTCTAAAGCGTTCTTGTTTTGCTGTTGATCAGAGAATGATTAAGAAATATATGTTACGGGGTGGGTTCACGCTCTTCCATGAATACTGGAAATGTGCGTGAATTTAACCCTTTCCCATATACAACAAATCTGCAGCAGACGACTTTGAAAACATCCAGGCAAAATATAAAAATTGCTCTATAAATGAAATAACAATTAGTGAACGAATGTGAAAACATTGTGGCAGAAGGAGAAATTGCTTATTTATGAGCAATTCCTCCGTTTGCCACCATGTTTTCAAAAGTCGTCAGTTGCAGAGGCTTCAGAAAGCGTCTAATTTTGGGAAAGGGTTAATAATTATTTTCCAGGCCTTGAAAGTTCCTTGAAAATTAACCCTTTCGAACTTGCAGACGAAAGTGTTTTCCACATTTTGCCAAAATGATTTCTAAGGCAGCCACTGCTGATTCCTTGAGTGTGGGAAGGGATTTCAGAAATAGAAAAACGGTTGAAGCTGAATATCTATAGTTACTGTTGACATATTGTAACCAGGAATGCTATGCCAACAAGGTCAAGGTCGCTGTTACTAATACTAGAAAAACGGTTGAAACTCAATATCTTTAGTTACAATTGACATAAAACTATATAAAGAGTTTATGGAGACCTCTCATGGGATTGCGTGTGAGGGTCAAGGTCAAGGTTGCTGCTGCTGAAAATAGAAAAAAAGCTATATAAAGAGTTTATGGAGACCTCTCATGGGATTGCGTGTGAGAGTCAAGGTCAAGGTTGCTGCTGCTAAAAATAGAAAAAAATAGCTAAAACTTGTTTTTTTTTAATTACGGTTGACATATTGTAACCAAAGTATGTATGTAAAAAGTGTTCATGGATACCTTTCATGGGATTGCGTTTGGGGTCCTAAGGGTCAAGGTCAAGGTTGCTGTTACTAAAACTAGAAAAACGGTTAAAACTAAATTCTTTAGTTACAGTTCATTTACATTCTAATGCATGCTTCCTGTCTTCTGAGTTCATCCTTTAACTAATTTGGCATGTTCTTTTAAACACACTCAACATTTATCAAAGAAGCTTAATTATAATTCTCAAAACACAGGCTGAACCTGGTTTAGTCGCATTGGGGGTTTCTTGTTTCCTCTGTTGATACCTAATGTTTTTGTAGGTGACAATTTGATAGGTTGATGCAAAGGTCAATCTGAGACGACCTGTAATAGGTATTGGGGGTTTCTTGTTTCCTCTGTTGATACCTAACATTTTTTTGTAGGTGATAATTTGATTGGTTGATGCAAAGTTCAATCTGAGACGACCTGTAATAGGTATTGGGGGTTTCTTGTTTCCTCTGTTGATACCTAACATTTTTTTGTAGGTGATAATTTGATTGGTTGATGCAAAGGTCAATCTGAGACGACCTGTAATAGGTATTGGGGGTTTCTTGTTTCCTCTGTTGATACCTAACATTTTTTGTAGGTGATAATTTGATTGGTTGATGCAAAGATCAATCTGAGATGACCTGTAATAAGTATTGGAGGTTTCTTGTTTCCGCTGTTAATACCTAACATTTTTTTGAAGTTGACAATTTGATTGGTTGATTCAAAGGTCAATCTGAGACGACCTGTAATAAATATTGGGGGTTTCTTGTTTCCTCTGTTGATACCTAACATTTTTTTGTAGGTGATAATTTGATTGGTTGATGCAAAGGTCAATCTGAGACGACCTGTAATAGGTATTGGAGGTTTCTTGTTTCCTCTGTTGATACCTAACATTTTTTTTGTAGGTGATAATTTGATTGGTTGATGCAAAGGTCAATCTGAGACGACCTGTAATAGGTAGTCATCAGATCTATATGAGCAAAGTTAGGGTCAGGTTTTTAATGAGATTGATGTTGTCATATACCTGAAATTTAGGGACAGACTATGCTTATAGAAAGCCTTCATGTAACCTTTTCAATTCTTAGTAAATGAATTCTGTATTATTTGTACTTGCCAATTCCCTTTAGACACACGGATAGGCTGTGAATAAGCCTGTGTTATATAGGGTTGAATTTAATTATCTATGTTAATCATCATGTTGTAAATTAGTCTGCTAGCTTTGTAAGAGAAATGATTAAATTTCTGTACAGTTAACCTGAGATTAATTTCAGCTAATCCTTTTCTTGATACAGCAGACTTCTTAACCCTTTCCCTCATATAGACACGTTCTGACGCCTCTGCAGCAGATGGCTTTTTGAAAACATAGAGACAAAAGAAGAAATTGCTCAAAACGAGCAATTTCTCCTTTTGCCACAATGTTTTCCACTTTTAGTCATAGGTTATCTATTCAATTATAGATGTTTTGTATCATTTGACAAAATATGTTCAAAGTCGTCTGCTGCATAATTGTCGTATGAGGGAAAGGGTTAAGTATGTCCCGGCAAAATATGACATTTCGAAACATTGATAAAGAGAGGTGAAGTTGCCTAAGATTATTTTTAAAAAAACTCTGTATCAAAATTAGAATTTATTCTAGTGTTGTATAATTTTGGAGCAATGTTTTCAGAGCAGATCGGGGTTCGATCCCCAGTCGCGGCATTACGGTCATGGTGGAGTGCCCTTGGGCAAGGCACATTTTCTAGCCTAGTACTGGTTTGTTTACCCAGGGATCATGAATAATTAAATTTTATTGCGCACTAAATGACCTTAGCTGTCGATGCGCCATAAAACAATATACATTCATTCATTCATTCAGAGCAGATCCTTGCATAACTACACATATATCAGTTAACGCTTTGAAAGCTGAAACCAATTTTGTGAAGGTTGCGCGACCATTCACAAAGAGGCAGGTCGCAGTGACACATCTGAGCTGTCCGACCAGGCTCTTAACTGTTGGGCTGCCCAACTCAAAATGTATCTTGACCCACGCTAATATTGACAATGGATTCTTCAAAATGAAAAGCTGGACAAGATTATCATTGAAACGGTTAACCCCTTCCCTAATATAGACGCTTTCTGACACCTTTGCAGCAGACAGCTTTTTGAAAACATAGTGGCAAAAGAGGAAACTGCTCAAAACGAGCAATTTCTCCTTTTGCCACAATGTTTTTTACTTTTAGTCATAGGTTATCCATTCAATTATAGAGATTTTCCATTTTTTGACAAAATATGTTCAAAGTCGTCTGCTGCAGAACTGTTGTATGAGGGAAACGGTTAAACAATTAAAAAAGACTTTGCTATGATGCAGATAAACTTTTACCTGATATGTTACAGTCAAATGTTACAGTCAAACTTCCATCAGCAGCCACCCAAGGGAAAATGATAAAACTGGCTGCTGATCTTCTTTGAATCCTCATTTACCCATTCCCACATTCACCATATCTGCAGCAGACGACTGAAACATCAAGACCAAAAATATTGAAAATTGTTATAAAATATAAGCTTAATTATTGAAAGGAATAAAAACCATTATGGCAATAGTTTCCCAATGTAAGAGTTTTCAGAGATTAGACAGTACTTTAGAATTAGCCTATCTTTGTCAATTTCATTCCAGTTTTAATTCAACACATGATTTGCCTTCCTGCTCACAAATGTAATTATTAATCAATTCCCTTTAACACCTCCCAAACAAATTGCTTTTGAAAATAGGAAAAGAATTGCTCATTACAATCAATTTCAAGGTTCAATCTCTTCTTTTCCTACAATGTTTCCTACTGCGTTTTAAAAACTATATTTTCTTGTACCTTAATTTTTATAAAGTGCTCAAAGTGAGCTGTTGCAATCATTCTTAAATTCGTCCATTGCTTGTCTATCGTCAACAATTCACTTGTTAACACTCTAGAGGCCACTGTTTACACCTTATCTTCATCAAACATTCATAGAATGTTCCCATATTTTTGCTTAGATGTTTTCAAGGTCGTCTGCTGCAATTTGCTGAATGTGGGAAATTATATAACCCTTCCCTCATACGACAATTCTGCAGCAGATGACTTTGAACATAATTTATCAAAAAATAGAAAATCTCTAAAACTGAAATGATAACCTATTACTTAAAGTGGAAAACATTGTGGCAAAAGGAGAAATTGCTCGTTTTGAGCAATTTCTTCTTTTGTCACTATGTTTTCAAATAGCCGTCTGCTGCAGAGGAGTCAGAAAGCGTCTATATGAGGGAAAGGGTTAATTAGAGGGGGGGACAATAGAATTATCTTAAAATGTCCCTGACCACAAGTTTGTTGTGAGTTTGTGACTACCACAAGGGATATATAGACCTCCCATGTCAGAAGTTCAATAGCCCTTTCCACATACATCAAATAACGCAACAGACGACTTTAAAAACATACTGAATAAAATGTGAAAAATCTCCATTAATGAGAGTTTAATTATAAAATAGAGTTTAAAGCATTGTGGCAAAAAGGAGAAATTGCTCGTTTTGAGCAATTTCTTCTTTTGTCACAATGTTTTCAAAAGTCGTCTGCTGTCACAAAGCGTCTATATGTGGAAAAGGGATAGTGAATACATATTTCCTTGGAGCTCTTCCAGGACTGCATGACCTGCTGGTGTCAGGATGAACTAAATAGAGTCCTGGTAATTTAACCCTATTACCCAATATAGACGCTTTCTGATGCCTCTGCTGCAGACGGCTTTTTGAAAACATAGTGACAAAAGAAGAAATTGCTCAAAACGAGCAATTTCTCCTTTTGCCACAATGTTTTCCACTTTAAGTCATAGGTTATCCAGTCAATTATAGAGATTTTCTATTTTTGGACAAATTATGTTCAAAGTCGTCTGTCGCAGAATTGTCTTATGAGGGAAACGGTTAACCTTTTCCTTTTCCCACATAATTTATAGAGATTTTCCCATGCTTCTGCTGCAGACGCCAATTGAAAATATTGTGACAAAAGGAGAAATTGCTCATTATGAGCCACAGTACCTTTAGCCACCATGTTTATAATAATTAATTTCCAGTAATTATTTCATTTATAGAGATATTACATATTTCCAAAGTCGTCTGCTGCAGATTTGTTGCATGTTTGGAAGGGTCATTTTGGAATAGACCTGGATTGAACTAATATCTTGCTAAAAGTTGTATTTAAGACACATGCAGATAATCTATACCCAACAGATATATCTGTTATTTGAAAGTTATTAGTATTGGTCACTGAGAATAAGTCTGAACACAGGTGCCTGAACTCCTTCCACCCTATCTTCGTCAGACTAAATTGAAAATTTTTTTAACCCTTTCCCTCATACGACAATTCTGCAGCAGATGACTTTGAATATATTGTGTCAAAAAATGGAAAATCTCTTTAATTGAATGGATAACCTATGACTTAAAGTCGAAAACATTGTGGCAAAAGGAGAAATTGCTTGTTTTTAGCAATTTCTTCTTTTGTCACTATGTTTTCAAAAAGCTGTCTGCTACAGAGGCATTAGAAAGTGTCTATATGAGGGAAAGGGTTAATAAATAGAGAATTTGCTCAAGATGAGCTATATATAGTTTTAACCTGGTTTAAAACAATACAGATGATTATTTGCTTACCAATACCTTTCAATTTTCTTGTAGATGTTTTCAATGCAGACACCTCTAAAAGGTTGTATTTGATAACCTTTTATTGTATGTACTTGCATATCATTCTGCAGCACACTTTTGAAAGCGCTGTGGCAAAATGAGATTTATTTAATCATAAGCAATGTCTTCTATTACCACAATGTTTCCAACTGGTGGATCAAAAATGTGATACTGCATGGATCATACGGGTTAATATGGTCATTTGATCTCTTTAACCCTAGGAATAATACTTCAAAGCTGCTGGAATTTAAAGTATTAAAATTTATATTTTATGATTAGCATTAAATTCTGCCTTTTCCACATACAGACCTTTTTGACTCAATATGCACACTGTCACTTTTGCCACAACGTTTTAATCTTTATTCAAAATTTTACTTTCATTAAAACAGGCGATCCATAGTTATTCCTAGATGTTCAGGGCCTGACAAATATTTGCTTTAGGCCAACAATGTCGGCCAAATTGAAAGAGATTTTCGCCAAATTCTTCGAACGGTCACCAGATCTTTGCCAGCTACCATAAATCATTTCCATATTCGTATAATGTTTGCCTATATGTATGTTTTGGTACCAATATTAGATAAGAGAAATCTGCAGCAGACGACTCGAGTAGAAAACATTTTGGCAAATGGAGAAATAGCTTGTCAGGGTGTCGCGCTTATTCTCACACTGTTTTGAATATTCCCCCCTAAAAATTTGTATGGAAGAGGGAATCTTTTTATAAAAAAAAAAAAAATAATAATAATTTCCCGATAAAATTTTCCCCCCTTGTTTTCTAATCCTAGAATTAGACTTTCCTTTTACTTTCAAAGTCATCTGCTGCAGATGTATTGTATGTGAGAAAGGAGTATAATGGCTGATGCTGAGCACCAATAAGGGAAATCAATTTACACTAATCTTCGGACATCATTGCCAATACAGATCCAGAGTTTCCTTTACCCTTTCCCACATGCAACAAATCTGCTGCAGACGACTTTGAAAACATGGTGACAAAAACCTGGAAAATCTCCATAAAAGATTTAGCTTAATTGTTTAATAAAGTTGAAAACTTTGTGACCAAAGGGGAAATTTCACCTTTGCCCACAATGTTTTCAAAAGTTGTTGGCTGCTATTGCGTCAAAATGCGTCTGCAGGTGGGAAAGTGTTGACCTTTAGTGATTAGTGCAGATGTGCTGGCTCTGGCTCTGGTAATAGGGTGTCTTGAGACCCATTTGACTAATAAAGACAGTGACATTAACCATTTTCCCATATAAAGACACTTTCTGACGCCTCACCAGCAGACGACTTTTGAAAACATTTTGCCACAATTCTTTTAACTTTATTTTGAAGTCCTCTTGCGGTGAGCTCGTCATAGCTGTCAAAATGGCGGTTTGTTGTATGTATGTATGTATGCGCGGCAGTGAGTCCATGTGGCTGTCTGTCCAAACCTTGTCTGACCAGCATCTTAACCATGCATCATAGGATTTCCAAGAAACTTGGCAATGACATTCACCATGATGAGGCAGTCTGTCGTCTGCTTCAGATTTGTTGCATGTGGAAAAGGGTTAAATAGAAAGACAATATTTAATCTTCCAATGCTTATAATTGTTTTAAATAGACTTGTCAAGCTTTTAGAGACTACATCCAATTCTAGGAGTATGAGTTTAGAAGCCAACAGTTTAGAGTCACCGGTTGGCCAGGATCTAATTACTGGTGGCACAGGCATCTAGCAGTCAGAAGGGATATTCAGACCTTAAAGGTTCTGAACTCCAGATGAGAATCAAAATTTTGAAATGTTGAAACTTCTGCAAGTATTGCTAATAGTGACAACAATTAGTAAGTAATAAAATTTGGTTCAAAACTATTTTGGCAGTAAATAATTGAAAGTCATGATAATGTACAAAATTTGGCTTACTGGGTAATATCTACCCAGTAAAAATGAAACATAAATGATCAATATTTAGATGTTAATTGTACTGGAAAGTGAAATTACTACTCTATTCTAATATTTATTTCAAGACAACTTTTGAACATTTTTAAAACTCTGACTATATATACTGTCTATAATCTTGAGTTCCGAACATTTAATTCCATACTTTCTGATCAATCATGTCAGGTTGTTTCTTTCACTGGCAACACACTCATATAATCGCAATTATGGTAAAATTACTGAACGGTTAGGCAATACCGTCACAGAATTGGGCATATTGTAGGAACCCTATTATTGAATTAGGGACATTACTATGCCAATTAAGGATAGGAATTATGACCATTCCTTATTGTAGCTGGAAATCATGTGGTGTAAAGAACACTTTACTTGACCCTTTCTTAGAAAAAACTACAATTTAAGGAACTGGTAGACAGTGATCTTCAAAAATAAATAATCCTTATTATTATTCTGCTGGATTAGATATTTTAAGCATTGTCGGTCTGTTTGTCTTTTTTTATGCGAAAAAGGAAATATGTGTCTGGAGTAAAGATCTCCGTATGCAAATATTATGAATGCTGGTGAACCCTTTGAATGAATATGTTTCATAGTATGCATACATTTTAGCTTCATCAAACTTTGCCAAATTTTGACAATTAATTGATTGATTGTTTGGTGTTTTACCCCGCTTTCTACAATACTACTCGTCCATTTTGATTTATTCTGATACCAGCCAGTCAGTCGTAACGATTTAACCTTGTAACCTAGAGTGCCAAGGAGGGAAGCCATTATTAGCATTTTTAAAGTCTTTAGTTTGACCCTACTTGGCAAATTTTGACAAAGTAGTACACTGTATATTGCTTTAATTTGATGCAACAGCTTTCTTTGGTTTCATTTCATACTTACTTTTGAGTGCATGTTGATGAAACAGTATACATGTGCCACTTGCAGAAAGTTGTCGCGCATCTGCAGCAGACGGTTTATGAGCAATTTTTCCTTTTGCCACAATGTGATCAACTCTTTTCATATGATCAATCTTAAATTGATAAATATTTACATATTTTAAACTGTATTGTTTTAAATTTGCCTGCTGCAGACTTGCTGTATTTGAGAAAGGGTTAATGTTAGTGTAGTGCAAGCCAAGCCATCGGGAGAAAGGGTACATGGTGAGAACCATGAGGAAATTAGGTAAGACTTACAGACAAAGTAGAAAACAGTGTAATGCAGCCCAAGCCATCGGGGAGAAGGGGTAAATGGTGAGAACCATGAAGAAATTGGGTAAGACTCATAGACATAGTATAAAACAGTGTATTGGAGGCCAAGTCATTGGGGATAGGGGGAGAATGGGTAAATAGTCAAAACCATGAGGAAATAGATTTCATTTTGTCAACAATAATTTTCAAAAGTCATCTGATTTCTGAACCATGAGGGAATTGTTTTCAAGAGAGTTAGCCAGGGAGTTCTGTAGTCACCAAATTAATTTCAATTAAGCTCTCATGAAGAACAGATCTGGGTAAAGTAATTTGATTTGTTGTTATACCATCGTGTATATCATGGGAGTAATCTGGAATTCAGAGTTCTTGATGGTTCATGTTGTTCTAATAACCCAATCCCACACGTAATAAATATGCAGCAGACGACTTGGAAGGCATCTAGGCAAAATATGAAAAATCTCTATCAATGAAATTACAGTAGTTGATAAGATTGTGTCAAAAGGAGAAATTGCTCATAATGAGACGACTTTTAAAAACCTTGTGACAAAAGGAGAAATTGTACATAATTTTGTTAACTTTGATAATAATACTTTCAAAGATTTGTGACATTTTTAGCTCACCTGAGCACAAAGTTCAGGTTGAGCTATTGTGATCACTCACTATCGGTCGTTGTCCGTCTGTCTGTCTGTTAACATTTTCCTACAAATAACTTCTCCTAATCTAATAGATCAAATTCAAAATAATTTCACAGGAATGTTCCTTAGGTGGTCCTATTTCAAAGTTTTCAAATATTTCAATTACATGTAGAACTTTGGTTGCTGTGGTATCAGAAAAGGGTGAAATTGCCAAAACTTTAAAAATATTCTTGTCCAAAAGTACAGGCACAAAATTCTAATGTTCCTTGATTGACCCTCTACCAAGATTGTTCAAATTATTCCGAACCGTTGAAAAACCTGGCTGTGAGGGGTCAGAGCTACTTATTCTTATATGTGTATAGTGAAAACTTATAATAAAGAATTCTTGTCCAAAAGAACTGGCCTGATATGAATATAATTTGTCACAAATGTTCCTTGGGTGACCATCTACCAAGTTTGTTCAAATTAGTCAGATCCATTGAAAGACATGGCCTCCAGGGGGCCGAGTTTGTTTTCCTTATATGTATATCAATTGCACACCAGTGAAGCACTGATCTGGGTCTTCACAGTTTGGAATTTCCCTAACGAGGTTGGTTTTTCATGGTGGAGTGCCCTTGGGCAAGGCAAGTTTCCTAGCCTAATACGGATTTGTTTACCCAGGGATCATGAATAAGTGAACTGTAAGCCATGGTATAACTGGAATAATGTTGAAAGCAGCATAAAACCCCAGTCAAACAAAAACAAAAAGTTGTTTTTACACGTAACAGCATCACGGTGGTGTGCTCTTGGGCAAGGCAAATTTCCTAGCCTAAAGTGCTGGTCTTTTAGCCGGGGATCATGAATAAGTGAACTATTGCCATGATATAACTGAAGTAATATTGAAAACGGCATATAACCCCAGTCAAACTAAACAAAAAAGTGTTTATTACACGTCACAGCATCACAGTGGAGTGCCCATGATGATGAGCAATGCACATTCCCAAGCCTAGTACTGGTTTGTTTACCCAGGGATCATGAATAAGTGAACTGTCGCCATGATATAACTGAAATTATGTTGAAAACGGCATAAAACCCCATGCAGTTAAACTAAAGAAAAATAAAAAAATATATTACACTTTGTACTTATCTAAACAGTGGTTGCGATGTTAATTTAGGGAAAAGGCCAATAAAACACATTTCCAGGAAGAGACCTTCCATTGATGTCAACAACTGGGAATTTGCTCATAAGCTTTAACACTTCCCAACATACAACAAAACTGTAATGGACAACTGTGGAAGACATTGAGTCAAAACTAGATCGATATTTATCTAGCAATAATCATGATCTCATCTGATTATGTGAAAGATTAAAATGCAGAGCTATTGTTATCCATTAAACTGTGTTGACGTCAGTGTTGCAATCATTGTTAACCCTTTCCCACTTACAGACACAAAGGGATGCAGAGGCATCAGAAAGCGTCTATATGAGGGAAAGGGTTAATTATAGGAGCTTTGAAATTTGGCACACGTACCTATTCAACATCATTACGGTCTGTATAGGCTTCCATCCCTGGTTGGGTCATACCAATGATTTTAACCCTTTCCCACTTACAACAAATCTGCAGCAGACGACTCTGGAAACATAGTGACCAAAACCAGAAAAATCTCCACAAAAGATAGCTGAATTGTTAAATAAAGTTGAAAACATAGTGGCCAAAGGAGAAATTGCTCATCATGAGCAATTTCATCTTTGGCCACGATGTTTTCAAAAGCCCTCTGCTGCTATTGCATCAAAATGCGTCTGCAGATGGGAAAGGGTTAAAAATGTTGGTACTGTCTTCCCTTCTTGATGCCCTGTGAGGGTTGCAGGAATGTATATTGTTTTATGGCGCATCGACAGCTAAGGTCATTTAGCGCGCAATTAAATTTAATTATTCATGATCCCTGGGTAAACAAACCAGTACTAGGCTAGAAAATGTGCCTTGCCCAAGGGCACTCCACCATGACCGTAGTGCCGCGACTCGGGATCGAACCCGGGACACCCGATTTCGAAATCCCCGACGCTAACCACTCGACCACAGCGGATTCCTCCAGGGTTGCAGGGATAGCATTACAACTGATGCATCCGTGTCAGGATAAATAATACTGGTAAACTGTATATATATAACCGAGGTAGCATCATGTTTGTTTTATTTTGGTTTTACACCGTTTTCAACATTAGTTCAAGTTGTATCAAGGGGACAGTTTACTTGTTCATGGAAACATTATGATATAACTGAAATACTATTGAAATCAGTGTTACACCCTTTCCATCATATAGATGCTTTCTGATGCCTCTGCAGCAGACAGCTTTTTTGAAAACATGGCGACAAAAGAAGAAATTGCTCAAAATGAGCAATATCTTCTTTTGCCACAATGTTTACTTATTGAGATTTTTCAGTTTTTGCCAAGATGTTTTCAAAGGCATCTGCTGCAGATTTGCTGTATGTGGGAAAGGGTTAAAAACAAAAAAAGAAGTCAATATCATAAGAAGACTGTTCTCTACACTTGGGCCATATACTATGTAATTTGCTTAAATCAGAGGTCCAGAAAAGGGGCAGATAATAACAGCTCATTTCCCCACAATATCTTTTTTATTATTCAACCAAACCCTATGATGTTGGTACTCAAAAGAATCGTCTCATAGAGACGATTCTTTTGAGTACCCACAACACAGGATTAGAGTGTCAAATAAGGATATAAGAACATACAAAACATCTAGAGCTCTGCTTTAATTATTGCCCCTTTTTCGCCTCTGATATTTGGTTTAGTTTTAGGTCTACTTTTCCCCTTCAAGCATAATACTGTCATAAAGAGAAATTTTCGCTTTTGCTACAATGTTTTTAACTCTATTAGATAATTATTCTTTCATTAGTCGCCGGGCAGAAGCCCGCGACTTCTATTTTTAATAGCTTTTCGGAAATCACATGGGAGGGCGGCTTATTATTAGAAAGAAACAAATCTAGATGATTTGAACATATTACAATTGTGGTTGTTTACGAACACTAATAAATGACACATCTAAAATGAAATAAATATTCCGATTTTTTAATGTTTGCAGTTTTTTTTATTTCACTCGCATTTAAGTTTTTTGTCTTATTTACGAAGACAAAAGTGGTCCCTTCAAGACGTGAACCAACACCCCCTAATGCAGACTCTTATGTGTCATCATTGAGGTCAATTTCGGATTCTCCTTTTAATAGCAATTTTAACTTACTAAATGTTGTTTTCATGTTCAAAGAGATGTCTTGATTTGTGTAGAATTCATTTAATAATGTTAATCCATGAATATCTAAAGTAGGAACTGTTTCTAAGCTAAATATAGACCCTATTCTGTTGTGTAGTTTCGTGACCTTTAACATCGATTTTCGCGCATGCGCATTTCGATATGAAAAAGCGAGTGATATTATTTTATTTTAGACAAGTACAAGACGAATGTTTGACGCAAAGCGTCAAAGAGAAGCCGCAATATTTCGTTGTACATGTAGAAATAAGAAAAAAAGAACATTTTTAAATCCACAAACAATAGAACAATTTAAACTGTAGACGGTAATGCTGATATATTTCTCCTTTTGAAGACTTTTGTTTTCTTCAAATTACCTCCCTTTAAAGCAATACCAGGATATTTACCTTGCGATTCGAATAAGATTGACAAACATTGAAATTATATGAATGAATACTATTATTTAAATAAGTAACAACAGCAAAATTAAATTAAAGCCAGATAAATGTGTACACATTTCGTTAATTTGTTATAGATACCCTAATGTATAGATATGAATATAAACTTTATAAGCAAATGTTTTCATTTCAACGTTCCTAATGTTTGAATAGACTAAGGAAAGTCAAGAATACATAAATAAATCAATGCAGTCTTTTCCGGCGACATTGATGCCTTGCATCAACTTTCTCTTGTTTATAAAGATTTTCCAAATTTTTGCGAAGAAATTTTCATAGTCATAGACTGCTGCATATTTGTTGTTTGTGGGAAAGGGTTAAATAAATCAATGAAAATAGATTAGCTGTCATAATATTATTATAAATTACATCTTTGCTCAAAGGTCAGGCTCAGGATAATTGAATTAACTTGAATTAACCCTTTCCTAATGTAGACCTTTCTGAAGCCATTGCAGCAGACGACTTTTGAAAATATTGTGTGGCAAAAGAAGAAAATGCTCAAAATGAGCAAACTGTCTTTTCAATTCTAATCAATAATTTAACACTTTAATTTTTAAGAGATTTTCAATATTTTTGCCAAAATGTTTTTAGATTTGTCTGCTGCAGATTTGTTGTATGTGGGAAACGCTTAATATACAATACATTCAGGCCCCCCGGAAATACAATGCTCATATTGGTAGGATTCAGGACGACCTGTCAGATTGAACTGTGAAAAACAATCAATTCTTTAACCAAAAATTCAATTATACATCACAATTGTAGTTCGTTTAAAATCAACAAAATCATGACCAACTCTTTCTGAATTCTTCGACCATTGTCGAGAAACGAATCAATTCCCCATTTCCTGGATACAGACGAAATTTGACGCACTCACTTTTGAAAGCATTGTGAAAATTTGGAAAACTTGCCCAAAGCAAGAAATTTTTCCGTCCCCTACAATGTATTCAATTCTGTATCATGATTTATCTTCAATTTTTGTTATGTTTATATTTTTTCCATAGTATACAACCCTTAACCCTTTCCCAAACATTTTGAAGAATCTGCAGCAGACGACTTTTTAAAACATTGAGGCAAAAGGAGATGATGCGCAATTTCTCCTTTTACCACAATGATTTCAATACAATTTAATGATTATATATACTTTATTTATTGAGATTTTCTATAATTTTACCTAAATGTTTACAAAGTGGGAAAGTGTTAACACTTATATCTGGTAAACAGATATCCAAGGATCTCTTTTCTTCTGAGGCTGACTGGTTAGTGTCAGGGAAAAGGAGCTGGGTGTCCCGGGTTCGATCCTCAATCATGGCGGTCATGGTGGATGGCCTTTGGGTGAGGCCTATTTCCAAGCCTAGTTCTAGTTTGTTTATCCAGGGATCACGAACATGTGAACTGTTGCTATCAAATAACTGAAATAATGTTTAAAATGGTGTTAAACCTCAATAAAACCAACTTTTCTGTTTTTTCCTGAATCTCTATAAATTAAAGTATGATTAATAAATTTATAGAGCTGAAAAACATTATTACAAAAGGAGTCGCTTCTCCTTTTGCCACAATTTAATGTTTTCAAACATCATCTTCTGTGTGAAAATGCCTATGTATGTAGGTTGAATAAGTACAGCATCGTAAATCAGGGAATTAAGATTCACCGCATCGGCATAAAAAATATAGCAGGATTAATTGTGTGTGATTTCCCTACCCCATTAGTTTAACGATGGAGACGATGGCAGTTGCAATTAGACAAGTACATATATGGGTTTTATTTTTATATCTCCAAAACGGCATCACATTACTAGGTTTAGTAATAAAACTGTTAAAATTTCACTGCTAGATTTGTTTGTCAGATTACACACACAAGGGTTGCATTACATGTTTGTGGGCAGTGAGTGCTATGATGAGACTGCATGTATGCACAGGCTCATCCAAGTCCTTCACTGTTCAGCCAAACAACAAGACCAGTTTTTATCCTGGCACAGCTATAATGGAACCTAGTTTCTGTATGAACGAAGCCTCTTAGTATTTGCCTAATGTGAAGAAATTCTCAGAATGAGTGTTACAATATATCCATAACTTGGACCATAAGGGATAATATATATGAATAAAAAACTATATCTGAAGCGCATCACATGAAAAAGGGTCCCTTTCCCACTTACAGACGCTTTCTGACGGCTCTGCAGCTAGACAACATTTGAAAACATTTGGTAAAAGGAGAAACTGCTGATCTTCAGCAATTTCTCCTTTCACCACAATGTTTTCAACTCTAATTAATTATTATACTTTTATTTATGGAGATGTTCCATATTTTTTTCACATAATTATGTTTTTTCTAAGTCGTCTGCTTCATATTTGTCGTATGCGGGAAGGGGGGTAAACTGCTAGGGCTACTACAATTTCACATTTATTTCTTGGAAGTTACAATTTAAAGGTCTTAACCCTTTCCCACATATATACGTCTTCTGACGCCTCTGTAGCAGACGACTTTTGAAAACATTGTGACAAAAGGAGTAGAGCAATTTCTCCTTATTGCCACAATGTTTTCAACACTATATAATAATTATACTTCCATTTGTAGAAGTTTTATAAATTTTTGCCTAGATGTTTTTAAAGTCGTCTGCTGCAGATTTGTTGTATGTGGGAAAGGGTTAATTACATATAAGCAGACATTGAAGGCACTGTTTAAACTGTTCTTATTTGCAGGTCTGTCTAGTCTTGACAGTCTGTGAAATGGGACAAGATCTCTCTCAATACACTGAAGCAGCTAGGTCATTATGTTTTTACAACATAGGTTGAGAATGTAACTCTAATGGAATAGTTCTGGTTTTGATTTATTTGAATCAATAATATACAGATTAATTCTTTTTCATACACAGACACTTTCTGACGCCTTTGCAGCAGATGACTTATGAAATTATTGTGGGGAAATAAGAAAGTGTTAATGAAGAGCTACAAAACAATGTATTTCTCCCTTTTGCAATTATTGTTTTCAACTTTATTCAATAATTGTTCAACCATTTATATTAAAAAGATTTTCCGTATTTTTGCCTAGAATGTTTCCAAAAGATGTCTGCTGCAGATGTGTTGTATGTGGGAAAGAATTAACAATGACGTCAGATTTCCATTACTTTAACTGCCTTGTCCTGGCCTATCTGATCATTTTACCTTTTTCCCCATTGAAATAGGAATTATTGAATAGTAAGAATTAATACATGAGACTCAAAGAAAACATATAACCCTTTCCCTCATACAGATATTTCTGGCGCCTCTGCAGCAGATGACTTTTGAAAACATTGTGGCAAAAGGAGAAATTGCTCATTCTCCTTTTGTCCCAATGTTTTCAACTCGATTATACATTTCTTTTTATCAATTTTCTACGTTATTGTCTAGATGTTACAAAAGTCGTCTGCTGCAGAAATTGTTGTATGTGGGGCAAAGGATTAAGATCGACGACAACAGCTATATGTTAGTATTTTGAATATTGAATTTTCTATGTCAAATGGCTTTCAAAAATATTGTGCAAAAAGAGATTAGTTGCATACAATTAAAGCAGTTTTAACTCAATAGCTCATTCTGGGCCTAAATCTTAGACATATAGTTGTACAACAATTATTATAGGTGAGTAAAGAAAATATTGTGGTGAATATATCGGCGTCCGGCTTATTTGTCGTCTTCTGTACGACCATTCACATATTCCTTCAACAACTTCATCTCCTGAATCAATAGACCAATTATTTTAAAATAAGTTCACCATTGTTCATAAGGTGTTCCATTAACATATTCTTTCAAACAACATCATCTGCTAAATCAATTAACCAATTATTTCAAAATAAGTTCATGAGGTGTTCCTCTACCAAAATTGTACAAATGCTGTGGCTCCACCGCAGAAGATGCATGCAAGAGCTATAAAATAGAAAAACCTTTAAATGACATCTCCTAGACCACTGGCCCAATTTTGAAATAATTTCACTCAAATAATCTTTAATTTGACCCATACTAGATTTTTTTTTTTTTTCAAATTGTTGGCTCCTCTGCACAAGGTGACTGTTCAAGCTAAAAAGAGAAACAATTCTTTAAACACCACCTAGCTTTCCAAACTTACTCAAATGCAACAATAGATCTCAGGTGAGCGATACAGAACCATCATGGTCCTCTTGTTTTAGTAATGCATGTACAGTTGAACCTGTGTATAAATACCATACACAAAACAATGTGGTCCTTGTTCACAGGTGGTCTTAAATTGCAGGGTCATTTATGCAGAAAATGAGTAATTATACCCCCAGATACATAGTATATGGGGGCTATATAGGAGTCACGCTTGTCGGTCCGTTGGTCTGTGGACATTTCTTGTGAACACTATTTCTCAGCAACCCTTGGTCAGAATTCAATATAACTTCACAAGAATGATTGATACAAGTTGAAGCCTTATTGTGTATATTGTCGGCGTGTTGCACTGGAATAACTTTTAAATGAGTTATGGCCCCTTGAATTTCTCATACATATGTATATTGTCAGGCACCAGCTGGGGGTATTCATCACCTTCAGTGATATTTCTAGTTTGAAAATAAAAAGTGTGGTTGCTATATTTAGACAGAGAATTGCTAAACAAAGGTGGTCTTTTATCAATGGTTTGACTAATTTGGATGAGTCTCTAAAATATTAGCCAATTAGGCAAGGCGTGTAATTGAGAGAAATTAACCCTTTCCCACATACAACAAATCTGCAGTAGACAACTTGTTGAAAGTATTTTGGCAAACAAAATTGAAATTGTAAATAAATGAAAGTTATATTATTGAATAGCTTTGAAAACGTTACGTGGCAAATGAAGAAATTTGATAACAATTCTTTAAAAATATTGTTTGCTGCAAATGTGTCATATGTTGTCTGTATAAGGGGAAAGGATTAAGTTAGGAGCACTAAGTAGTACTAAATAACGTATTCGGTGTCTATAAAAGGAAAATTGCTTTTTTCTGTGGAAACAAAGACCATCATTGATTACATTATTCCCCTTGAACGTGAACAACTAAATCCCTATTACGACCTTCTTGTCTTATATGTATGCTAAGAAAACATTCCACACTAAAACATCACAAGCAGATAAGTAATTTGGGGAAATTCTTTACCTCGGTCTTTATTGCCTGTTTAGCTGCTTGATGAAGCAAAGGCAATGTAATTTATGCAACTTAAAACTTTGAAGCAGAAAAATATTTGAAATCATTGTTGGGAAAAGGAGAAATTGCTTAAATGAGCACTTTCAGGACTTTTTCCCGTAGCGTTTGTAACCTTTCCCCAAATAAAAGTGTGGTCAGTAAAGAAGGCGGCACAGATCAAGTTGGCAGAGATAGAAATAGGAAAAGCAATTTTGTTATATTCGACACTGAGGTCAATATGGACATTAACATCTTTATCTACTCATACTTAGATGAAAATATTATTTTAACTCATACTGCGAGTCAGTACAGTGAGAGCTTAACCCTTTCCCCCATATAGACGCTTTCTGACGCCTCTGAAGCAGACGGCTTTTTGAAAACATAGTGACAAAAGAAGAAATTGCTCAAAACGAGCAATTTCTCCTTTTGACACAATGTTTTCCACTTTTAGTCATAGGTTATCCATTCAATTAAAGAGATTTTCTATTTTTTGACAAAATATGTTCAAAGCCGTCTGCTGCAGAATTGTCGTATGAGGGAAAGGGTTAAAGTCTGTAAAACATGGCATTCAATACCAAAGCATCAAGTTGTTGCTTATGAAATTTCATCAACTGATGTCTTAGAAACTTCACTAGTAAAATGACAAGATGAAATCAATTATTAGCAATACTGGTCAAGGGCAAGTGACTTAGCCTTAACTTTATTGGAATCAAATAAATGCTAAAAGAGTTTCAATCTGTGGGGAAATGTCATTCGCAATGTTATCAGAAAGTAAATGAAAGACAAACAACTTTGAAAATGATTCCATTCGAATTTTCTCTGTGTGACAGACATACTTCAAACATTTTTCAAGCCAGTTTGATCAGTGGATAAACATGGCTACCTGGTACAGGGATTGTTTTCCTTATATGAAGACGAGCTACGGTAGCTCAGTTAGTAGCCTTGCAGGCTGTCAATCCAGAGGTTGTGAGTTGGAATTCCACCTACCTAGGCCAACATTCTTTTTTGATGTTTAACAAAAGTCACTGTGACATGCGTCATTCGTCTTTCTCCAATGGGCTGTCTCATGATGTGGAAAAGCAGCCATTTGCTTGGAAATTATGTTGTGTGGAGTACTGGTATGTGAAAGCCAGAAAATGCATAAGATGGTGAACTGGCTGCCATGATATGACTGAACAATTGTTGAAAGTAGCATTAAACCCTAATCAATTAATGATCAAATCAATTATATGCCCTAGGTGCAAAAGATCTCCTGCTTCAAATTACTTAGTAAATTTTCAATATAATTTGTGCAGGTATATCTCTTGGATACAAAACTTGCTCTAGGCATCTTGATTGGTCATATAATACAAAGGTCTCCAGACTGACATCCTTGTAGCTTTACAATTTTCCACATACAACTGTTACAGATGTGCAGCAGATGACTTTGAAAGTATCACAGCAAAAATGTTGAAGTTCTGTACAATTGAATAGAGTTTAAAACATTGTGGCAAATGGAGAAATTGCTCTATAGAAGCAATTTCTCCTTGAAAGGCTTTGGCCACAATGTTTTCAAATGTTGTCTGCTGCATATGTGTCTGCATGTGGGAATGGTTTAAGAATGATAAATAATCTTTAACCAGGGAGAGAGCCTTGGATCTTTGAAGCCTTGGAGTGAAAACATGATATTATACTTAAGAGAGCATGATATGCTGCACTGATAATACGAGGGCTTGGCGTGAAACAGTTGTAACTAAAAACCTATTTTGAATACACTGGTTTAGAGGCAATTTTGACTCATTTGTAATCAATGCAAATTTAGGTGCCATTGTTCAGAACAAGCAATGGCACCTTATTTTCCATTGTTTACTAAGAAAAATGATTGAGCGCTTATACAGACTGTATGGCGAGGTGATTAACCTTGGTAAAAAAATACGTATTTTAGTTACAACCTTTTCACGCCAAGCCCTCGAATAGAACATTATCCTTTCCCTAATACAGTCAATTTCTGATAACTCTTTGACATTCAGTCATTATAAACAGGATAGAAAAGGGAACACTTGTGCCTTATAGGCAGTTTCTCCTTTTCACAAAGTGAAAGTGTTTTCTTGTCATATTGACATCAGATTTGTAAATTGTATTTCTAATCTTCTAGATGATGCATTTTAATGGCCAGATTGCTCTAGCAATTCCGGTCTATAGATTGGCGATGTCCGTCCGTCTGTCTGTCTGTCAACATTTTGGTTAAAGTTTCAGGTTGAGGCAAAATCTCATTACTGGAAAGAGTTACAAACTTGAAACTTTGCCTGAAGGTAACCAGTAACCAGTTCTATTGATTTCTGTGGTTACTTTGACCTTGACCTTGGTTTGTCGATTTTCAAGGTCAAATTGCCTACAATCCGGCCTTACCGTCTTCAGCGGTTTCTTGTTTTACTCATGTGCTTTGAAACTTTAACACTTTCCCTCATATAGACGCTTTCTGATGCCTCTGCAGCAGACTGCTTTTTAAAACATGGCAACAAAAGTAGAAATTGCTCAAAACAAGCAATTTCTCCCTTTGCCACCATGTTTTCAACACTATTCAATTATTGTTCTTTCATTTAAATGAATTTTCTGTGCTTTTGCCTAGGCGTTTTCAAAGTCGTCTGCTGAAGATTTGTTGTATGAGGTAAAGGGTTAATTAAACATATGTAACACTAATCCTTGCCCACAAATAGCCATATTTTGATACATCTGTAGCAGGTAACTGCATATTTATTGTATGTGGGAAAGGGTTTTTCCTATACTATCACATCTAGAGTTACCAAATTAGGTTGCATTGACCTTGTCCTTTGACCTGATTTAATGAACAGGCTTTACTGCATCATATTTCCTTCCCTTTTAAACCTATAGCCACCAAATCTGCTGCATACAAGCATCTTGGGAAGATGGTTACCACATACTGTGACCTTGACCTTTGACCCTTCTTAAAATAGAATACTGTCTAAGCTGTGTTTAAAGACCGCCCATGGGAAGAGAACAATCTGGTCTTTATTCACAGGCGGTCTTTAATTGTAGGGTCATTTATGCAGAATGTAATTCTGAAATTAAAATTGTGGTTGCTATAGACAGGGAATTGCAAAACAAAGTTGGACTTTCAGCACAGGTTTGACTGTCCTAACCTATTGGTTTTATCACACTTGAATGATGAAGGAATCCACTGCGGCCTAATGGTAAGCATTGGGGATTTGGAACCAGGCTTCCCAGGTTCGAACCGCATTCGCTGCATAGCGTAGCAGCCATGGTGGAGTGTCCTTGGGCAAGGCAAACTTTCTATCCCAGGTATCATGAATTTAGTGAACTGTCGCCGTGATATAAAGAATGTTGAAAATGGAGTAAAACCTGGACGAAAAAAAACGACACTTGAATGAGACAGTCTTCATATAGATACCGAGGACTAATAAATGCTAATTAGTATCAAATAAAATGTTTTTACAACAGGTACTTTCTATATTGAGGACTAGTTAGGCCTTAACCCTTTCCCTCATATAGACGCTTTCTGACGCCTCTGCAGCAGACGGCTTTTTGAAAACATAGTGACAAAAGAAGAAATTGCTCAGAACGAGCAATTTCTCCTTTTGCCACGATGTTTTCCACTTTTAGTCATAGGTTATCCATTCAATGTTCAAAGTCATCTGCTGCAGAATTGTTGTATGAGGGAAAGGGTTAATTAGTACCGGGTGAATAGGGTTTACAACAGTTACTATTCTGTTTAATGACATTTCCCTGTTGCTCAAGTCATTAATGGAATGGCAATTAATTGGTAAGATGCTAGGAAAAGACACAATAACCCTTTCCCACTTATAGACACATTTTGACGCATTTGCAGCAGACAATTTTTGAAAACAGTGTGACAAAAGAAGAAATTGCTGATAATGAGCAATTTCTCCTTTTACCACAATGTTTACAACTTATTTCAGTAATTAAACATTCATTTATAGCGATGTTTCCTGTTTTGTCTTAATGTTTTCATCTGCTGCAGATTTGTTGTATGTGGGAAAGGGTTAATGAGTGCCCATGTGAATTGCTCTGAAAACAGTAACTATTCTGTATTATGACTTTTCCGTTGCTCAATTCATTAAAGGAATGTCAATCAATTGGTAAGATGGTATGAAAAGACACAATAAATCTGCTTTTCCGTCTTCTTCTATTTCCCAGAAGAGATTGTCAGACATATTTTATGACTGCTTTCTTTCTTGACAATTAGACGGGGGTTATAAAATCCTGATAGGAAAGAATTTCTGCAAATTCTACAGATACTTAATAGATGATCTTTAACCCTTTCCCTCATATAGACGCTTTTTGACGCCTCTGCAGCAGACAGCAGCCAGCTTTTTGAAAACATAGTGACAAAAGAAGAAATTGCACAAAACATGCAATTTCTCCTTTTGCCACAATGTTTTCCACTTTTTGTCATAGGTTATCCATTCAATTATGGAGATTTTCTATTTTTTGACAAAATACGTTCAAAGTCGTCTGCTGCAGAATTGCCCTATGAGGGAAAGGGTTAATGCCCTTTTCCTGGTCTATATAACTTTTCTAAATACAAAATGTATTGAGGATGAAGCATTCAATTTTTTTCCTTTTTCTCATCTATTATCGGCTCTTTCTGAACATTCTTAGTTTTACCTTGTGTTAAATTGTACTGTCCAAAAGTATAAAAAGGAAGCAATCCAAAAAAATATATCATACCTTAGCGATTTATTCTTTTCAATATACAACCAAATTTAATCTGCAGCCGGTAAGCAATTAAGCTCTCCCTCATACGACAATTCTGCAGCAGACGACTTTGAACATGTTTTGTCAAAAAATAGAAAATCTCTATAATTGAATGGATAACCTATGACTAAAAGTGGAAAACGTTGTGGCAAAATGAGAAATTGCTCTTTTGAGCAATTTCTTCTTTTGTCACTATGTTTTCAAAAAGCCGTCTGCTGCAGAGGCATCAAAAAGCATCTATATGAGGGAAAGGGTTAACTCTGTTCCACATACAACAAAACTGCAGCAGACGACTTTGAAAACATCATGTTTTTAAAAAACGTCTGCAAGTGGGAAAGGATTATCATCATGGTTGTACTTTTAAACATTCCCTGCTTTACTTGCAGATTCGTTTTTAATTGTTTCTGCAAATGTGTTTGTGACATTATTAAAATTGTTAACCCTTTTCAATGCACTTTCATTTATAGAGATTTTCTGAATTTTTGCCTAGATCCTTTCAATCACCTGTTGCAGATATGTAACAGACTAATTAATTTAATGTATAAGGGAGTTCTATTAACCCTTTCCCTCATATAGATGCTTGATGATGCCTCTGCAGCAGACAACTTTTGAAAACTTGGTTACAAAAGAAGAAATTGCTCAAAGTGAGCAATTTCTCCTTTTGACACAATGTTTTCAACTCTATTCAATAAGTATGTCTTCATTTAGAGAGATTTTCCTCTTTATTGTTGAGATGTGTGTTCCAAGTTGTCTGCTACAGATTTGTTGTATGTGGGAAAGGGTTAAGTTATGTGTGCATAATTAACAAATATTAATTAGTTGCTTGCAGTCAATTTGAAGATACAAAGAAGGCTTTTATCTAGAGAGCACTTGTAACCAAAAATAGATTATATATCAAAGTACTGAAAGTACTGCTGGAAGGTGATTTTAGAGTGATGTCAGCCAGGTGCAGATGGGATAATCAACCAAATAAACGAAACTTACCTGTAAGTTGATGTTTGGTTGTGATTCTATGTAGTCATACATAACTGGAGGGATTAAATGAGATGTGCGAGCACCTTGACCGAGAATATCAGTATTGAAAGCGTAAAGGAATTTCTCTTTGGGAAAAAGAAACCAGCGAAATTCCAGTATATCTTAATTGAGCATGTCACACATACTCTCTGGGAGGGAAATAATTATCCACGGGTGGGCATTTAATCCCTCCAGTTATGTATGACTACATAGAATCACAACCAAACATCAACTTACAGGTAAGTTTCGTTTATTTGGTTGATTCTATTACGTCATACAAACTGTCGGTCTCAAATGAGACTTCAAAGCTCCCAAAAAGAAATTTCAAGAGCTGTGCAACAATAGAAATAGAAACCCATACCTTGTCTTATGTGTCTGAACTGTATCTCTATACAAGCACTGATGAATCATAAACATTGCACTCCACTGGTTTACAGTAATATTTGGCAAAAGTAAGTTCACTTGCCCAACCAGCTACTTTCATTATTTCTTGAATTGGAACTCCTGCTGCTTTGGCCTTAGACGATGAAGCTCCTCTGATACTATGAGAGGTGAATTTCTTGATGTCAATTCCGGAATTAAACATAACTTGTTTAAGCCATCTACTTACAGTGCTAGAAGACACACACTTATATGGTTTTACATAGCTTATAAATAATCTTCGCTCAGTTTCCCTGATACCTTCAGTTCGAGCTAAATACATTTCTAATGTATAATAAACACAAATCCTCCTGTCTGGAGAGTATTTTCTGAGTTCTAATACTGGATTAGGTCTACCCCTCTTAGATTGCTTAAGCAATTCGCAATAATGTAATATATACATACATGGATCTTTCTTAAGATCTGTTATAGTCAATAAACTTAACGAATGAGCTCGACTTGCCTGAGTCAAAGCTATAAGCATTACAAGTTTGTATGTAAGAAGTTTCAATGGCAATCCCTCAGTTGGTGACAAAAACTGTAGGTAAGACAGAACTTTAGAAACATCCCATGTCTCAATATATTTAGATTTTGGTGGACATAAATTAAAAACAGCAGTCATATATCTAATAACTAAAGGATGAGATCCTGCTGAAAATCCATCTGAAGTTACACACATGGATGAAAGGGCACTACGTGCTGTATTCAATGTATCATACTTATATCCGCAGTTAAAAAGTTCAGTAAGGAATTCAATAATGTTGTTTACAGACACTTGAAATGAATTAATTTGCCTTTTACGACAGAAGACCAACCATCTGTTGATGTAAGTGGAATATTGCTTCTTGGTGGATTTTCTCCATGATGCCATAATGATGTCTGTAGACTTTTTCGAAATTCCTCTGCTTTCAAAGGATCTCCTGACAAACGACATACCATCAACTGTAGTTTGTTTGTTAGTGGATGAATTTTCTGTGTTTGACAAATGGAGAGAATACCCGGCTTCACTTTGATTTTCAATGGAAAGTCTATTAACATCTCCAGAATCACTGGGTACCAGTTCTGTGTTACCCACAGTGGTGTCACCAACACCATCTCTGCTCTGTCCTCCCTCAACTTCTGTACAGTTTTGCCAATAAGGCTGAAAGGAGGAAATGCATATATTAGACTATACAAAGACCAATGAAGTGAAAATGCATTAATTGCTTCAGCTTCAGGATCTGGTTTCCATGAAACATAACGTTCACACTTTTTATTCAACCTTGAAGCATAAATGTCAATCTCTGGTTTACCAAATGTATGTACTATCTTATCAAAGATTGGTCTACAAATGGACCACTCTACATTTTCATTGAAATGTCTTGATCCGAAGTCAGCTTTATTGTCTTTGCCTGGAACATGTATTGCAGACAACCAGATGTGTTTCTCTATACAAAACATCCAAATATCTCTAGCAATGGTGTTGCAACTTTCAGACTTTAAACCACCCATGTTATTTATATAACACATTGCACAGGTATTGTCTGTTGCAATTTGAACATTTATATTTCCACGGTCAATACAAAAAGACCTAACTGCATGTGAAATAGCAAGAATTTCTAGAGAATTAATATGGTGAATTGACTCTTGGTCATTCCAACGACCTCCAATAGTTATATCATTACATACAGCACCCCAGCCATCTAGGCTTGCATCTGTAGTAATAACAAAAGCTGGAGTACTATGGTTAATATGCCTTTTTTGTATTGGCAACTGATCAATCCACCATTTCAACTCTGCTTTCATTTCAACTGAGATAGTCATATATGCTTCGAAATTACCCTTACTGTATTTCAGGGCTTCTATCTTTCCTTTTTCTAGGCATCTATAGAATAGAGGCCCATATTCTACAGCCGAAAACGATGAAACCATAAGACCTATTATTCTGGCTACATGCTGAATCTTGGCATAATGCTCTACATATAGGCTTCTGCATTCCGATGTAATATTCAATATTTTGGATTCAGGCAGGGTCACAATCATTTTCTCTGAATCTACATCATTTCCAAGAAACGTGATTTTTGTTGACAGAATTAAAACCGACTTAGTCGGGTGAATAATAAATCCCACATCTTCCATCAATCCTACTGTGTCAGAAACATTTTCTTCACATTCATTATAAGAATCACCCAAAAGAATTGAGTCATCAAATAGCCTGAATTAACATGTCCCATCATACGCAAAGATGCATATACTGGTTTCATCAATTTTGTGAACATTCTGGGGGCACAAGATATACCATTAGGTAAACAAACATACTGGTAGATTTTACTTAAATGCTCAAATCTAAGCTTAATTTGATGTTCTTCAGCAATAGGTACAGAGTAATAAGCATGCCTTAAATCTACAGAGGCGAAATATACATTTGGCTTAACTAATTTTAAGGCCGATTCAAATGTGTCCATCTTGAAATGATGATAAGCAATGCTCTTATTAACCTCTTTCAAATTTAAAATCATTCTGTATTCCCCATTCTTTTTTCTAATGAGGAAAATTGGAGAAATAAATTCATCAGGGTGGTGTTGTACCTCAATGATAATTTTCATTTCTATCATTTTTTTGTATTTCAAGATGAACAATTTTTGCTTCTTCTTCATTGAAATGATTACGAAAACATCTATGATTGACAGGATTAGAACCCTGAATGAATTCAATATGTAGATGTCTAACAATATCTAAAATATTATCATCTGAAGTTATCTTTCTCCAATTTTCCACGAATGTTTTTAATCTACCAGCAGTGAAATTTTCACTCACCTTTAGAATTGTTTCTTGTACCCCCCTCTGGGGTTTTTTGACTGGACTGTATTAAGTTCAGCTGGGCGTACGTAATTGCCACGCCCTCTTCCTGTGCCTCTTGAGGGTCCACGACGACCACCTCTCTTTCTAAAGTAGCCTCTACTCTGAGGTTGCTGGCTCCGACCAATATCTTTCCCCAGCTTACTCATGTCTTGAATGTCTCGAACATTCTTGTTAATATCATCACCGTATAAGTTGTCTGTGTACGGTTGAGAAGCAGAAGTCAATGGATAAAACCTTGGGTCAAGGTCTGAACGGTGACTCTCTTTACGTTTGTTGTTGATCAATTTATTCATTTGACCTAAAAGAGCCATGGAGTTTGTTCCCCATTCCAAAGACTGTGAATCAATATTTGAACTTTCCTTGTCTAGAATCTTAGCGAAGTTAGATGCTGCTTTCACTAGAATGTTCTGAATGGCTTGAAACTTAACATCCTCTGATTGCGTTTGAGGCTTAAGCAGTCGCCAAATACAAGTGTTCACCTTTGTTTTCACCAATGCCTCACAATCTACTGGGCGATGAATATCTTTCAACATGTCATTTAATGTGTCATCAGAAACACCATTTCTGAAGGATGTATTTATGAAACTCGCTAGACTTTCGTTAATTTCAGAGTCACATTTTTCTACACATTGATACCTGTCGCACAGGTCTTTGAAAATATCATTTTCACCACAGTGTCTCTTGGGTGGGGTTACACAAATGGACTCGTCATCTGTTTCAGGCATTTGATTCTCAGAATCATAGTCATATTCTTCAGAATGATACAAATCGTCCACACGCTTAGCAAGCGACTCTAATTTAGTTCCCTGTTTGGTTATGTTACCATTCATTTCTTTCAGAACTAGCAATACCTCTTTGTTCAAATTCCCCGCTGCTGCTGTTTTTGCAGGAACTGTCTTTGAAATAGGTTTTAAAGATTTTCGGCCCTCAGCCATTGAACCAGGGTTTGAACCGACTGGTTCCGAAACAAGACAATTGTTTCCATCGGCTTTAACAGCCTCTTTACTTGCTTTCTTTGCTTGGACTAACGCGTCCGCCATCTTGTTGTAAACACCACGTGTTAACGAAAAATTTTAATCTCAATTTATTTCTGTCTCACAGAAACCAACAACCTGACTATTTATTTGCATTAATTTAAATTAACCAAGCAACATAAAGTTTTTTCAATCAAGTTAAAAGAGTTAACGTCGATAAACGACTATGATAACTACGTTATCAAATTTTCACGCTTAGAGATTATTTAACCTCGTTCTCTGAGCAAACCACGTCTGCACAGCTCGGTATATTAAAGCGCACTGATATTCTCGGTCAAGGTGCTCGCACATCTCATTTGAGACCGACAGTTTGTATGACGTAATAGAATGCATTGTATGCAAGGTATGAACAGATCATGGCTAGGATATATGGATAGGAACAATGAGAGCAAATATGTTGGAAAATAAATGAATGAAAGAATTTAAGTCTTTAAAACTTCTTTATTTTGCTGCAGTTTCGGAATAGGTAAAATTGTATAAGAAGAATAAATCAAACAAATGGAAGAACACCTTCATCAGTAGAATACAATAAGAAAGAAAGAATAAAACTTCAAAATTGTTGACAGCTGGACATTATATTATATTCACAATAGTTAGCAAACACTGTCAAGAAGTGAGGAGTATTGCATACATACAATTCATTTAGAAATTGCATTGAAACAAAATATATTTTTGGTAAAAAATATAAAGAGAAATATTTGTAAAAAATATAGAAAGCATTTTTTCATATTTAGACAGAAAAGTACAGGAAAGAATAACATTCAGTCATATCCGTCAATAGCTAATACTATCTTTCTATGCGTCTGTATAAGGACAAAGATATATAGATAGATATTCTTTATTTCTTCCAAATTTGAAGAGCAAGTACATTTAATATTAAACATTACAAAAGTGAGAACATAAATATATAAAAACATTGTAACAATAGGAGAACTTGCTCGTCATAAAAAAAAATCTATGACAGCCACTGTCTTTCAAATTTGCGTTTCACAAGTGAACGAATGCTATGAATGAACGTATACAAGTGCTATGAATGAAAATATGAAAACATGAATTAATTTTACATTTGCAACAATGTTCGATAAACTGTGTCTGAATGAGGATACAACGTAGAACGTAATGTTTTCTCCTTGCATGAAAGCTTAATTAAGTATAGGTGTGCCCTCAATTTAAATCAATTCTCACATAACAAAAACATTAAGAAAGTGTTGTAAAATCTAAATAATATCATGACAACTCACGATGATCAGATTTTTATAGAAATAATTTTATTTGATGTGTATTACGCGTCAAGCGTGGATTCAAACACTTCCAAATATTTTACAATTTAAAACAATTAGATATTCGGATAAAATCTGATTGAATGAAACGAATTGTTAAAAAAAACCACCCAATGCATATTAAAACCAAAGGCTTCTTTTCCCACAACATTTTGTTTCAAGAGCTACAATATCTAAAGAGGCAACATGTTTGGGTGCTTATCCATTATGCATGAGTTCGATTTTACCATACCAATTCAGGAAAAGTGATTTCCACATCTTTCAACTTTCCTCCGGTAAATCAGTCGGTAGCGACGCGGGCTGTCAATCAAGCATTTGTAAGTTCGAATCCAAGCTCGGCCATCATTCTTTCTGTCATTGTGACAAGCGTCATTCATCTTTCACCAATGGGCTAACAGTCTATTTGGAAAAGAAGCCAGTTGCTTGGAAAGAATGTTGTGTGGATTACTTGTGTGAGAAAGCCAGACAACACATGAATAGGTGAACTGGCCGCCGTGATATGACTGAACCATTGTTGAAAACGGCGTTAAAGCCTAATCAATCAATCCTTTTTATATAATCATTCTGTAATTTACCATTTAGAATGCCCCCCTAATCCCCTTATACATATTTAGTCGAGTAGTCGTTCGGGAGAACACACCATTCGTGAATTACCAGATAACTAACATTTCTCCCTAGCACACAACTATTGACAACATTGTAACAAAACATAAGAAATTTATCCCAGGACTCCAAATGCAGCAGACGATTTTGAAAATATCTGAGAGGGATTTTTTTCATTTTTTCCCACAACGTTTCAATTAGTAAATATATATATACATATAATATATATATAACTGATGTAAAAACCTATAAATGAATATGCTAGAGGAAATATAAAGAACAAAACTGAAAGTCGTAATTAAGGATAGATTAGCATATTTTGGGGAAACTACCTTACGACACGGTATGTCCTCGAATTGACCTAGTTCGTGTAATGTATATCTGATCCGGTGTATCGGTGTTGTTCACAAAAGCGTGGTGCGTAAGAATATACAGGTAACAATGTTTACCACAGAAAGATGTGTATTTGGAAAATCAAAATCAATTTTAATTTTCAAAGCCACAAAAACATGAATTGTTTGAAAATTTAATTGTCCAAACCAGTTTCTACATCAAACTGATTGTACATGAAAACACTTAAAGTATGAATTTACATTGATTTTTTGCGAACTATATTGACTAGCGTATGTATGAAGAGATCATATAGTTTATAGAGAGGATGTGTGTTATAGGGCATATTCCATGCAATCCCATAGGAAGAAGATTATTATTACATAATAATCACCTTCCAATAACAGACACATTGTTAGATTGATTGACTGGGGTTAACCCTTTCCCTCATATAGACGCTTTCTGATGCCTCTGCAGCAGACGGCTTTTTGAAAACATAGTGACAAAAGAAGAAATTGCACAAAACGTGCAATTTCTTCTTTTGCCACAATGTTTTCCACTTTTAGTCATAGGTTATCCATTCAATTATAGAGATTTTCTATTTTTGGACAAAATATGTTCAAAGTCGTTTGCTGCAGAATTGTCGTATGAGGAAAAGGGTTAATCAAAGTTTATCCAGAGGTCCAGATACAGAGGGGTATTCAACTCTTTTCTCCTCAATATCTCTCTTATTATTCAACCTTTCCCTATAATGTGGGTACTCAAAAGCATCGTCTAACTGAGACGATTCTTTTGAGTACCAACAACATATGGTTTAAGGGTCAAATAACGATTTTAGAACATGCAAAAGCCGCTTATCTAGGTCTCTGATATCTCAGTGGCAAGTTCACCTACCCATGTGTTTCATGGCTTTTTCACATAAAAACTTTCCAAACAATTGGTTGCTTTTCACATTGAATGTGATCCATGATTTCTGGAAGACAAAGATGCTTATTGCATTGGCATTTGTCAAATGTCAGAATTATTTTTAGCGGAGCTAAGGTTTGAACTTGCAACCCCTTCATTGATTGGCAGCCTGCGTTGCTACGGAATGAGCTACCCGGGCCTATCATATTACAGATATCTTATGTACATACCTGCAGATACCATCGTTGGACCCATGGGATTGTTTATTGTTGTTTCGCCGTTTTGCCAGATAGCCAATATTGTTTCTGTTTGGATTCACCACAATGTTGTACTGCGCCAAACAGCCAATCAGATCCCTCGTAACAAAACAATTATAATTTCAATTAAAAAATGTGGACCTCATTTGAAATTATCTTAACCTTGGCATATGAAAGGTTTAAGTTGACAAGTTGCGTGAGTTCCATAAAGATACAGTGCATGCATTGATAAGAGGAAGAGATGTGTTTTTATCAGTGAAGACATGCAGTGGGAAAAGTTTGTGTTACTAGACATTCCATGTTACTTTTACACAATTGGAATATTACATGTAATCAGCCCGGTTACCTCAGTCGAAAGAGTACTCGCCCTGAAAGCGAGAGGTCCCGGGTTTGAGCCCTGGAGTGGCTGCATGTTTTTCTCTCCCTGTGACATGACACTTCTTTATTTCTGACATTTAGATCAGTAAATATGAAATCATGCATACTGCTCATTGCTGCATTTTGATCCCAAACTTCGGTAAAGTTTAGTTTTTAAAGATGATATACAGAACGCACATTTACGATCCGTGGGAGCAGTCATTTTTCTATGCATCTTAAAGTAGGAATTTATCGGAAATGTAAGCGTCATTTTGATCAGTTTATGTGTATTCTATTCTGATCTGTAAAAGTGGGGAAACATCAGTGAAATATCCCAAGGGTGATGTTGGAGCATAGCGGAGTCAACAACTGTGGGTTTCCAAGGATGTGCAGATACAAACAATGATCCCTAGTCGCGGCACTATGGTCATGGTGGACTGCCCTTGGGCAAGGTACATTTTCTAGCCTAGTACTGGTTTGTTTACCCAGGGATCATGAATAGGTGAACTGTTAGATATAACTGAATAATGTTGAAAACGACGTAAAACCCCAATAAAACAAACAAATAAACAAACAATGATACAAATAAATGTTGGGTTTGGTAACTGCTTCTTCCCTTCCCACATATAGACATGTTTTGATGCCTTTGCAGCAGACAGCTTTTGAAAACCATTGTGACAAAAGAAGAAACTGCTCATAATGAACAATTTCTCCTTTTGCCACAATGTTTTTCACTCCATTAAATAACCAATATTTAAGAGATATTCACTTTATTTGCTGAGATGATATCATAGTTGTCTGCTGCAGATTTGTTGTATGTGGAAAGGGTTAACTCGTTCCAACATGTTCCAACAAATCTGCAGCAGACGACTGAAAACATCCCTGGAAAAATATGGAAAACAGCTATTAAATAGAAAAAGAATTATTGAATGAAGTTGAAAACATATTGTGGAAAAATGAGAAATTTCTCATGATGAGCAATTTCTCGATTTGCCACAATGTTTTTAAAAATGGTTTGTGTCAGAAAGCATTTATGTATGTTGAAAAGGTTAATTCTTTCTCTCATATGACAAGTCTGCAGCAGACGACTTTGAACATATTTTGTCAAAAAATAGAATATCTCTATAATTAAAAGGATAACCTATGATTAAAAGTGGAAGCATTGTGTCAAAAGGAGAAATTGCTCGTTTTGGGCAATTTCTTCTTTTGTCACTATGTTTTCAAAAAGCCGTCTGCTGCAGAGGCATCAGAAAGCATCAGATATGAGGGAAAGGGTTAAGGTATATCCATGGTGTAAATGTATTATACGTAAAAATTCAACTGTCACATGAGAAATATGTAACAAGGTCAGTTTACATAGAATAAATAATACAGTCAGACCTGTGCTAAAGACCACCTTTGTTAAGCAATTCCCTGTCTGAAGCAACCACACTTTTAATTTCAGAATTACTCATTTTCTGCATAAATGACCCTGTGATTAAAGACCAGAGTGTTGCCTTTCCCATGGGTGGTCTTTAAACACAAGTTGAACTATAGTTAACCTTATTATTTATTCATCATGTGCCATTTGAACTTCCACAGACAAAATCAAATTATCAGCGTTTAAATGTCATAAAATCATATGAGGTTGTTTCATGTTATCACACAAGCAATATTTCTCCCTTTGAAATTAAGGATGTTCTTATCCTGAAATCTTACACTAGGCCTTCATAATTTAGTTATGTGATGTCGTTTTTTCTCAGCAACAAATCAAATAAACTTTTGAATTTTTAAAATTGTTTGAAAAACCCACCATTTGCTAATGATCAGATCTAGCAATGTCAGAATATTATTTTGTTTTGTTTTATCGGGGTTTTACGCCGCTTTTAACATTATTTCAGTTAGATCATGGCCACAGTTCACTTATTCATGATCCCTGGGTAAACAAACCAGTACTAGACTAGGAAATGTGCCTTTCCCAAGGAAACTGCACCATGACCATCATTCCGCGACTCACAGGGGATTAAACCCGGGACACCTAGCTGGTTACATATCCTTGACGCTAACCACTCGACCACAGCAGATTCCTTGTTAGAATATAAAGTCATGTTTCGTAACATTTCAGGAATTCTGAAAAACAGTCTGATATTTTTAACCCTTTCCCACGTACATAAAATCTCTATAAATGAAAGAACAATTATAGAATGAAGTTGAAAACATTGTGGCAAGAGGAGAAATTTCTCGCTTTGAACAATTTCTGCTTTTCTCACATTTTTTTGTTTATCCTTTTTCAACATACAACAAATCAGTAGCAAACGACTTTAAAAACATCTATGCAAAAACAAGAGAAATCTCTATAAATGAAAGAACAATAATAAAATTAAGCTGAAAGCATTGTGGCAAGAGGAGAAATTGCTCGTTTTGAGCAATTTCTGCTATTGTCACAATGTTTTCAAAAGTCATATGCTGATGAGGTGCCAGAAAGCATCTGTATGAGGGAAAGGGTTAATTAAGAGGTTGGGTGTACACTGTTCAAATAACTACTTCATTTTGTAGAGATTCAAAGTCGTCTGCTGCAGATTGTTATATGTGGGAGAGAGTCAGTTCTTTACACAAAATGTCTAGTAAGTACTTGGCAGCATAATCCAATCCCTAAGTTGATTGTTGACCAATAATATGTAAGGTTTGCTTTCTGAGAATGCTTTATAACAAAATTGTTAACTCAGAACATTTTAACCCTTTCCCTCATATAGACACTTTCTGGGCCTCTGCCGGAGACGGCTTTTTAAAAACGAGCAATTTCTACTTTTGCCACAATGTTTACCACTTTTAGTGATAGGTTATCCGTTGAATTATAGAGATTTTCTATTTTTTGACAAAATATGTTCAAAGTCGTCTGCTGCAGAATTGTCGTATGAGGGAAAGGGTTAAAGAGACTAGAGAGTTACTTCCCTTGTTTGAAGACTCATTTATCCACCAGAGGCACACAGATTTGAAGTTAACCACATACAACAGATCGGCAGCAGATGACTTTGAAATCATCTCGGCAAAATCATGACAACAGTCGATAAAACGAATGTATGATTATTGATACTAGTTGAAAACATTGTGACAAAAGGAGAAAATTTTCGTATTAAGTTATTTGCTTTAAAGGCGCAAGAAAGTGTCTGTAAGTCTGCAAGGGTTAACCCTTCCCTCATATAGACGCTTTCTGACGCCTCTGCAGCAGACTGCTTTTTGAAAACATAGTGACAGAAAAAGAAATTGCTCAATATGAGCAATTTCTCATTTTGCCACAATGTTTTCCACTTTAAGTCATAGGTTATCCATTCAATTAAAGAGATTTTGACAAAATATGTTCGGAGTCGTCTGCTGCAGAATTGTCGTATGAGGTGAAGGTTTAAGGAAGACACTCTGAGTGATTATAACTACCATGAGATTGCAATGAAAAAATAAATAAAAAAAATAACTTTCAGTCTCGTCTTTATTTCAGAAGAAAAGTCATATTAGCTGTTTTTTACCTTCCTTTCCTACTTACAATAAACTGCGGCAGACTACTGAACAAAAAACGTGAAAATTATCTGTAAATGAAAGTAAAATTATCAAATAAAGTTGAAAACATTATAACTAAATGAGAAATTGCTCTTTATGAGAAATTCTCATTTTGTCACAGTTTTTTAAAAATTCATCGGCTGCATCCAAATGTGTCTGTATGTGGGAAAGGGTTAAACCTTTAGAATAATACTTCAGAAACCACTCACTCCTAGCTGAACCATTTTAAATATTGCTAGTATGATTTAAATACATAGTTGAAATCATTATGGGGAAAGGAATTACTCTTTTTGCTGACATATGTGGATGCGTTAAAAATGGTATTATGTCTGTTTGTAAAATGGAAATTTTTATTTTTACCTATGAGACAAAAAATAACGCCTGGTTATCCCTTTCCCTCATAAAATCTGAATGGATAACCTATGAATAAAAGTGGAAAACATTGTGGCAAATGGAGAAATTGCTCGTTTTGAGCAATTTCTTCTTTTGTCACTATGTTTTCAAAAAGCCGTCTGCTGCAGAGGCGTCAGAAAGCATCTATATGAGGGAAAAGGGTTAATATGTTTGTATTTGCTGATTTGAATTTCGTATGAAATCTACGTGAGGATACAACGTGATGATGGCTTTTCCAAATTGCTTTTTGATGATTCGGTCGTAAAACGGGAATTTGCATTTATTGTCATTTCTCAGTTGGCAAATTCTAGTGTGTGTTTTACTAGAACTGTCAGAGATGAAAGAACTTAGCAGTATTCAAATTCTGTCTCCCATTTACAACAAAGCTGCCGCAGAGGAATTTGAAACAACTTTTGAAAACACTGTGGCAAAAGGAGAAATTGTTCATCATGCCACAATGTTTTCAAACATCGTCCGCTGCAATTTTGGTATGTGGGAAAGGATTGAATGAAAACGCTTACCCTGCTGAATTCCTGCAACTGTTACCATCGCCATTGATTTGTAAGTAATTCTTGCAAGCTTATATTGATTGAGCAGTTTTTCCAAAATACTGATAAATAAGAATTGTTTTTCTGGGGGACTTTACGCAGTTTTCAACATTATTTCAGTATTATCACGGCAACAGGTCACTTATTCGTGCATGATCCAAGGGTAAACAAACCAGAACTAGGCACGGAAATGTGCCTTCAACCAGCCCAAGATCACTACACCATAACTGCCGCAACTGGGGAATCAAACCTGGGACCCCAGGTTTCAAATCCCCTATACTATAACCACTCGGCCACGGAGGATTCCTATACCGATACATAAGAAGCAAACAATGTAGAAAAGAGATTTGACTTCTTGAATGTGCTGGTTGATCTTGATCTATATTGCTCATTAATGTAGTATTTTATTGTAAGCTTCTTTACCAACACTTTCCCACATACAACAAAACTGCAGCAGACGACTTTGAAAACATCTTGCCAAAAATATAGAAAATTTCTCTAAATGATAGTATTTTAATTAAATAGAGTTGAAAACATTGTGGCAAATGGAGAAATTGCTCACTTTCTCATTTTGCCACACTGTTTTCAAACGTTTTCTACTGCGTTATCGTCAATTGAATAAAATGTTTTTTAACACCTCCCAAATACAAACAATTTCGGATGTGATTGCAGCAGAAGACATTTGAAAATATTCTGACAAAAGTAGACATTGCTCATAAGGAACAATTTCTCCTTTTGCCATAATGTTTTCAGCTCAACACAATAATGATACTTTCAATTTATAAGATTTTTCAATATTTATGCCTCAATGTTTTCAGAATCTTGTGCTGCAGCTTTGTTGTTTGTGGGAAATATTTAAAAGTACAAATTGAAATAAAACTTCAGTCCTTGAGCTGTATACTCGAACCTCAGCACCCCTTTTCCACATGCAGATGACACAATCTGTAGTAGAATGAGGAGCAATTTCTCCTTTTTCAATTTCTTTTTTTCGAGAGTCGTCTGCTGTAGATGCGTCTACATGTGGGAAAGTGTTAAGCAGAACAGCTCAGTGTATTTTTGCTAAAAAAATCTTTGTCTTAATATAGCAGCAAGAAAGCTCCGGGGAATCAAAGCTTCCAAGAAATTAGACAGATTTATTTAAATTAACTCTTTACCTGTAATGATATTTTAAGAATCGTCGGTTTTGAGATTATCTTTTGACAAAAAGTGTAATATATGGAAAATTAGAACAAAACTTATGATACTGGATTGACAACATTGTGGGAAAAGGTGAAATACCTCATAATGAACTTGTTCCATTTTTCCTTAATCCTTTCACATATACAGCAAATCTGAAGCAGATGAGTCTTTGAAGACATCTGGACAAAATTATAAAAAATATTTATAAATGGAAGTATATTTATTGATGAATTACAAGATGGCAAAAGGAGAAACTGCTTGTTTCTTCTTCTGCCACAGTGTTTTTAAAAGTCGTCTGATGAAGAGGCATCAGAGAAAGCATCATTATTCTGTATGTTGGAAAAGAGAGAATTTTGTCATCTGCTGCATTAATTGAACGTCCCTGTGAAGTCGTCTGTATGAAGGAATTGATTGATTCCAATTAATTGAGTGCATCAGTTAGTTAGATCTTGACAGTGTGATTAGATGAGGAAGAACGCTGAGGTCCAGATAAGGAGGATTTTACAGCTCTTTTCCCCACAATATCTCTCTCATTATCCAACCAAACTCAATGTTGTAGGTACTCAAAAGAATCGTCTCATTGAGACGATTCTTTTGAGTACCCACAACATAGGGTTAGCGGATAAAATAAGGATTTTAGAACATGCAAAATGCTCCTTATCTTGAGCTCTGATTCTGAACCTGTCTTTAACCATTTCCCACATACAAACAAATCTGAATCGGAGGACATTGAAAACAATTGAGTCAAACTCATCCAAACTCGCTATAAATGATGATATATTAACTATTGAAAAGAGTTGCAAAAGGAGAAATTGCTCATTATATTAGCAATTCCTTCTTTTGCCACAATCTTTTCAAAATTATCTGCTGGAGACGCGTCTGAAAGCGTCTGTATATATAATGGGAGAGCGTTAAGTCTTTTGAAAGCTGATTTGCATGTTTTTGATGATTTGTTTGTTTGTTTGGAGTTTAACGCCGCTTTTGGTTTGGTGCTGTCTGTCCTTCCATATGTCTGTCTGTAGCCATGGTTAATGAGGGGTTTGATTAAACTGCGTGGACTTGTTTAACCCTTTCCCTCATACGACATTTCTCCAGCAGACGACTTTGAACATATTTTGTCAAAAAATAGAAAATCTCTATAATTGAATGGATAACCTATTACTAAAAGTGGAAAACATTGTGTCAAAAGGAGAAATTGCTCAATTTGAGCAATTTCTTCTTTTGTCACTATATTTTCAAAAAGCCGTCTGCTGCAGAGGCATCAGAAGGCGTCTTTATGAGGGAAAGGGTTAAAATAACCAATATATGGAAATTCTGTGTGGCAAATTCACTAAAAATTGAATCAGGCATGCTAGAGTTATGTCCCCTTGAACTTATATTGAATCATATTTAAAGGTTACAAATTTGGGTGCAGACCCCATTTCCCTGAAAAATGCTTAGCCCTTTCCCCCGTACAACAAATCTGCATTAGGTGATTTTGAAAACATAGTCACAAAAACCTGAAAAATCTCCATAAAAGATAGCTTAATTGTTAATTAAGTTGAAAACATTGTGAGCAAATTCACCTTTAGCCACAATTTTTTTTTTTTTAAAAGTCGTCTGGTGCTATTGCGTCAAAATGCGTCTGCAGGTGGGAAAGGGTTAAGGTATTGAATTGAAACTTTGCACATGCCTTGACAATGAGCCCTCCAATCAAATCCCATTACTCTGATATCAAATTATACTAAAATATGTCTTTCTTAATTATCTTAGAAAATACAGGAAGTTCAGTCTAAAATGTTATGTGAAACCCCCAAATCTCTGTAAATTCCTGTGATATTAAGTTAAACTTTGCAAGTGTCTTTTGTGTGATTAAATCATAGCTTTATTACAATTAAGTCCCACAACTCTGAGTTCCAATTTATTTAAATTGTGCAACCCCATTATTTATAACTATAATTGCATGAAAAAAATTCACATATTATTTGATAGGCTCTATATCAAGGTCCTATTTATAACTCTGATTTCCAATTTAACATTGGCATACCATTGCAGCAAAATATTCCAAAAAATTAAATTAAAAGTTCAATAAAATTACTCATTAAGTTTCAAATAGTTCTCAACTTTCAAATATGTTTTTTTATTAGCTTGTCTGTTTTTTGTTGTCACAAGACTTTTGACCTTACCTCTAAACTACAAAACCGTTCAACAATTTTCAAGTAACATTTATAGGAACAATATACCAAGTCTATACCAAGTCACATAACTCTGGCTTGAATAATTTTTCAGTTATGCCCCTTTTTTTAGCGCTGGCATAATCAAGGTGGTTCAAACATTTATTACCGCGCGATCCACCGCTTTCAGCTGGGGATCTCAATTCAAAGAATTGAACCCCTTTTCACATTACAACAAAGCTGCAGCAGATGACTTTGAAACCATTATAAGTCAAACATATGGAAATTATAAACGAAAGAACAATTATTGAATAAAGTTGAAAACATCATGGCGAAAGGAGAAATTGCTCATCATGAGCAATTTCTTCTTTTGTCACAATGTTTTCAAAAAGCTACAGATGCATCAAAAAGCTTCTGTAATTGGGAAACTGTTTCTGTCTTGGAATTGTCTGTTTTGAAATCATATAGGGAAAATATTATATAATCTGGAAAAGTGAAGGTTAAAGTTTGATATTATTAGATTTAAAAGCATGTTTGAATAAAGCTTAGATTGCTCATCAATTTCTCCTTTTCTGACAATGTTTTTTAACCCTTTCCCTCATATGACAATTCTGCAGCAGACGACTTTGAACAAATTTTGTCAAAATATAGAAAATCTCTATAATCGAATGGATAACCTATGACTAAAAGTGGAAAACATTGTGGCAAAAGGAGAAATTGAACATTGTGGCAAAAGGAGAAATTGCACGTTTTGTGCAATTTCTTCTTTTGTCACTATGTTTTCAAAAAGCTGTCTGCTGCAGAGGCATCAGAAAGCGTCTATATGAGGGAATGGGTTGAAGTATTTTACTGCAGAGCCTTCAAAATTTGTCGTATCTGGATAAGAGTTCTTATTTATCATTCATGCTGTCGGATGTTATCATTTTGGGTTTAAGTCCCAAAATAGAAATGGGGGAAATGTTCAAATGAGGATTTCCAGTTTTGTCAAGAGATTGATGAACTAATGTGTTTAACCCTTTCCCACTGGTAGACTGCTTTCTGACACCTCTGCAGATGACTTTTGAAAATATTGTGACAAAAAAAAGCTAGAAATTGCTCAAAACAAGCATTTTCTCTTTAAGCCACAATGTTTTAATGAATGTATATTGTTTTATGGTGCATCGACAGCTAAGGTCATTTAGCGCGCAATTAAATTTAATTATTCATGATCCCTGGGTAAACAAACCAGTACTAGGCTAGAAAATGTGCCTTGCCCAAGGGCACTCCACCATGACCATAGTGCCGCAACTGGGGATCGAACCCGGGACACCCGGTTTCGAAATCCCCGACGCTAACCACTCAACCACAGCGGATTCCTCCACAATGTTTTAACGCTTTCCCTGATACGACAATTCTGCAGCAGACGACTTTGAACATGTTTTCTCAAAAAATAGAAAATCTCTATAATTGAATGGATAACCTATGATAAAAAGTGGAAAACATTGTGGCAAAAGGAGAAATTGCTCGTTTTGAGCAATTTCTTCTTTTGTCACAATGTTTTCAAAAAGCTATCTGCTGCAGAGGCATCAGAAAGCGTCTATATGAGGGAAAGGGTTAAACCTTTTTACAGTAATTATACCTTCATTTATAGAGATTTTCTTTGATTTTGCACAGATGTTTACATTGCAGATTTTAGTATGTGGGAAAGGGTTAACCCATTCTCACATGCAGATGCGGTTTTACACATAATGATCTGCAAATGACTTTTGAAAAACATTTTGTGCAATAGAAGTGAACTCATAATGAGAAAATTGTCTTTTTACCACAACGCTGATCAATAATGATAATAATATTCCATTTTACAGGTTTTCCATATTCATGCCTCGATCTTTTGAAATTAGTCAGCTGCAGATTTCTTCTGTGAGTTAACCCTTTCCCTCATACGACAATTCTGCAGCAGACGACCTTGAACATATATCGTCAAATATAGAAAATCTCTATAATTGAATGGATAACCTATGACTAAAAGTTGAAAACATTGTGGCAAAAGGAGAAATTGCTCGTTTTGAGCAATTTCTTCTTTTGTCACTATGTTTTCAAAAAGCTGTCTGCTGCAGAGGCATCAGAAAGCGTCTATATGAGGAAAAGGGTTAAACGGTTAACAGATTAATGTGACTACTTTGTTAAAAAATATCTAAATAATTACTTTGTCATTTTGAAAAACAGTTTAGTAAAAGGAGATATTGCTCTATCTAGAAAAATGTTGCAATAATAAGAGTTTCCAAAGACTGCTTTAGGAGAAGAACAAACAATATGGCATTTGCATCCCATGTTAATCAACCCTTTCCCACATACATTAAATCTGCAGCAGACGACTTTAAAAACATCTTGGCAAAAACACGGAAAATCTCTGTATAAATAAAAGTATAATTGCTTAAAACGTTGAAAACATTGTGGCAAAAGCAAAAAAAGGGATAAACAAGACCAATCTGTGCATCTGCACAGTCTGATCTATAGCCACATACCATCAAATCATTTGGTTTCCAAAAACTAGGGTCATACGGACATAAACAAGTTTAGAGGACTCAGTGACATCCAATGGCAGTTCTTAGTTTTGTTCATGATATAAGGGAAGGGTTGGCATTGATGTGGGTCTTGTTTACAATAAACCCATTAGGCTGAGAACACTAAAACACTTCTTTCACATTAAAAGCATTTTGATTGCAGCTATTCATGTTTGTCTCCAGTAACATTAAACTCGTTTTTTATATACAGAAGCTTTGATGCCTAAAGTTGCAGAAGACAACTTATGAAAACATTGTGGAAAAAGGAGAAATTGCTCATGATGAGCAATTTCTTCTTTTGCTACAATGTTTTCAATTTTATAAAGTTAATTATGGTCTTGTTAATAGGGACTTACCATAGTTTTGCCTAGATGTTAACAAAGTCATCTGCTGTATTTGGGAAAGGTTTAACCCTTTCCCTCATATAGACGCTTTCTGATGCCTCTGCAGCAGACGGCTTTTTGAAAACATAGTGACAAAAGAAGAAATTGCACAAAACATGCAATTTCTCCTTTTGCCACAATGATTTCCACTTTTTGTCATAGGTAATCCATTCTATTATGGAGATTTTCTATTTTTTGACAAAATACGTTCAAAGTCGTCTGCTGCAGAATTGTCGTATGAGGGAAAGGGTTAAACTCTTTCTGACATGCAGGCGCATTTTGATACATCTTCTGCAGACGACTTTTGAAAACATTGTGGCAATTACAGAAATTTTTTAAATCTCTATTCATTAGGTATGCAAATTCACTAGTAAAGATTTTCTTAATGGTGCCAACATATTTTTAAAGTTGTCTGATGCAGATAATGTTGTATGTGAGTTAGGGTTAAAGTCTGATCAATTTACAACAAATCTCCATCAGCAGTCATATAACTTAGCACCTTCACCAATAAAGAGAACTTTTGACATGTTTGTTGCAGACAAGGTTTTTTAAAACAAAATTGTTAGCATATCCAATCCTTTCCCTTTTTACAATGTGCAGATCTCTTTTTAGCTCACTTCAGCACGAAATGCGGGGTGAGCTATTTTGATCATTCACCGTCATCATCTGTCTGTTCACATTTTTCTGCAAACAACTTCAATTCCATTACCAATGAACTAAATTTGAATTTATTTCACAGGAATGTTCCTTAGGTGGATCTCTTTGAAAGTTGGTAAAAGAATTTAATTCCATCATGCAGAACTTGCCAAAACTTTAAAAATCTTCTTGTCCAAAAGTACAAGCCGGATTTGAAAATTATTTTACCAAGATTGTTCAAAATATTCTGATTCCTGAAAAACATGGCCACAAAGGGGCTGCACATCCTTCTTTTATATATATATTACAATATATATTCTAAACTTTAAAAATCTTTATGTCAAAAAGTACTGAGCCGATTTGAAAGTAGTTTGGCAAAATAATCCTTGGGTAACCCTCTTCCAACATTGTTGAGATTATGACAATCTGTAGATAAACATAACCAACAATGTTTTCAGTTCCTTGTCAATGTTGATAAACATAACCATGCAACAATGTTTTCAGTTCCTTGGTCAATGTCATCATTCTAATTTTCCAGATATATAGGTGTAATTCTCATCTTGATAAATGACTGAACCATGATGCACAAAAAACAACCATTTGTCATTGCTATAATGCAATCGTCTGCACCAACAGCATGCATTCTATTATTACTAACATTATATCATGATAGTGTAATCAGAGTACCACAGGGGGTATCCGACGATGCAACAATGCAAGACAGGTCGGTGAATTACCGTGTCTGGTACCTGAGTACCACAGGGGGTACCGACGATGCAACAATGCAAGACAGGTCGGTGAATTACCGTGTCTGGTACCCGGGTATTTGCACAGCTTAACCCTTTCCCTGATACAACAATTCTGCAGCAGACGACTTTGAACATATTTTAACAAAAAATAGAAAATCTCTATAATTGAATGGATAACCTATGACTAAAAGTGGAAAACATTGTGGCAAAAGGAGAAATTGCTCGTTTTGAGCAATTTCTTCTTTTGTCACTATGTTTTCCAAAAGCCATCTGCTGCAGAGGCGTCAGAAAGCGTCTATATGAGGGAAAGGATTAAATTCAACTTTGCACCATGCGTAGATCTATCATACATAAATTGTCTACAATGTCATGGCCGTTCAATTTATCAAGTTTAATTTTTAGAAACTATTAGAGACAACTTTTGTCACCTGCAGTAGAATAATTTCTTAATGATCATCAATTTCTGTTATTTGCCACAATGTTTTTAATTGTTTTCAATAATAAATTTTAAACATTAATTTGGAGAAAAAGGATTTCTTTACCGACACTTGCCACAAATATCACATCCCTTCCCCTCTTACAGACGCATTTTAACGACTGCAATAAAGGACTTTTTAAAAAAAACATTATGAGAAAATGAAAAATTGCTTATTATGTACAATTTCTCATATATATAACACCATTATGTTTTTTGTGAATTAATGTTTGTATATGGGCCATAGGCCTAAGTACTTCATTAAATAAATTGAAAATTAAAATTGCTGCAGATGTTTTGAACGTGGAAAGGGTTAATGTTAGTCATTCTAGAGTGCAGCTTATTTTATTTGTTGTTTATTTTCAGGTTTAATGTCGACCACTGTCCCGATATACTTGGCCGAGTGTTCGCCCGTCGGTATACGAGGGCGTCTTGTGTCTACCCACATTGCCATGGTGGCCTGCGGTCAGTTTGTTGCCAGTATTATCGATGGTGTGTTTGGTTATGACCAGAAAAATGGATGGAGGTAGTATCTTTTACTCTTTCTCCGGTATACGTTCAATAGAAAGTAAAATTCGCCATATTCTACATCATTCATTATCCATTTTGTTTAAGCGAATGAAATTGGTTTGCTCGACATATATTTGTGTTTCAGTGTATCTTGGGCTTGTTCAAAGTCAAAAACAGGTGCAAACATTATGAGTCAATAATTATTTTTAAAATAGACAATTCAAACCTTACAGACGGACGTTCGTGTCAAGTGCATCAATGATCAAAGGAAAGATTATTTGATTGTGTCTTTCTCTGAACCGCTTGAAATATTTCGAAATAATTTATTTATACTCTTTCCCTGATTTACAGACAACTTTTCATGCCTCTGTCCCGGCCAGGTCATATCAAAGACTTTAAAAATGCTAGTATTGGCTGCTCTCCCTGGAGCTGGGTTGCGGGGTTATTATTGCGACTGACTGGCTGGTGTCAGGGTAAATGGACCACTTACAGCGGTAAATTACCTAGGAAACACTGAGATATAACAGTAAAATTGTTGAAAGTGGCTTAAAACATCTAAACAATCAATCATGCCTCTGTAGGGAGTGACTTGAAAATGCTGTTAGTGAAAGAGATAATTGAGTAATTTTACCTTTTGGCATAATGTTTCCAATTATGCATAGAAATATCATACTTAAATTTTGTATTGATATCGCAGTTATTTTGAAGCAGACAATTCCTCAAATATATATCCCTTTCTCACCTGCAGATTCATTTTGACGCAATAGCAGCAGACAACTTTTGAAAACATTGTGGCCAAAGGTGAAATTGCTCATGGTGAGCAATTTCTCCTTTGGCCACAATGTTTTCAACTTTATTTAACAATTAGGCTATCGTTTATGGAGATTTTTCAGGTTTTTGTCACTATGTTTTCAAAGTCGTCTGCTGCTGATTTGTTGTATCTGGAAAAGGGATTTTGTGATCTTATACGTGATCCTTTTCCAACCAATATTTTAATCATTTTCCACATACAAAAGTTTGCAACGGACGACAATATCAAGGCAAAAACTTAAAAAATCTCTAAAGATCAAGGTATAATCATCTGATACAGTTGAAAACATTGTGACACAGGGAGAAATTGGTTCCTGGTGCGATCTCCACTCGGGGCCCACGGTCTTCTTGGAGTGCCATTTGTCAAGGTAGATTTTCTATCCTAGTACTGGTTTGTGTACACAGGGATCATGAAACAGTGAACTTATTAACTGAAATAAGGTTTAAAAACAGCATAAAAAACTCGTTTCAATTCGAATTTCCCAGACACAGAAGACATTTATTTGACGGCTTTACAATAATCTCAAACACATTGTTGAAACATAAAAACTGCCCATGATATTCAATTTCTAAATTGCCCAAAGTGTTTTCACCTCTATAGCAGAAGCCAGGGTGCGGGGCTTGTTTTCCTTATATGTTATATAGTGAAAAGTTAAAAAAATCTTCTTGTACTAAATCACTGGCCCAATTTAAAAAATAATATTGCACAAATGTTCCTTGTGTGACCTTCTGCCGACCTTCTGCCAAGGTTGTTCAATTTATTCTGATTCAGGGGGGTGACTTGTTTTCCTTATATATATGTATAGAGTAAAAACCTTGAAAATTATTGAAGTTCTATTAATTTAAATCAGGTGAGTGATATAGGGCCATGATGGCCCTCCTGTTTGCCAATGTTTTCAACTCTATGGATTTATATTATTCTTTCATTTACAAAGATTTTCCATATTTGTACCCAGAAGTTTTCAAAGTTGTCAGATGAACTTTTAAACACAGACTATGACAAAAGGAGAAATTGCTCAAAACAAGCAATTATTCCTTTTGCCACAAAGCTTTCATGTCTTTTTATTAGTAATTATACCTTCATTTATACAGATAACCCATGCATGTACCTCTCATTTATGGAGATTTTACACGTTTTTGTATATAGGTTTTCCAAGTCGTTTGCTGCAGATTTGTTGTATGTGGAGAAGGATTAATTATGTGAAGGGATTAAAAGTGTAGAAAAGAGCAGTATAAGGGTTTAAATCAGATACTATTCTTGGAAGATTCTGATGAAAAAGGATTAGTTGACTGAAACTTAATTGAGAAGAAACTGCACATGACAGGTTTTAAAGATTGATCTGCCTTGAAGATTAAACCCTTTACCTCATACGACAAATCTTGAAAGCATTGTGGCAAAAGGAGAAATTGCTCAAAACATTGCTAGTTTTGAGTAATTTCTCCTTTGTCACGATGATTTCAAAAGTCGTCTGCTGCAAATGTGTCAAAATGCGTCTATAGGTGGGAAAGGGTTAAAATATTACTTATATATATAATGTTGAAAATGTTACAACCATGTTCCTAGATATTATAATCAAACCAGACATCTCTTTTGTATTAAGGAAATGGTAAAATGGCTTTCTAAACTTGATACTGTAATGGAATAAAGTGGGATCACTTTATGGAGCCTATCCTGTGTCAAAAATCCAGCCTTGTATGTCTGCATGTTTAGGTTTGTCAAAACTAGAAATACGTTTGTATGATGGTCACTTTACTTTTTCAACTATACTTTTCCGGTTTAACAAACGCATGTCGAAAATCCAGCCTCGTATATCTGCATTTGTAGGTTTGTCAAATCTCGAAATGATTATGTAGATGGTAGATTTACTTTTTAAACCATACTTTTCCAGTTTAACAAACGCATCTTTACACTTCTAGAACCAGATTTACGCTAAAAATAAAAGTCGACCGTTTCCGTTAAAGTTCGGTATTTACGATTGATATGGTACCAGGCTTAGGTTTCCTAACACTTGGTTGAGATACTGTAGTATGTGTGTATTGTTCACACCTTGATGCTTGGTGTGAGACAAGTGTGAACAATACACAAATCCTACAGTATCTCAACCTGCTCTCACACCGCGCATTAAGTGTGAACAATACACACATATACTAGAGTGTCTCAACCTGCTCTCACACTAAGCATCAAGTGTGAACAATACACACATACTACAGTATCTCAATTTTACCTGCTCTCACACCATTCATCACACTTGATGCTTGGTGTGAGAGCAGGTTGTGATACTGTAGTATGTGTGTATTGTTCACACTTGATGCTTGGTGTGAGAGCAGGTTGAGATACTGTGGTATGTGTCCCATGAGTAAGTGGGTCGGGACGGGAAATTCAGTCGGATGTTGTTGAACCTGGGCTTTATTTCATGTTGTTAATCCAATTGCATGGCAGAAGGGACCCAGGAAATTCTTATCCTGAGTATTCATGGTGGAGGACCCACACAGAAATGTATCTGAACTAAACAAAATAAATATGATTAATTGTTTTTGGCTTTTGAGCATAATAATATTATCATCTGTTGCAGAGTGGACAGAAAGCCTCTGTAAGTGGGAAAGGGTCTAATTATAATGTTGAAAAAATGCACACAAATGATTCATAGAAGATACAAATATTTTGAAAACATCTATAAATATTGTAGCAAAGAATGAGAATAGGCTCATTATGAACTATTTCTCCTTTCTCCACAATGTTTTCATAATTCATCTGCTATGAGTGTCAGAAAGTGTCTGTATATGGGAAAGGGTTAATTATTAAAAAAACAAACATTTATAAAATATATTTTATCACAAGTTTACTTTCCGGTTGACGATAATGGAGCGTCTCGATGATCTTGACTAATAATTAGACGGAAATTGTTGAATCATCAGTTCGCCAACAGTCGTCAATAGGCTCCGCCCATTTGTCTTCGTTATTTTCCGTATATCGCCCATATATGGAGTGGCAAAATCGGCTACACATGTAATTCTAGTTTTGTAAATCGACTTTTGTAAAGCGCGACTTTCCATTGTACATTCGTAAAGCGCGGTTTTCCATTGTACATTCGTACCTTAACTTCTTAACACTTGTCTCGTAAAGTGTTTTTTGTTCAATTGAAAATGTACATTCGCGCAATTTGATTTGCAAACACGGATTTATTAACTAGAAATTAACGGGTTTAAAAGTAACTTCACAACAATACATCTGCATTTCAACATGTTACTATCTAAAACGTACAGATATACACAGATGAAATTTTGAAACATGATCTAGACTTGCAAACATGAGTTTGTTAAACCGGAAAAGTATATTTTAAAAAGTAAATTGACCATCATACAAACGTATTTCTAGTTTTGACAAACCTAAACATGCAGACATACAAGGCTGGATTTTTGACACAGGATAGGCTCCATATCACTTTACTTTGGATGTGTTCTATCTGATGTCATAAAATTGCAGGAAGACATTTTGTTTGTTTGGTGTTTCATTCCACCATCATAAACGTTCTCAGGTATATCATGTTGTTTCCTGGTTAAGTTACCAGTACTGCCAGTCAATTTATCCTGACACCAGTGAGTCAGCCGTTATGCTTACCCCACAATCCTAAGCGGCCCATGGTGGGAAGGACATTACTACAAGTCTTTGGTATGACCTAACCAGGGAACAAATCCTAGACCTTCTGCACCAAGGGTGGACGCTCTACCACTAAACCAGCAAGACAGTTGAGGAAAGAGTACCAGTTGAAGTTACGATCTTTAGCAGAGCTCTTTATAAGGGGCATTTGGCATGTTCTAAAATCCTTATTTGACCCTCTGACATAATTGAGACAATTCTTTTGACTATCCACATCACAGGGTTTGGTTGGTTTATAAGAGAGATATTGTGGGGAAAAGAGATATATACTCCTCCTAATCTGGACCTCTGGACTATAGGGTTTGGTTGGATAATAAAAGAGATATTATTGGGGGAAAAAGATGCATAATCCTCCTAAAATGGACATCTGGTCTCTAGAGGAATGATTAGCAAACAATGTCGACACTGATAGAAGATTGTAGGTTTTGCATGGTTTTCTAAAGATTTTTTAAGTTGGAATAGCATGTTAACCGTTTCACACATGCATCACACTCTGCAGCAGACGACATTGATGACATGTGGCCAATAATACTGGGAAAACGGTACACTTGATAGTATGATCATCAAATAAAGTTGAAAACATTGTGGCAAATGGATAAATTGTTCATTGTTCTCAATAACCGTCTGCTACAGATTCGTCAAAATGCCTCCATAGATGGGAAAGGTAGGGACAACTTTGGGATCATCTGGGCAAAAATGTGGAATCTCTAAAAATTAGATATAATTATAGAATAGAGTTATAAACAGTGTGGCAAAAGCTGAAGTTGCTCACATTCCACAATATTTTTAAAGTCCTCTGCTGAAGATATGTAAACACCTCAGTGGTGTAGTGGTAGAGCGTCCTCCTCGGGTGCGAGAGGTTGCAAGTTCAATCCCCTCCCAGGTCACGCCAATGGTTGTAATGGCTTTCCCTTATTGGCCCTCGGAATCATTTGGTTAGCATTACGACTGACTTGCTGGTCTCAAGATAAATGGACCAGAAGTACTGGTATCTTACCCATGAATCACTGTTATATGACTTAAAGTCTTTCCAAAGCAGCGTAAAATACCATGTTAACAAACGGACCAATCAAAAATCTGTCTGCATGTAGGCCCTCAGGTTCACCGGGTTAGCATTTAACGACTGACTTGCTGGAGTCAGAATTAATAGACCAGTAGCACCAGTAGACCAGTAACTCAATACCCATGAAACACTGACCAATCAAACCTAAGTCTGCATTCGGGACAGGGTTGCGATAACAAATCAAACCTTTGTCTGCATTTGGGAAAGGGTTCCTGGGTTGCGAAGGTACATGTAATTTCTAGGAAAGTCATGTAAACAGTAATTATTTTCTCTATAGCAAGGGCCTTGTCAAAGCCAATTACTATAGTTACTGTTAGTGAAATCAGATCACACTCATAAAAAGCCCTTAGTTTGAACCGCCCAACTCCACAAAGAGAAATTAATCATTAAAAGTTGGTAATTATTTGTGTTTTTAGCTGGAAAACGTTTCTGAAGTGACATCACTTACTCCATAGATACTTTTTTTTTGTTTGGAGTTTTAACGCCGCTTTCAACAGCTTTGGTCATATCACGGCGGTCAGTGCACCTACCCAGTACTTACACAACATTCTTTCGAAGCCATCCATAGATACAAACTTCAAAGAAATTTGCTGATAATGTATAGAAATTTCAAAATAAAATAAATAAAAATTCAACGCCTTTATCACGTTTGTATGGAATGTAACCTGACAGCTGCCTTGCTAAATAACAACAATTCCATAGAACCCAGAGTCTAAAAACTACATGGGTTGATTGGTCTAATTGAGTAGATGACCCCTATTATTTTGTGGGTCACTGGGTCAAAGGTTAACCCTTTCCCTCATATGACAATTCTGCAGCAGACGACTTTGAACATATTTTGTCAACAAATAGAAAATCTCTATAATTGAATGGATAACCTATGACTAAAAGTGGAAAACATTGTGTCAAAAGGAGAAATTGCTCGTTTTGAGCAATTTCTTATTTTGTCAATATGTTTTCAAAAAGCCATCTGCTGCAGAGGCGTCAGAAAGCGTCTATATGAGGGAAAGGGTTAAGGTTACAGGGACCTGTCTGTCAAACTTAAGTTTCTGCTCAATAACACTCTGGAGTTCCATTGTACTCAGATTCTTCAAATTTAACAGGGTGATTAGTCTAATTCAGTAGGTGATCCCTATTATTTTTGGGGTCAAAGGTGAAGGTCACAGGTACCTTAAAGGTAAAATCTGTTTCTACTAATTACCTCAAGAACCGTATACATGTCCTAAAGTCTCCAAATCTCACAGGATTCAGTAGATGATCCCTATTTTTTTTTTTTTTTTTTTTTTTGGGGGGGGGGGGGGGTCACCTGGGTCAAAGATCAAGGTCAAAGAGACCTGTCTGTGTCTGTCACTCTTTAGTTTCTGCTCAATAACAGGAGTGCCATATTACCCAGTCTTCAAATTTCATAGGATGATTTGGTCATATTCAGTAGATGATCCCTTCTGTTTTGCAGATCACTTGGCTAGAGGTCAAGGTCACAGGGGCCATGATTGTCAAGTTAGATTCTGCTCAATAGCTCAAGAACCCTTTGTCCTAGAGTCTTCAAACTTGACAGGATGATTGGAATCCTTTCATAAGTGATCTTTACTGTTGGGTAACTTGGTTAAAACTTATGGTCACAAGGACTTGTAAATGTCAAATATACTCTGCTCAATACCTCAAGAACCCTTGACCCAGATTCTTAAAACTTCATAGGAGTATAATACTCCATGATAAGATGATCAACTGGTTTTATTGATGTCACTTGGTCAAAGGTCAAGGTAAAACAAAGGTTGAAAATGTCAAATAAGAATTTACTCAATATATCAAGAACTCTTTGACTCAAGAGTCTTTAAACTTCACAAGATGATTGGAGTGCATGAGTTGAATACCACTACTGTTATTGGGGTCAAAGGTCAAGGTAACAAGGATAGTAAATGTCAAATAAATTTCTACTCAATCTGAAGAACTTTTAGACTAGGAGTCTTTATACCTCACAGGATTATTGGATTCCGTGATTAGATGAATCCTGTTTTTTAGGGCACCTGGTCAAGGTTCAATGTCTTATGGGCTTTCAACTTATAATTGGTTTCCACTGAATATCTCAAGGAGTGATCATTGGCCTATGTGAACAGATCATCCTATGAGTGTACAATGGGGAGACATATGCTTTTTTCATAATAAGCATCTTCTAGTTCTTTATTGAGACCCCAGTGTAATGTAAAGTACCAGTAACACAGTGGTTTACAGGCCAGCTTACTGAGAGCTGACTGCTTTTGACTTGTGGTGTAGGCATCCAATTGCTTTTTAGCTCACCTGAGCACGTGTTTTTGAGCTCCCCTTTATCTGGTGTGTGTTGTCTTTCAACATCTTCTCCTCTGTAACCAGTTTGGCAATTGGGATGAAACTTCAAAGAAAGCATCCTCTTAATGTCCTCACTATAGTACCTTCAATATTTGGTTATCCATGCAGATTCTGGTTTCCATTCTTAAAAAATATTCAAAACATATTCTCCTTCCAAACCGGATGGCAGATTTTCAAATAATTTTGTAGAAATGTTCCTCAGGTAACTCTCTCTCAGATTCCTTCAAGCGATTGGATCTAAAAACATGGCCCCAAGGGTTTTGGCTGTTTTGCCTTATATGGCTTTAGTGAAAACTTTAAAAATCTTCTTCTCTGAAAGTATCTTGCAGATTTCCAAATGATGTTTTAGGAATGTTCCTTGGGTGACCTTCTAACGGATTCCTTCAAGCGATGTTGATCGTCAAAGATTTAGGACTGTTTAGGGTGGGGCGAGGCTGTTTGGACTTATATAGTAATAGTAACAAAATATTTTGTAGAAATATTCCTAGGATGACCCTCTATCAGATTCCTTCAGGCTATGTTGATTGGTAGAAAAACATATGGCTATAGTGAAATCTTCTTCTCGGAAAGTATTTGGCCAATTTCCAAATAATTGTGTAGTAATGTTCCTTTGGTGACCCTTTACAAGATTACCTCAAGCCATGTTGATTGTTAAACACATTGCATTACTCAGGTGAGAAATATGCATTTTTTATTTTGACAGAAGACTGCAATTGAACATAATGTGATTAAAGAAAAAAGCTCAGAGATAAATCCTTTCCTCCTTTCCAACATCTTTTTCCATTTTTTTCCCATTATTATAGATCTTAATCCTGTAGACTGATACCTAAAGTTTCAACAAGGGAAGTTACTTTTACGCTATTGGTTTCATAATATTACAGACGTGTGCATTTATATTTGTAGTTGTCATTTTTGCAGGTCATTTTGTCTTATTGCTGCAGAATTGTCGTTTGAGGGAAAAGGTTAATAGGCTATTTTGATTGATATATGTATGTCCAAGTGTAATCCATGATCTGCTGTGAGCCCATTGCTCTCAGCACTTTCAGTGCTTTGATTTCTGCACAAGGAATTGTCACTGTTACATGACATGATATAAGTCTGTAAACCCACTATATTTCCAGATAGAATAACCCTTTCCTGCTAACAGATGCTTTTTGACCCATATGCAGGAGGCGACTTTAGAAAACATTTTGGTAATAGAAGAATTTGCTCATGATGAGCAATTTCCCATTTTTGCCACAATGCTTTCAACATTTTTCAAAATTAAACTTTCAGTTATAGAAATTTTCCATACTTTAGTACGTCCACATGTTTTCAAATGCTTCTGCTGCATTAATGGTGTATGTGGGAAAGGGATGCTGCTGGGGGGAATATCAAGTCAAGGTTTCCTTGAAGCCAACAAAAAATAGCTTTACTGATAATAGTTTTACCCATTCCGTCTTGCAGAGACTTTGTGATGCCTTTACACACAGGCACCTTAAATAAACATTGTGAGAAAAAGGAAAGCATTGCTTGTATCAATTCTGAGTTCTGAAGATATACTTTAGTTAAAAGAGATATTACATAATTTTCTGCAGATGTCTTCAAAGTAATTTTCTGCAGACGTCATCAAAATAATTTTCTGCAGACGTCTTCAAAGTAATTTTCTTCAGATTTGTTGCATGTGGTAAAGGATGAATTAAACCTTCCCTGACAAACCTTTAAGCTCACTTGAGCTGTCATCCTCATGTGTCTTAACCCGAAACCTCATACGACAATTCTGCAGCAGACGACGTTGAACATATTTTGTCAAAACATAGAAAAATCTCTATAATTGAATGGATAACCTATGACTAAAAGTGGAAAACATTGTGGCAAAAGGAGAAATTGCTCGTTTTGAGCAATTTCTTCTTTTGTCACTTTGTTTTCAAAAAGCTGTCTGCTGTAGAGGTATCAAAAAGCGTCTATTATGAGGGAAAGGGTTAAACTTATAAACTCTTTCCCACATGCAGAGGCATTTGAACATTATTGCAATTGCTCTATATAAGCGATTTCTCCATGTTTTCTTTGATTGCACTTTCATTAACCCTTTCCCTCATTCAGCATTTCTGCAGAAGACGACTTTGAACATATTTTGTCAAAAAATAGAAAATCTCTATAAATGAATGGATGACCTATGACTAAAAGTGGAAAACATTGTATAAAAAGGAGAAAATTCGTTTTGAGCAATTTCTTCTTTTGTCACTATGTTTTCAAAAGGCCGTCTGCTGCAGAGGCATCAAAAAGCGTCTATATGAGGGAAAAGGTTAATAGAGATTTTACATATTTTTGTCTAGATTTCTTCAAAGTTGTCTGCCGGGGATTTTTGGAAAGGGTTAAACAATTTCCCTCGTACAACAAAACTAATCCGCAGCTGACGACTTTGAAAACATCTTCACAAAAATGTGACAAATCTCTGTAAGTGATGAAATAATTATTGAGTCATTGTGGCAAAAAGAGAAATTGCTCTTAATGAACCATTTCTCCCTTTGCAAAAATATTTCCAATAGTGCTATGCTGCAGAGGCATCAGAAAGCAGCTGTAAGGTTTAAATGAAGGCTATAAGAATGTAACTCAATATGAAACTGAGCTTGTAATGGCAACAAAGACAGAAAAGAAAGCTTCCATTTCTGAAAAATACTCTCCCAGCAATAAGATGTGAATTTACAGAAGGGACTTTCATGGAGGGGGTACCAAAGATTCGCGGTTTGATTTCCGTGAAATCAGGTTCCAATTTTGAGATCTCCCAACCCACTATATTCAAGTTCTGTCGAGTCCCGGTAGCTCAGTCGGTAACGACGTGGGCTGTCAATCCAGGGGTTGTGAGTTCGAATCCTGGCTCGGCCAACTTTCTTTCCGACGTTTGATAAAAGTCATTGCGACATGCATCATTCGTCTTCCACCAATGGGCTAAGTCTATGTGGAAAAGCAGCCAGTTGCTTTGGAAGATTGTTGTGTGGAGTACTGGTGTGAGAAAACCAGGAAACACATGAGTAGGTGAACTGGCCGCCGTGATATGACTGAGAAATTGTCAAAACGGCGTTAAACCCCAATCAATCAATCTATGCAAGTTCTGGCTGAATAATCCATTTTGAAGCAGACCTGGATTGAATGATTGATATAAATTGTAATAACTTGATTCATAATCAATGTAATTGAATATGCTTGAACTGAACTAGAAACGTCCTTTCATGAGTATATACCTCCTAGGTGGTGAAGTGATAGAGTGTCTGCCTCGTGTGCGGGTGGTCATGGGTTTGATCTCCAGCCGGGTCATACCAAAACCATTGAAAATGGTAGTAATGGATTTCCCTCCTTGCAAGTTATTTTCACATACTAGTCCGGTTACCTCCCCTTGTCAATATATATGGTAATGTATTATATAAAAACAATGTAATATAACAGTATTTTATGTCTACATAAAAGTATTCATGGTATTGTTGACAATCCTTGATCTTCAGTGGTTACTCCAAACTAAGTGGGTGGAGTCTGTTGTTCTGGGCGACCTTCCGGTCACGTGATTGAACACTCGGGACGGGTTGTGTAATGTGACCAGTGACAGCCAATTGCTGTGCTCTGTCTTTGTCTAGATAATAGGTTAACAATATATCCTGGGTCAGGTGGATCATATGAGCCAATCATCTGCCAGACTGCCCCCATCCTCACTGGTGTCACAATAAATGGATCATTAGTAGTAGTGACCTGCCCTAGAAACGCTGTGATATAATTGAAAAATTGTTGAAAGCGGTGTTAAACATCAATTTAAAATAAATGAGTTTGATGATGCCTTTTCCCCCAAGAAAATGAATGCATTATGAACAGCTTAATCTTTTCCCTCCTGCAATTAAATACATTTATCTAATCTGCAGCAGATGACTTCTAACGAGCCAATTCTCCTTCTGCAACAATGTTTTCTCTCTATTCAACAATTTATATTTTCATTTAAATAGATTTTCTCTATTTATACTTAGAAGTTTTCAGAGTCGTCTGCGGCAAATTTGTTTCAAGTGGGATTAAATTAAACTTAATAAGTCTGTACATACGTACCAGGGGTTGGGCAGCTTTTTCAATGATAATGAAACTTAAAGACAACTTCTCTCAAACTTCTAGTCTTATTTTGAAATACCATGACAGGAATGTTCTTCTGCTCCAAATACTTCAATGACTACACACAAAAGAGTTGTTACTACACCTGTAACAACATGAGCCTTTCCATTAAAAAACCAGCATTGTGGACTCTGCGTAAAGTATCAATCCAGATCAGCCATGTTGGTGGGCAAGCATGCAGGCTAACCTGGATAGACACTTTTCGCCTCCTGTGGATTTTCTCTTTCAGGAATCATTCCTCTTTACCTCTTTCCCCATGAGACGGATGTGTTTTTAGACCCTATCCCACCTGTAGACGCATTTTGACGCAATAGTAGCACACGACTTTTGAAAACATTGTGGCCAAAGTGGAAATTGCCCATGATGAGCAATTTCAACTTTGGCCACAATGATTTCAACTTATTTCAAAAATCAAGCTATCTTTTATGGAGAGCCCCCGTAGTTGTGAGTTCGAACCCCAGCTTGGCCAACATTCTTTCCGGCGTTTGTCAAGAGGCACTGTGACAAGCGTCAGTCGTCTTCCACCAATGGGCTTACAGTCTATGTGGTAGTTGCTTGGAAAGAATTCTGTGTGAGAAAGCGAGGAAACACATGAGTTAAGGTGAACTGGTGGCCGTGATATGACTGAAAAATTGTAAAAAACCGCGTTAAAACCTTATCAATCAATGGAGATTTTTCAGGTTTTTGTAACTATGTTTTCAAAGTCTTCTGCTGCAGACTTGTTGTATGTGGGAAAGGTTTAAAGGAAATGGTTGAATTGACAGAAAACGTGCAATGAATAATGGAAAAATTTAACTGTGGATTTAAGTCCGTAGTTCTTCTCTGATCTGTGTTTGACATGAACCGTATTACATGTGCGACTATTCAATAATAGCTTTCTAGTTTCTTTCATTTCCCTATTCCCCCCTACTTCCCTGCTGCAACTCAAATATTTCCTCTTCTGACAGGCCCAAACCGAAAAAGCCAAAAAAAGACATTGTACATAATGAGTAATTTCTTCATTTTAATTGTTACTGTTTTCAAATCTATCTAACGATAAAACGTTTCATAAATAAAGTTACCATATTTTTAAGTCTTTTTTTTTTATTTTGAAAGTCATGCTGTATGTTGGAAAGGTTTAACAGATATGAAAACAATTATTTTACTGGAAAGAATTGGTCTATTTAACCCTTTTCCTCATATAGACGCTTTCTGATGCCTCATCAGCAGACAGCTTTTTGAAAACATAGTGACAAAAGAAAAAATTGCACAAAATGTGCAATTTCTCCTTTTGCCACAATGTTTTCCACTTTTAGGCATAGGTTATCCATTTAATTATGGAGATTTTCCATTTTATGACAAAATACGTTTAAAGTCGTCTGCTGCAGAATTGTCGTATGAGGGAAAGGGTTAAGACATTTGTGATGTGATGCCTCAAGGACACACATGGATATCAATAGTTTTGTATGCAGTACAAATATTCCAGTCTATTACCATATCCCTTGGTTTCCTGTGTTTATACTCACCCTACACATTTTGACACATTTGCAGCAGACGACTTTTGAAAACATTGTGGCCAAAGGTGAAATTGCTCATGATCAGCCATTTCTCCTTTAGCAACAATGTTTTCAACTTCATTTAACAATTAAGCTATATTTTATGGAATTTTTTCAGGTTTTTGTCACAATCTTTTCAATGTCGTCTGCTGCAGATTTGCTGTAAGTGGGAAAGGGTTAAACCAGCTCTACAACTATGATTTGAGTTATGATTGCTATTCATTTCAGGGTTTTGCTTGGCCTGTGGTCCATCTATTTAGTTACGTCAAGGAAAATCTCATGTGATCAATTTCTTCCCTTGAAACCCCCCCCCCCCCCCCTTTGGGATTTAACATTTGTGTACTGCAGAAGCAGATCAAACTGCAAGAAGTCATTTGCATGTTGGAAAGGGTTAACCATTACTCACATACAGAAGGCGCTTTCTTAAGCCTCTACAGCAGATGACTTTTGAAAACATTTTGGCAAAAGAGAAATTGCTCATGATGAGCAATTTCTCCTTTTGCCACAATGTTTTCAACTTCATTCAATAATTATTCCTTCATTTTTGAGAGAGTTTCCATATCATGATGAGCAATTTCTCATTTTGCCACAATGTTTTCAACTTCATTCAATAATTATTCCTTCAATTTTTGAGAGAGTTTCCATATCTTTGACTAAATACATTGAAAGTCGTCTGCTGCAGATTTGTTGCATTGTGGGAAAGCGTTGATGGTAAACAGATAGCTAGGTATATTGACGAATGAAGTACATCATTGCCATGTTGGTGGGCATTTACGCTTTACTAGTGTTACCAGACCTTATTGGGAACACCAGCCTCAGGATGATAATTACATTTCGGTGTAATTAAATGATTACCTACTTCATTAGTGCTGACAGCACTCGACACACTGTACTCAATGTTGACATCTATGAGAGCATCATAGAGGAATCCCCGTAAGCACCGCCCTCCATTTCATATCCTCTTCTAACTTAACCCTTTCCCACCTGCAGACGCATTTTGACGCAATAGCAGCAGATGACTTTTAAAAAAATTGTGGCCAAAGGTGAAATTGCCCATGTTTTCAACTTTATTTAATAATTAAGGTATTTTTATAAACATTTTTGAGGTTTTTGTCACAATGTTTAAAAAGTCGTCTGCTGCAGATCTGTTGTATGTGGGAATGCCCCTTTAAATGCTGCATTTAAGCTCTGGTTTGTCAAAGAAAAAAAAAGTTTCAACAAAGGGAACAATACACATGCCTAAACCGAGTCACATAACAAATTTTCCGTAATGCCACTCTTTTCGACTTAGAAAAAAGCAGACGAGCGTTGGTGTTCGTTTGTGGCATTCATGTTTAAATGTATTTGTCCAGCTTTGCATTTTGACGAGTCCATATCCATTTTTAGGAATATTGAGATTAAAATGTTGAATTAATTAGCCATCTGTATAGAACCTGGTCAGATGACACGGCTCTTTACTGGTGACAAAAGCTTCACTAGCAATGCAAAATCCTTAGCATATATTGTGCTGGTTAAAAACCCAAAAATTAGCTGTTCCACGAGAAACCAACATTATGCATAATGTATTGACCCAGATCAGGGTGATTTAAGGTATACTGAGTAACGTGTCATGAAACAGAAAATCCACAGGAGGTGAAAAGTGTCTGTCCAGATAAGCCTGCGCTGTATGCTTATAGGCTGATCCGGGTCAATACTTTACGCTGAGTCCACAATGTTGGTTTTCTCGCAGGACGGCTCAAATCATGAATAAGTGTACAGTTGCTATGATATAGCAGAAATATTATTGAAAACTGTGTAAAACTCCCAATATAAACAACCCTTCATGGGTTTTTTCTCTTTCCCACATACAACAAAACAGCAACAGACAACTCTGAAATATACCCAGCAAAAATATGTGTTTTATTTAACCCTTTCTCATACGACAATTCTGCAGCAGACGACATTGAACATATTTTGTCAAACATAGAAAATCTCTATAATTGAATGGATAACCTATGACTAAAAGTGGAAAACTTTGTTGCAAAAGGAGAAAATGTTTTCAAAAAGCCGTCTGCTGCAGAGGTGCAGAAAGCGTCTATATGTTAAAAGAGTTGAAAACATTGCGGCAAAAGGTGAAATTGCTCAGTTTGACTTGACAACATGCCAGTTAGAAAAGATAACACACTTTATGGACAAAGCATTTTATAGAGATAATGCCATGTCAACTAGACATAATACCCTGTCAGCTGGACATTAAAACATGTTAATTTGACATAAAAACACATTGATTAAAAATTATACCATGAAAGTTAGACATAATATTAAGATGTTTGTTGACATAATAGCATGTAGGATAGATATAAAATCATGCCAAATTAACATAATAACATCCCAGTAAGACATAATAACATCATGGCAATTAGACATACTAGCATTGCATAAATTTACACATATTTTTAAACATAATAACAAGTCAGTTAGATATATTAACATGTCAGTATAAGTTAGACATAAAACATGTCAGTTAGACAAACAATCATGTCAGTCACACATAAGAACATAATATCAACATAAGGCAGCTGTGGGTTTCCATACTCTTATCTTATATGTGAGTGGAATCTGCTGTGGTCGAGTGGTTAGCGTCGGGGATTTGAAACCGGGTGTCCCGGGTTCGATCCCCAGTCGTGGTGCTACGATCATGGTGAGGCACATTTTCTAGCCTAGTACTGGTTTGTTTATCCAGGGATCGTGAATAAGTGAACTGTTGCCGTGATATAACTGAAATAATGTTGAAAGTGGCGTAAAATCCCAATAAAACAATAAATTATATGTGAGTACAAACTAGAAAATCTTCTACTCATCACATTGACCCAGTTTTGACATTACTTCAGACATTTTCCTTTTGTGTCCTTTTTGTAAACAAATAGATGCCAGGGTACAGGACTATTTTGCCTCATATTAAATGTCTTTTCCGAAAATCCTAAATGAAATACTCACTGCCCCGGCAGGTCCTCTTTTGCCTCTTTTCATTTTACCAAATCTGTATTTGCAAATTTCAGGTATATGCTAGGACTTGGTAGTGTACCAGCTTTCTTCCAGTTCCTTGGCTTCATATTTCTGCCTGAAAGTCCACGATGGCTTATCATATCACAGCAAGAAGAGAAAGCAAGACGGGTCCTCCAGTCGGTTCGTGGACAGTTGGACATTGATGAGGAATACGAGAGTATTAAAGCTAACTGTCGAGATACAAGAGAGGAAAACAAAGACAATAGTAAGTTAATCCTTTTCCACATACAGCCAAGGTCTGACACAGTTTTCTAAATTGAATTTCTGATTTTTAGCTTGTTTGTTTTTTGCCAGTTACAGCCATAAAGTTGCAATGATTTTCTAAAAGCAAGATAATTCTAAACATGGTTGCAATAAAACAAAAGGAGAAATTGCTGAAAAGAGCAATTTCTCATTTTCCCTCAATGTTTTCAACTATTCACAGGATTCAATATTTATTTTTCATTTAAAGCAAGTTTCCATACCATTGCCAAGATGTTTTTATAGTTGTCTGCTACAAAACTGTCATATGTGGGAAAGGGCTAAAAGGCAAATCTCAATTAAGTTTGATAATCAGCATGTATGCTCCAGGCTCTTTAAATCATTACCACTTATTTATTGACATTTGGCCAAATTATCTTGTTCCATACTCTTATATGACCCTTTCCAACATGCAAATAATCTGCCGCAGAAAACTGTGAAAATAAGTAGGTCCAAATTTGGAAAATCTCTGTTTATGAAAATCTAATTTATAAAAAAACTTTAAACATTGTGGCAAAAGGGGAAATTTCTCCCAATGTGCAGTTTCTCCTTTTGCCTCAATGTTTCTAAAAGCCATCTGCTGCAAATGCATCTGCAAGTGTGAAAGGGATATTCTTTACCAAATTCGATATCAACTATTATTGACATTCTGTTTCTGAATGTAATAAAATGTGGAAACATTGGAAATATATACCACCATGGTGATGTAGTAGTGGAACATCTGCCTCGGGTGCAGGAGGTTGCGGGTTCGATCCCTGGTCAGGTCATACCAAATACTTTGAAAATGGTAGTAATGGCTTCCCTCCTTAGTGCTCAGGGTTGTGGGTTAGCAATGAGACTCGGGTGTCAGAACAAAATGGTTACTAACCCAGGAAACGCCGGGATAAATTGGTTAAAAGCGGCATAAAACACCAACAATCCATTGGAACTATTTGTTGTTTTTTCAGCCCGTTTACCCGTATTTGTTCAAATTCTGAAGTTACCCGCTGTGAGACGTGCCCTGGCTGTCGGCTGTGCTCTACAGATAGTACAGCAGCTAGCTGGAATCAACACCGTCATGTAAGTTTTAACCCTTTCAGCGGCAAATTGTTTAAAGTAGACTCTTCCATGTTCAAAATTGAGCATCTCAATTTATAATATAATAAGAGTTTTGGAATATTTTGATAACGTAAAGACAAACAAAATGCTATTTTCAGGTGATACAGCGCATTATGAGCTGATTCACCTGGACCTGTGTTGTTAGGAAAAACCTTAATATTTACATTGGTGCTGAAACAGTTAACCCTTTCCTACATGCAGACAATTTTAAGGTCACCTGAGCACGAAGTTATTGTGATCGCCCTATATCCGTCCCGTCAACATCTTCTCCTTAATAACCAGTGGGACAAACTTCACAAAAAGCATCCTCTCAAAGACCTCACCAGATTTCCTTCAAATAATTGGGATCCATGCAAAATTCTAGTTTCCATGGTTCCTTGGATGACCCTCTATCAGATTCAATCAAGCCATGTTGATTTGCCAAAAAAACATGGCCGCCACGGGACGGGGCTTTTTTGCCTTATATGGTTATAGTCAAATCTTTAAAAAAAATATTCTCCACAGAAAGTGTCTGGTCGATTTTCAAATAATTTTAGAAATGTACCCATCATATTCCTTCAAGCCATGTTGATTGGTTGAAAAACATAGCCACCAGTGGGCATGGCTGTTTTGCCTTATATGGTTATAGCTAAATCTTTTAAAATCTTATTCTCCAAAATCAATTGGCAAATTTCCAAATAATTTTGTAGAAATGTTCCTTTGGTAACCCTCATCAGATTTCTTCAAGCCCTGTTGATGTTTCAAAAAACATGGCCGCCAAAGGGTGGGACTGTTTTGCCTTATAACTATAGTGAAAAATCTTCTTCTCCAAATAATTGTTTTGGTGGGGTTGCAGTTTTGACGTATAATGGTTATATTGAAAACTTTAAAAATCCTCTTCTCCAAAAATATCTAGCCAATTTCCTGCTGAAATGAAATATTCCTTTTGAGACCCTCTACAACATTACTTCTTGGCATGTTGGTTGGTAAAAAGAGGATATTGTGGTAGGCATCCCAATCACATTGCATAATTCATGTGAGTGATCCAGGGCCATCATGGCCCTCTTTTTGATGTAACCACTGCAGACAAGTTGTTCAATAATTGATTAATAATTTATCCATATTTTTGTCTAGATGTTTTCATAGTTGGCCAGATAATTATGATGTCGCAGTGATATAATGTTGAACTACCCTTTCCCACCTGCAGACGCATTTTTTACGCGATAGCAGCAGACGACTTTTGAAAACATTGTGGCCAAAGGTGAAATTGCTCAAAATTAGCAATTTCTCCTTTGGCCATCATGTTTTTAACTTTATTTAACAATCAAGCTATCATTTACGGAGATTTTTCAGGTTTTTTGTCGCTATGTTTTAAAAGTCGTCTGCTGCTGATTTGTTGTATGTGGTAAAGGGTCAAGCATGGAGAAAATTGTCACGTTTTTATAGTGTCCAGCCGTAGCTACCCTTTCCCACTTGCAGACGCATTTTAACACGATAGCAGCAGACGACTTTTGAAAACATTGTGGCGAAAGGTGAAATTGCTCATGATGAGCAATTTCTCCTTTGGCCGCTGAATGTTTTCAACTTTATTTAACAATTAAGCTATCTTTTATGGAGATTTTTCAGGTTTTTGTCATTATATTTTCAAAGGCGTCTGCTGCAGTGTCCAGCCATAGATCATTTTAGATGCATCACTAGCAGAGAATTGTTCGGATAATTTCAGGTATTATAGTGCCACCATTATCAAGATGTCCGGTGTCCGGAGTGACGAGGCTGCCATCTGGCTTGCGGCCGTCACTGCCTCGGTCAACCTGATGTTCACACTCTTAGGGCTTTACCTTGTGGAAAAGATTGGAAGACGACCACTGACTATTGGAAGTCTCCTAGGTAATGAATGACTCTTCTTGTTAATCTTGATCTCTTTAAAACCAGATGACCTTTGCATCAGCCAATCAAATTGTTACCTGCAAAGTTGTTAGGTATCAACAGGGAAGATAATCCATATAAAGAAACGAGACAGAGAAGCATTGATGGCCGAGTGTTCCAATTTGTACAGTAACAATTTAGAAAGCAGAACCAAGCATTGGTTGTATTGTGCAATTTCATTGGAAAGAAAAAACCCAGCACATGATCAGGAATATTTAAATTTTTACTTTTCTTCTGTTACCCTTTTCCACATATAGACACTTTCTGATGCCTCTCCAGCAGACGAATTTTGAAAACATTTGACAAAAAAAGAAATTGCTCAAAACAAGCAATTTCCTCTTTTGCCACAATGTTTTAAACTTAATGAACCCTTTCCCACATATAAACGCCTTTTGACTTCTCTACAGAAGACAACTTTCGAAAGCATTGTGACAAAAGAAGAAATTGATCATGATGAGCAATTTCTCCTTTTGCCACAATGTTTTCAATTCTATTTAATTATTTCATCTATAGAGATTTTCATATTTTTGCCAAGATGTAATCATAGTCGTTTGCTTCAGATTTGTTGTATGTGGGAAAGGGTTAAGCAATTATACCTTCATTAATAAAGATTTGCCCTGTTTTTGCCTAAATGTTTTCAAAGTTTGGTGTATGTGGGGAAGGGGGTTAAACTTGTAAATTGGATTTACACCTCTAGGACATCTCCCATGAATATGTATACAGTGAATCAGTTTTCTATTTTGTGATTCTTCTAACCCTTTCCCACATACAACAACCTGCAGCAGAAGTCTTTGAAAGGATTAAGGATAAAACATGGAAATTCTCTCTAAATGAAAATATAGTTAGTCTTTTTTAGCAATTTCTCCTTTTGCCACAATGTTTTCATAAGTCATCTGCTATAGATGCGTCAGAAAGTGTCTGTATGTGGGAAAGGGTTTTTATTATTCAGCCCTACTTACGTGTAAAATGATTAAACACTATATGAGCTGTTCCGAGAGAAAACCAACATTATTGACTCTGCTTAATGTATTGACCCAGATCAGCCTGCACAGTCCTCACAGGCTTATCTGGGCATGCCGGTCGATACCCTACGCAGAGTCAACAAAATTTGTCCCATTTTAGCTATTTAACCCTTTTCCACATGTAAAATGATGAAACACTATATGAGCTGTTCTACGAGAAAACCAACATTATGGACTCTGCATAATGTATCAACCCAGATCATCCTGCACAGTCTGCACCATCTAATCCAGGCCGACACATTCTGTATCAGTGGGGATAGAGGTATTATAAGAGTTATGATTCCTGAAACAGAAAATCCACAGGAGGTCAAAAAAGGTCTTTCTAGTTTAGCCTGCAAGGCATGCTTAGGCTGATCCGGGTCGATAGTTTACGCAGAGTCCACAATATTGGTTTTCCCGAGGAACGGCTCAAATTTGTCCAACTAGCCATTTAACCCTTTTTCTCATACAGACACATTTCAATTAACCCTTTCCCTCATACGACAATTCTGCAGCAGACGACTTTGAACATATTTTGTCAAAACATAGAAAATCTCCATAATTGAATGGATAACCTATTAATAAAAGTGGAAAACATTGTGGCAAAAGGAGAAATTGCACGTTTTGTGCAATTTCTTCTTTTGTCACTATGTTTTAAAAAAGCCGTCTGCTGCAGAGGCGTCAGAAAGCGTCTATATGATTGAAAGGGTTAAACTGAAGCTGGCAACTTTTGAAAACATTATGAAAAAAATGAGAAATTGTCAAAATGTATGATTTATGAGTTTGCCACAATATTTTCAATTCCAGGGAGTATTTACACTTACAATTATAGAGATTTCCCATTATTTTTGCCTAGATATTGCAACATTGCCTTCTACAGATTTATTATATTCATGAGAGACATGATGAAATATTTGTTTCTACATCTTTAACCCTTTCCCTCATATAGACGCTTCCCGAAGCCTCTGCAGCAGACAGCGTTTTGAAAACATGTTGACAAAAGAAGAAATTGCTCAAAACGAGCAATTCCTCCTTTTGTCATCATGATTTCAACTCTATTGAATTAGTGTACTTTCATTTGAAGGGAGTTTCCAAAACATTTTGAGTATGTCTTCAAAGTCGTCAGATGCAGATTTGTTGTATGTATTATATTTATGCCAAACAGGCGAAATTACTTAACCCTTTCCCACCTTCAGACGCATTTTGACGCAATAGCAGCAGATGACTTTTAGAAAACATTGTGGCCAAAGGTGAAATTACTCATGATGAGCAATTTCTCCTTTGGCCACAATGTTTTCACCTTTATTTAACAATTAAGCTATCTTTTTTAGTGATTTTTCAGGTTTTTGTCACTATGTTTTCAAAGTCGTCAGCTGCAGATTTGTTGTAATTGAGAAAAGGTTAAGATAATTCTTTCCCTTTCCAATTTTTTTTTCAAAAGTCTCAGGGGAAAATATTAAAAAAAAGATTAATTCTAATTTCAGGTGCTATAATCAGCCTTGTAGTTCTGGCAGTTGGATTTCACATTGCATCATTAAATACACCAAATATATCACTTTCGGAAAATGTTCCTGCCAATTCTTCATGTGCAAAAATTAGGTAAGTCAGTTTTATTACTTGTTCCCACATGCAGACGCATTTTGACGCACATGCAGCTGTAACGGGAACGGGGTATAGGTATAAAAACCACTTCTACGGCCTTGTCATAGAAGCCGACTTTTATAGCGATATTGGTAGAGTGGTTGACCTTTCCTTAAAGTTAAGCAACGTTCATCGTGGATAGTGCCTGGAAGGTTGACCCGCGATGGCTTAACACCGGTACACGTTACAAATATTCTATCATTACATGTATATGATTGTTTGAGAGGGTATCCTTCAGAAATAAGTCTAAAGACTCATTGATTGTTCCACTGCACGGAAATCTTTAGTAAAAGGCGAAAGATTTATGCGCCTGGGACTGTAACCAGAAAAACAACAAATACCTCACAATGACCAATTTCTCTTTTTGTAAGAATGGTTTCAACTCTATCAAAAAATATACTTCAACTTTCCATATTTCTAAGGGGAATGCTGCAGATTTGTTGTTCATGTATATAGGAAAGGTTTAGCCATTTCCCTAATATAGATGCTTTCTGACGCCTCTGCCACTGACGGCTTATTGAAAACATAGTGACAAAAGAAGAAATTGCTCAAAACAAGCAATTTCTCCTATTGCCACAATGTTTTCCACTTTTAGTCATAGGTTACAAATCCATTCAATTATAGAGATTTTCTATTTGTTAACAAAATATGTTCAAATTTGTCTGCTGCCGAATTGTAGTATGAGGGAAAGGGTAAGCTGTGTTCCAGGAAAAACAACTGTAACAATTAAATTACAATCATACAATGTCATATACATCACCCTGACAATTCATGCTATTTGATCCAGATACACAATTATTTAATCAGTATATTGTTTTTATAACTTCTGCAACTTTTTGGTGATAAGTTCAGAATCTGATACCAGGCGCGTAGCTCAGACTGAACGCAAAATACACAGCTGCGTACACATTGTTTCCAGTACTCAAATTTTAAAGGTTCAAATCTGCATTAAAATTGCATTAAAAACTTGACATGGGGTAGGGATAAGTATAAAACAACCGATCTGACTTGATAGATTTGACGAAAAATGACAAATGCAACACATTTTACTATCTCAAAGTTTCCTAGAAAATACATTTATTTCACCATTAAGATCAGTCATATTTTGCTACTGAAATGCTCCCAGAAGTCGCCAAAGACGATATAGAGGGGAAAAATTCCCCAGACCCCCCTAAAAGACTTGCGGACACACTCTGTAGACCCTAGCTACACCCCTGGATAGTGATGGACCACTGATTATTTTGCTGACTAGTAATATAATGCAAAGACCTAATAACACAATATGTTATTAGGTCTTTGTATAATGTAATATGCTGAATAATTCTTTGTGGAAAATTTGTAAAAAAAAAGAAAGAAAATAATGTTGTTTAGAAACCTTTAGGTTAATTGTCATATTTGTTAAAAATATTGTTAGCCATTTTGTCTGCAAAACTATAATGTTACCTACTGTTTTGGCTGATCATATTTCTTTCTTCCAGCCATTTTTATACCCCCAGATACATAGTATATGGGGGCTATATAGGAGTCACGCTTGTTTGTCGGTTTGTCGGTGCATTGGTCTGTGGACATTTCTTGTGAACACTATTTCTCAGCAACCCTTGGTCAGAATTCAATATAACTTCACAAGAATAATTGATACCAAGCCTAGTTGTGCATCTTGTCGGCCGGCGTGTTGCACTGGAATTATTTTTAAATGAGTTATGGCCCCTTGAATTTCTCATACATATGTATATTGTCAGGCATCAGCTGGGGGTATTCATCACCTTCAGTGATAGTTCTAGTTTTACCTACTGTTTCGGCTTATCATATTTCTTTCTTCCAGCCATTTTTGGATTTTTTATTGGACTATTTCCGAGGGACTATGATCAATGGATTCGTCATAGGCTTTTCTTGGTCTTTGTTGGTGACAAAGTCACAAAGTGTTGACTTTCTTATAAATGTCAGGAACTTGTTCTGCTAATGTGATATATTGGATATAATACCTTATTCCCAGATACAGGTTCTTTAACCCTTTCCCTCATATAGACGCTTTCGGATGCCTCTGCAGCAGACGGCTTTTTGAAAACATAGTGACAAAAGAAGAAATTGCACAAAACGTGCAATTTCTCCTTTTGCCACAATGTTTTCCACTTTTAGTCATAGGTTATCCATTCAATTATAGAGATTTTCTATGTTTTGACAATATACGTTCAAAGTTGTCTGCTGCAGAATTGTCGTATGAGGGAAAGGGTTAAGATGGCTCTGTAGGAGACGAATTTTGAAAACATTTTGTTAAAAAGAGATTATTTGCTCAAAACAAGTAATTTCTCCTTTTTCCACAATGTTTCCAACTCTATCTGTATTCAAATAAGCTTTTCCATTCCTCAAACGTTTACATTTTTTCCTGTGATGCTCAGAAAGCAGACGGCTATTAAACTGTCATATTAACCCTTTCCCTCATATACATTGTAGATGCTTTATGACACCTCTGCAGCAGACGGCTTTTTGAAAACATAGTGACAAAAGAAGAAATTGCTCAAAACGAGCAATTTCTCCTTTTGCCACAATGTTTTCCCACTTTTTGTCATAGGTTACCCATTCAATTATAGAGATTTTCTATTTTTTGACAAAATATGTTCAAAGTCGTCTGCTGCAGATTTGTTGTATGAGGGAAAGGGTTAAGTAAATGGTGAAAATAATAGTGGACCAGAGTAGACTGGAAATCTATGATTTTACCAAATATAGTTCTGCTCGGACTCCAGGAAGTCTGTCATTGCTTTAAAAAACAAAACAATTAATGATTATATCATTACATTATTTTTAGACACCAGACAAATCTGATGAAAAGGAAATGAACTCTTGAAAGGGACAATTTAATTATCCTTTTTGTTTTGGACACAAAGTTTTATTCTTTTTTGAAAACGGTGACAATTATTTTCATGAAAGAAAAACAAGCCTTCAATTCAATCCCTCAATGATTTCAATTCAGAGTCAAAGTTTTTGTTTTAATTTTGCGGATGTTTTATTTATCTCCTCATATATTTACCCCTTTCCCACATTTAGATGCTTTCTGACACATCTACAGCAGCCAACTTTTAAAAAAAACATGTTGGTAAAAGTAGAAATTGCTGCTAAAGCTTCAAGCATCAACTGTGTTAACCCTTTCCCTCATACGACAATTCTGCAGCAGACGACTTTGAACATATTTTATCAAAAATTAGAAAATCTCTATAATTGAATGGATAACCTATGACTTAAAGTGGAAAACATTGTGGCAAAAGGAGAAATTGCACGTTTTGTGCAATTTCTTCTTTTGTCACTGTTTTCAAAAAGCCGTCTGCTGCAGAGGCATCAGAAAGCGTCTATATGAGGGAAAGCGTTAACCCTTTCCCTCATATACATGTCTGCTGCAGATTTGTTGTATTTGGGAAAGGGTTATAAGGGAAAATGCAGAGGCGACAGAGTGTTTCAAAGTTTCAGTTTCAAAGTTTATTGTATTTTTACTGGCCCATATACATACAACATACATACATGTATTTACATTCATGGGTTATCACAATTATTAGTCGCAGAAGCCCGCAACTTATATTTTTAATAGGTTTTCAGAAATGACATGTGAGTTATTATTAGAAAAAAACAAATTTAAATGTCTTGAACATATTACAATTGTGTTTGTTTAAAAACAGATGTTTTTAAGTATGTGCAGTTTCTTTGTTTTGACTTGCATATATGTTTTTTTTGTTTTATTAACAGACAAAACAGTCCCTATTAGCTAAACTGAGATACTGTATTTTCATATACCGGTACTACATGTAATCACAATGCGATAACTACAAACCTTTACGTCGAACAGTCTAATTTGTTTACATACGCGCACCTGCTAGCAGCAGACTGTTATGTGTCAATATCGAGATAAAAATCACGTCGAATTCTCCTTTTTATAACAATTTTAACTTACTGTATGTTATTTTCATGTTCAAAGAGATGTCATGATTTATGAAGAATGCATTTTATAATGTTTATCCATGTATATATATCTAAAATATGAACTGTTTCTAAGCTAAAACTGTGATCACGTGACTAGCGAATACTGCGTAGATCAATATCCTTTGCAGAGAGCCGTTCTTTACACTCACTTCCAAATAATTAATTATAGGTGATTTAAAATGTTTATTTTGTTAGAAACCAATAAAGAAAAGAACAAACTGAGATAAAACTGGTTTTAATAGAAAAAATACTTTGAATGAACACTCTCTGCCTATAAAGAGAGTGTAAAGAACTACAACGCTTCGAAGAAGAATGGGTTTACGAATCGGGTCTTCCGTACAAAATTATTTCATCCTTGACAATTTTAAATGTGTCATGAGATTCCCTATAGGCATTTTGCTTGCGATCTGCATATTGTTAGGCATCATTGACACAAGGGCGCTCATCATAATATAATTTTAAAACATGAGTAGTTTGTTATTTTAATTATAAAAAAGGAAGGAAAGAATTACAATAAATTAACATGTAGGGTTCAGTTTATGTTCGAAATTAAGTTTGAAGTTATACAACAATTTCAATGAAATTTAACTATTTACCTGATATTATATTTCAAGGGTGGTCTAATTTAACATTTGTCAAAGTATGATATAATTAGGATGCCAAGCTAATATCATTTTGAGAAACAGAGAAAACTCATGTCTTCCACGATTTAACCCTTTTCTCATTGTTTTAAAAGTAAATTGCTGCAAAGGTGTCCAATGTTGACTTAATAGGGAAAAGCTAAATGATGTGCTATTGCATGCAAATCCTAAATTGTCTGTTTTGTGGTTTTATTGATAAATAATAAAATTCAATCAATCTGACAAACATCTTGAAAAGTGTATGTGGAATTCACAAATCTTATAATTATTCCTTATGAAAGCACTATATACATACTAAGACTAATGATTGGCAAGATTACTCATTTCCATTACTGTTTATGATCAATAATTAGTTGGCTGTGTGTATGGTCAACCTACCTTAGAATAGAGGTTGATCATAAACAATGAAAGGCTTCAATTATATTTCAATGAAGGACATTCACTTCATTGACAAAAAAATGCAAGTTTAATATGATACATTTTCACTTGACCCCACCCACCCCTGATGTTCTAATATGCCCCTCAGTTGATAACTGTTTTTTCAACTACTATAATGTAAGTGTTATGCATCACTGCAGTATGGATATCCGGCGACATTGATGCGTTGCATCAACTTTCTCTTGTATACATGATTTAAAACTTCATTTCTTGTCCTAAAAGAAAAGTAAATACACATAGACAAATTTCTTATAGTTGTTGGATTTCTACTTGCCATCAGCATAATATTATGGAATCTTCTCATATTTGGATAAAGATAAAACTTTTTTGGGAGTAAACTTTGAACGTAAATATGTATATAGTGGACAGACACACCAAGGGTAACCCTTTCCCTCATATAGACGCTTTCTGACGCCTCTGCAGCAGACGACTTTTTGAAAACATAGTGACAAAAGAAGAAATTGCTCGTTTGCCACAATGTTTTCCACTTTAAGTCATAGGTTATCCATTCAATTATAGAGATTTTCTATTTTTTGATAAAATATGTTTAAAGTCGTCTGCTGCAGAATTCTCGTATGAGGGAAAGGGTTAAAGTGATATTCACATTCAATGATATTACCACATAATATACACATTTCCTCAAATCTCTTTCCAGTCCAAACGGCGCCCCTTTTCTATTATTAGGTTATGTGATGAAGATCTGAATGAAGAGATAGGGATATGTACTAAGTATGATTTAACGCAAACAATCAGGTTTAAAATACATATAAAGGCAAAGTTTACTTGAACTTGAACAATTTAATAGTCATGCCAGGTTTGAATGAATTGATCCCTCATTTCATGTCTGTATGTGAGACAGGGTTAAAGAAACAAGCGAGTTATTAGAGTAGCTAATGAACTGATTTTAATGAGATACTTTGTAGGAAACAGTTTGAGACAGAGAAAGAAGATTTATTAGCCTGATGCAACAGGGGAAAACCTTTTCATGCATGCAAGATTATCTGAAGTATGACACTTTGAAGACATCTACTAGGTAAAAGTATGGAAAATCTCCATTAACCAAAGTTTGAGAAATTTGACGTTTTTTTACTATGTTTTTATGCTAAAATAATTATTATACCCCCTTCGAAGAAGAGGGGGTATATAGGAGTCACTGTGTCGGGCTGTCTGTCTATCTGTCTGTCGGTCGGTCGGTCGATCGGCCGGAAGCCATATTTTGTCCGGCCTATTTCTTACAAACCACAGGGTGGAATTCAATACAATTTTACATGAAGCTTCTATACCAAGAGAAGATGTGCATATCCTAAAGGGGTTACAATTGCATGTTATTTTACAGAGTTATGGCCCTTTTACTTATTAAGTTATGGTGTAGGTCAAGGTGCTGTTTAGGGGGTATTTATCTTCAGTGATAGTTCTAGTTTAAAGCCGTCTGCTGCTGATTTGTCATATGTGGAGAAGCATTAAACATGATAAAGATCATCATTGATTATTTTATTTTGCTGAGATTGTTTTTACCCTTTCCAAAGAAGAGTTGCATTTCCGACGCCTCTGCAGCAGACGACTTTTGAAAACATTTGTCAAATGGAGAAATTGGTCATAATGAGCAATTTCTCCTTCTGCCCTAATGTTTTCAATCATTACATATACTTTCATTTATAAAGATATTCCATAATTTTACCTGGATGTTTTCAAAGTCGTCTGCTGCAGATTTGTTGTATGTGGGAAAGGATTAAATGTCAACTGCTGTGGATTCTTTTTACAGAAACATTATGTGCCAGTTATCCTCTTTCCCCTTCCTTGATATGTTTGACATTTACGTTTTAAACCTTTCCCTCATACGACAATTCTGCAGCAGATGACTTTGAACATATTTTGTCAAAAAATAGAAAATCGCTAGAATTGAATGTTTAACCTATGACTAAAAGTGGAAAACATTGTGGCTAAAGGAGAAATTGCTCGTTTTGAGCAATTTCTTCTTCCGTCACTATGTTTTCAAAAAGCCGTCTGCTGCAGAGGGGTCGGAAAGCGTCTATATGAGGGAAAAGGTTAACCGTTTCACACATACAAATCTTCAGCAGATGACTTTGAAAACATAGTGACAAAAACCTGAAAAATCTCTATAAAAGATAGCTTAATTGTTAAATAAAGTTGAACAAATTCTGGCTAAAAGGAAAAATTGCTCATCATAAGCAATTTCACCTCTGGCCACAATGTTTTCAAAAGTCGTCTGCTGCTATTGCGTCAAAATGTGTCTGCAGGTGGTTAAGGGATAAAAGAAATAATAATTGAGTATTTTCATGCAAACTGATCTGAATAATGCATTGCCAACTTGCATTTCTTCACAGGAAACATTCTCAATTAATCAAAGAGTTGAAAACATTGTGGCACAGTAGAAACTACTCCTTGTGACCAATTTCTCTAACGTCAAAATATCATAATACAATACCCTTTCCTATACATACAGATGCATTTTGAGCTTAACCCTTTCCCTCATACGACAATTCTGCAGCAGACGACTTTGAACGTATTTTGTCAAAACATAGAAAATCTCCATAATTGAATGGATAACCTATGACAAAAAGTGGAAAACATTGTGGCAAAAGGAGAAATTGCACGTTTTGTGCAATTTCTTCTTTTGTCACTATGTTTTCAAAAAGACGTCTGCAGCAGAGGCGTCAGAAAGCGTCTATATGAGGGAAAGGGTTAACGTAAACATTGTGTTGCTGTAAATCTGTCATGCTCTGTCTCTTGCCTGCTCAAGGTGCATTGTGCTGAAGAACAAACGGAACAACAAATGCCTGTAGGACAATGTCTCTTCAACATTGAGACCGCCTCAGTAGTGTAATAGTAGAGCGTCTGCGGAAGGTCGTGGGTTTGATTTCGGTCGGGTCATTCGTAAAGATGAGTATCATGCATGTTAGTAATGGCTGACCTCCTTGGCGCTCAGGGTTGCGGTGTTAGCATTAAAACTGACGGGCTGGTGTCAGAATAATTGGACCAGTAATACTTGTAACTTACCAAAGAAACACCGGGATATAACTGAAATATTATTGAAAGCGGCGTAAAACACAAAAAAAATATCACTGAGCTGTTAATTGGCTTCAATGAAAACTAAAGGTTTTCTCCAACCATAGCATAGTCCGGCCAACACCATCAGCCCACCCCCTCAAAAATGATCATATTCCAGTAAATAGTTATCAGAGTAAAGCTTTTCTACAAATTTGTACACACGTTGGCGTCTTTTAGCTCTGGAAAGAAGTAACATAAAATAATTGGAAAACGTGACATGTCTCCAACTTTACAGTGGCAATGCATTCAGCTGGTCACAATTAGGTCAGCTCATCCTTAACCCTTTCCCAATTGTAGACTCATTTTGACGCATCCGCAGCAGATTATTTATGGAGGTTTTCAAAGTCTTCTGCTGCAGATTTGCAGTATTTGGGAAAGGCTTACCTTGACATTGATGTTGAGTTACTTACCCTGTTGTTATGCATCCAGGAACAGTCCTGGCAGTTTCCAGATCCATCTTAAGTATTCTTTATACATACCTAAGTCTGTTGTCGAAATTCTATGTCCAGTTCGCTGTACTGCAATGTATTTCTATTAATTTCAGCCAGTCTGATAATCTTGACTTTGTTGATGCTGCCGCAATCCTGAAGTCTACCCCATCTTTTAGTGTCACTTATGTCATCAAGACCTTCCCAAAAATGTTTCCTTCAATCAAAAACAATCTTCCTTGAACATTTTCTTAATCCATCAAAAAAAATCCATATGTCTTTTGGTGTCAATCTTGCCATAACATAGAATTTAATTACTGGTTACTCGTCCGTTGGCATTTATACATCTGAGTTTTTATACATTTTTCTTGAATGGGGTCATAAAATTGTTTATTCTTGCATGATGATGTTGATTATTTGCCACTAAATTCATAAAACATTGACATGTCGTCATACTTATTAACAAGCTGAAATGGCACCAAATACTGAACAAAATTAAAGTCATGAACAGAGAAAGAAATTAATGACCAACTTAATATTTAAATGTGGTCAGTAGAATAGTTCTTATATAATAATTCTAACTTAAACTTAAATATGTACATGACAATTTTCATCATGTTTGGACGTCATTTTTATAGCTCCGCTGAGCACAAAATGCTCAAGGTGAGTCATTGTCTTTGCCCTTTGTCCGGTGTCCGTCATCCTCTAACATCAACTAATATGTAAACAATTGGCCAATTGGGATGAAACTTCACAAAAAGCATCCTCTCAATGTTCTCACCTAAATTCTTTGACATTTTTTTTATCCATGCAAAATTCTGGTTTCCATGGCAATCAATGTTGATTGGTCCTAATATGTGGCCGCCAGAGGGCAGTGCTGTTTTGCCTTATATGGCTATAGCAAAAACTAAAATCTTCTCTTCCAAAAGCATGTCGGTGATTTTCAACTTATTTTGTAAAAAGAATCGTAGGGTGACCCTCTAACAGATATCTTCAAGCTATAATGATTAGTAAAAACACATGGCTGTCAGGGCCTGGGCTGTTTTGCCTCATATGACGTTAGTGAATACTTCAAAGATATTCTCCTCCAAAAGAATCTGGCTGATTATCCAATAGTTATATAAACATGTTCTTTGGGTGAACCTTAACCTGATTCCTTTAAGTCAAAAAACATGGCCACCAGGGGAACACTCATTTTGAGTAATTTCTCCTATTTCCACAGTGTTTTCAAAACTCATACGTCAAAGTATCCGCTAAACACAGGGACATATAGATGCCTTTATCCTTCTGCAGCATATGACATCTGGAGTGTTATGAGCTCTTTCACCTTTTCCAACAATGTTTTCAACTCTATATCAAGATTATATTACCAATTTGCAAGTCCTTAAATGTATTCAAAGCAGATGACTAAAGATATTAACCCACTTAGATTTTGACGCAAATGCAGCAGACAAATTTTGGAAACATTGTACTTTAAATTCCTATAATGGAATTGTCCATCATTTTGCCTAGATTCTTTAAAAGTTGACTGCTGCAGATTTGCAGATTTGCTGTATCTTGGAAGAGGTTGAATCAAGAACAATCATATTTCATTCAAATCGACTGTTTTGAAAACATAGAAAGCCATAGGTCTGTAAAAGTGGTGATGAGTGTCAAGGCATTATTGAGAAACAAGCAGCTTCTCATGATAACTTTCAGCTACTTCTTAGTAAATATTTAAATATGACAAAATGTGAACATAGAATGCAGAAGCATTTTTATGCATACTGTAAAACACTTTTAATTTGCAAGGTCGCGTTTTTTTCATCCGGCTTTGTCAAAAATCAGAAGCGGTGCAACATGGTCATCACACTCAATAAAAAGTACTTTTTGTGTCACCCTGCGTAGCATGGTAGGCACTTAGGGATTACTTTTCTTTCCGTCCGTCCATCTGTCTGTCTGTCTGTCCGTCACACTTTCAATGAGCAGGTGCAGGTGACACACGGGCTCCGCGGAGCACTCCATTCTAGTTTAATGCCTGTCCTTTCCCTCATATAGAATTTCTTTTAATGCTTGCCTTTCCTTTCCCTCATATAGAAGCTTTCTGACGCCTCTGCTGCAGACAGCTTTTTGAAAACATGTCACTAAAAGAAGAAATTGCTCAATACAAGCAATTTCTCCTTATGTCACCATGTTTTCAACTCTATTCAATTATTGTACTTTCATTTAAAGGGAGTTTCCAATTGTTTTCGGGTATGTATTCAAAGTTGTCTGCTGCAGATTTGCTGTATGTGGGAAGAATTTCATCGGGTACTACATGTAGCACAGTCATTAACGAGTAAATTGTTCAAACAGTCTAATTAACCCTTTCCCTCATATAGACGCTTTCTGACGCCTCTGCAGCAGACGGCTTTTTGAAAACATAGTGACAAAAGAAGAAATTGCACAGAACGTGCAATTTCTCCTTTTGCCACAATGTTTTCCACTTTTTGTCATAGGTTATCCATTCAGTTATGGAGAGTTTCTATGTTTTGACAAAATACGTTCAAAGTCATCTGCTGCAGAATTGTCGTATGAGGGAAAGGGTTAATGAGAGGCTATTTGTGAAGAACTCTACTATAATGGGTAACGGGTTTGTCAACACTCAATTTAATGTAAAATTCAGTCTACTCGTTACAAATCAGTTAAGAACATTTATAGAAATTAATAACATACTTTTAACCATAAAATTAGCTAAAAAAAAAAAAGTGGCCTATTTTCGCATTATTTTAGACATTATTTGTGAGGAAATCAATTCCCAATTATTAGCTAAAATTAATCTAAAACAATAAGAGCCTATTTTACAGTATGTAGATGACTTTTGAAAACATGATGGCAAAATGAAAAAATGTTCTTAGCTCGCCTGAGCACAACAGTGAGCTATTGTAATGGCATGATGTCTGTGTTCTTTTTTGTCCCCCGCTTTTAGCGAAAGCTGGGGACTATTATTTCTCATTCGTCAGTCAGTCCGTCCGTCCGTCAGTCCGTCCGTCCGTCCGTCCGTCCGTCCCTGACGAGTTATGGCCCTTTACCCCTATGTATGACTAAATTCATTTCCGGGCTATTTCTCTGCAACCGCTTTTTGGAATTTTATGAAACTTCATAGGAAGGATCACCACCAAGTGTAGATGCGCATATCGTGTTTGCGTTCCGGTTGGATTATTTTGCACGGAGTTATGGCCCTTTACCCCACCATCAGGCTATGTATGACTAAATTCATTTCCGGGCTATTTCTCTGCAACCGCTTTTTGGAATTTTATGAAACTTCATAGGAAGGATCACCACCAAGTGTAGATGCGCATATCGTGTTTGCATTCCGGTTGGATTATTTTTCACGGAGTTATGGCCCTTTACTCCACCATCAGGCTATGTATGACTAAATTCATTTCCGGGCTATTTCTCTGCAACCGCTTTTTGGAATTTTATGAAACTTTATAGGAAGGATCACCACCAAGTGTAGATGCGCATATCGTGTTTGTGTTCCGGTTGGATGATTTTTCATGGAGTTTTACCCCACCATCCGGCTATGTATGACTTAATTCATTTCCGGGCTATCTCTCTGCAACCGCTTTTTGGAATTTGATGAAACTTTATAGGAAGGATCACCACCAAGTGTAGATGCGCATATCGTGTTCGCGTTCCGGTTGGATTATTTTTCACAGAGTTATGGCCCTTTACTCCACCATCAGGCTATGTATGACTAAATTCATTTCCGGGCTATTTCTCTGCAACCGCTTTTTGGAATTTTATGAAACTTCATAGGAAGGATCACCACCAAGTGTAGATGCGCATATCGTGTTTGCGTTCCGGTTGGATGATTTTTCACGGAGTTATGGCCCTTACTTCTGAACCGTAATAGGTACTGCTTTCATATTTCACATGTGTATTCCTTGTGACAACCCCTTTCCATCAATACCAATTTTTGTGACCTTGACCCTGGCGGGGGACCATGATTCTCTGAATTTGCTTGTCTTTAAATGTAATCTCCTCCTACACCACATTTCAGGGTTTGACGAAACTTAGCAGGAACTATACTTGGGTGGGTTTCTTTCAAATTTGTTCAAATAGTTATAGTTTATTACATAACTAGGGCAACAAATAGATTTTGTATTGGAAACCTTTAAAAAGAATTTCAATGAAAAATAATTTGGTAAATTCTAATCTTTGTTTGACCCTCTTCCAAAAATGTTCAAATTATTCTGATCTGTAAAATAACATGGCCACCAGGGAGCAAGGCTCGTTTTCTTCATATGTTTATAGTATAAACTTTAAAGTTTTAAAAAAAATCAAAGGCAGAACTTGGTCACAACTTTTAAAATCTACTTATTTGCAACTAAGCCCAGGTCTTTGATATTTGGTATATATTTGTTTGGATATATGAACTTATTATACCCCAAGATACGTAGTATATGGGGGCTATATAGGAGTCACGCTTGTCAGTTTGTTGGTCCGTCAGTCCGTCCGTTGGTCTGTGGACATTTCTTGTGAACACTATTTCTCAGCAACCCTTGGTCAGAATTCAATATAACTTCACAATAATGATTGATACCAAGCCTAGTTGTGCATATTGTGGGCGTGTTGCACTGGAATTATTTTTAAATAAGTTATGGCCCCTTGAATTTCTCATACATATGTATATTGTCAGGCACCAGCTGGGGGTATTCATCATATTTCTAGTTTGTAATGATACTCAGTTGTGAGATACAGGGCGTTCCTGATGGCCCTCTTGTTAATATTTTTGCCCAGATGATTAAAAAGTTGTTTGCTGAAGATTTGTTTGGAAAGTGTTAAAAAAGATGATGAGAAAAAAATAATTTGCTAAAAAAATAGTAATTTCAGTCTCTTTTCCCTTCAATATTTTCAGTATTTCAACTTGCAAATTCAATTTCATCAGAAGTCAAAAATATTGTCTTGTAAGTTGACAGCTTTAACCCTTTCCCTCATATAGACGCTTTCTGACGCCTTTTTGCAAACATAGTGACAAAAGAAGAAATTGCTCAAAATGAGCAATTTCTCCTTTTGCCACAATGTTTGCCACTTTTAGTCATAGGTTATCCAGTCAATTATAGAGATATTCCATTTTTTGACAAAATATGTTCAAAGTCGTATGCTGCAGAATTGTCGTATGAGGGAAAGGGTTAAAGCTCTAAGCACTGTGAGCTCAAGGATTATACCTTCCTTGCATGCGCAGTTTGCTGCATTTGCAGATGATGAGCACAATTCCCCCTTTTGCCACAATGGTTTCACCACTTTTCAATAATCACACATCGCTTGTTAAGATTTTGCGTATTTTTTGTCTTGATAATTTCAAAGTCGTCTGCTGCAGATTCGTAATATGTGAATAAGGATTTAACAATTGGTAACGTATTCAATGCAACATTGCAGTTTAATGCACTTTATTTGTAAATGAAATTTATGGTGTCTGCAAACTTTTAAATGTCATTCCTCGTTGCCCGGAAACACGTCAGTTTGTATATCTTATCCAACAATTTCATTTTAATGTCAAATTGAGAGTTGATTCTGTTAACCCTTTCCCTCATATAGACGCTTTCTGATGCCTCTGCAGAAGACGGCTTTTTGAAAACATAGTGACAAAAGAAGAAATTGCACAGAACGTGCAATTTCTCCTTTTGCCACAATGTTTTCCACTTTTTGTCACAGGTTATCCATTCAATTATGGAGATTTTCTATGTTTTGACAAAATATGTTCAAAGTCGTCTGCTGCAGAATTGTCGTATGAGGGAAAGAGTTAACCCTTACCCACATGATGACACATCTTGATGCCTCTGCAGCTCACAACGTTTTAAACCATTGTGGCAAAAGCAGAAATTGATCATTAACTTGTCTTTTCTTTATAGAGACTTTTCATATTTGTTTTCCGGTTGTTTTCAAAGTCGTCTGCTGCAGATAGACCTCTCCCCATTAGATGGGAAAGCGTTCCTTCCCTACCTGATGTGTCACACGTAACGTTCCACCAAAACATCCTTGTTAACCCTTTCCCACTTGCAGACGCATTCCGACGCATTTGCAGCAGACGTCTTTTGAAAACATAGTGACAAAAGAAGAAATTGCACAGAACGTGCAATTTCTCCTTTTGTCACAATGTTTTCCACTTTTTGTCATAGGTTATCCATTTAATTATTGAGATTTTCTATGTTTTGCCAAAATACGTTCAAAGTCGTCTGCTGCAGAATTGTCGTATGAGGGAAAGGGTTAACAGATTGCTGGAGACAGGCCAATATTCCTTTCCCACATACAACAAATCTGCAGCAGACGACTTTGAAAACATTTCATGAAGAAAAAGAAAAGGAAACTCTCTTTAAATGATTAATTGAATCGATTTGCAAACATATTGACAAAAGAAGAAATTGCTTGTTTTGAGTAATTTCTTCTTTTGTCGACATGTTTTCAAAAAGCCATCTGCTGCAGAGGCGTCCGAAAGCGTCTTTCTGAGGGAAAGGGTTAATATAGCACTTCTGCACCATACTACCTATGACAACATTGATTGATTGCTTGGCGTTTTATGCCACTTTCAAAAAAGTTATAGCATTTCCTGCATGCATGACAGACAATTCGCCATGACATATTAGCTTGATGGAGCTAAAAAATTACCCGTATTTTAACACCAGCTAGTCAGTCGCAATGCTGACAGCGCATCCCTGAGCACCAAGGAGGGCAGCCAGTTACTACCATTTTTAAAGTCTTTGGTAAGACCCAGCTGGGGATTGAACCCATAACCTCCAGCACTGAGGGGGTTTGACAATGATTGACACTCTTGTTAGAAAAGAAGAAATTGTTAAAATGGGCAATTTCTCCTTTTTTCCAATGTGTTGACAACTAATAACATATATTTATCACATGACAATGCTTGTATCCGATGTAATATACCCATTACGTATTTCTTTATATACAACGTGTGTAATATAACATGACCTAATAATAAGAAAATGACGTCACATCAACGTTAATAAAAATACATTTTAATTGAAATACGTCTCATAATTCACTTTAAGTGATATATATAATATCTCATGAGTGTTATTTATTATTACTTTTAATAAACTAAGCTGAATATGACCTCAGCATAATCATTTGTGGCATTGTTATACGGTTTACTGACGAAATTAAAATAGCTTTGGAAAACCCGATTTTCTTTGTGTGTTTCATCATCTTATAAAAAGAATCTGACTTTCGTTGTCATTTCATAAAAAGTTTTTATTAAACTCGTCCAAGATAATTGTTATTAAGCTCACCACAGGCTCGCTTAATAACAAAAAATCTTGAACTCGTTTAATAAAACTTTATATGAAACGACAACTCATGTCAGATCCTATATATATATATGCTTCACAGACATAGCTCTGTGGCAATATTTATCTAGGATGCAGTAAAATACATATTATGTTTTTTGTCCTTAGACATTTCTAAAGCAGATGACTACAACTATATCTTCAAAGAATTTTGGATTAGATATGTCAAAAAGGAAGCAGCAGTTTTTTACAACTAATCTAATATTTTAGAATGAACTTTAAAACCATCAAATACCATTTTAATCTCTTTTTCGATAATTGTGATGTGTAGGGTCTGAACGCATTGTAGTGCAAATCCTGCTTACCTAGTGACAGGTTGGTTTCTAAGACAACATCATTGTAGCATGTCAACTTAGGTTGTCTTAATACATCTCTTCCTGGTAATTATTGCCAACTTACAAAGTTGGGCTGAACCCTTTCCCACATATAGACACTTTGAATTGCCTCTGCAGCAGACGACTTTTGAAATCACTGTGGCAAAAGGAAATATTGCTCATTAACTCTTAGCACGCTAGCGGCGGGTTTTGTCAACCGTTGATGACATTTGCAAACAGTTTGGATCCAGATCAGTCCCCACAAAACGTGGGGACTGATCTGAGATCCAAACTGTTTGTCACTCCGATTCAATTTTAGTAAACATTTGGGGGAAAATAAATATTTTTTTCAAAATTTTGCAGACGACAATATAATAGACGGAAATAATTTAGCATGCAAAGAGTTAAGAGCAATTTCTCCATTTGCCACAATGATTTCAACTCTTTTCTATGATCAAACTACATGTATTATTCATTTAAAAAAATGATTTTTATAGAGATTTACTATATTTTGGACTTGATAAATTTGAAGACATCTGCTAATGATTTATTGTGTGTGGGAAAGGGTTAACCCTTTCCCACATAGACAATTCTGCAGCAGACGACTTTGAACGTATTTTGTCAGATGGATAACCTATGACTAAAAGTGGAAAACATTGTGACAAAAGGAGAAATTGCACGTTCTGTGCAATTTCTTCTTTTGTCACTATGTTTTCAAAACGCCGTCTGCTTTAAATAGCCATGTCAATAAAAGTATGTTTCGTCAACTTTTAAAGAAAACTCATTTTTTCCCCTGATAGTAAAAAATTATGTTGAGGTAATAGCAGCAAACATTTTGAAAATACATTGTTTTGTTATGCAATAAGCTCACCCTTTTTCCATATGCAGATGCATTTTGATGCATCTCGAATAGACAGCTATTGAAAGTCTTGTGATGAAAGGAGAAATATCTCATGTTGATACATTTTTAGCTCCACTGGCTGAAAGCGTGTGTGCGTGCGTGCGTGCGTGCATGTGTTAACTTTTTCCTTTAAACAACTTCTTCTCCCTAACCACTTGGCCAATTTGGTTGAAACTTCATAGGAAGCATCCAAAAGAAAAAAAATAGTGAAAACTTAAAAAGTCTTCTTCTCCGAAAGTGTCAGGCCGATTTTCAAATAATTTTGTAGAAATGTTCCTTGGGTGACCCTTTATTAGATTCCTTCAAGAAATGTTGATTGGTTAAAAAACATGGCCGCCAGGGGGCGGGGCTATTTTGCCTTATATAGCTATAGTGAAAACTTAAAAAATCTTCTTCTCCGAAAGTGTTCAGCCGATTTTCAAATAATTTTGTAGAAATGTTCCTTGGGTTGTATTGGTTGAAAAACATGGCACCAGGGGGCCGGGCTACTTTGCCTTATATAGCTATAGTGAAAACTTTTTTATCCATCAAAAATTCTGGTTTCCATGGCAACCAAAAGAAAAAAAATAGTGAAAACTTAAAAAGTCTTCTTCTCCGAAAGTGTCAGGCCGATTTTCAAATCATTTTGTAGAAATTTTCCTTGGGTGACCTTTTATTAGATTCCTTCAAGAAATGTTGATTGGTTAAAAAACATGGCCGCCAGGGGGCGGGGCTATTTTGCCTTATATAGCTATAGTGAAAACTTAAAAAATCTTCTTCTCCGAAAGTGTTCAGCCGATTTTCAAATAATTTTGTAGAAATGTTCCTTGGGTTGTATTGGTTGAAAAACATGGCCACCAGGGGGCCGGGCTACTTTGCCTTATATAGCTATAGTGAAAACTTTTTTATCCATCCAAAATTCTGGTTTCCATGGCAACCAAAAGAAAAAAAATAGTGAAAACTTAAAAAGTCTTCTTCTCCGAAAGTGTCAGGCCGATTTTCAAATAATTTTGTAGAAATGTTCCTTGGGTGACCCTTTATTAGACTCCTTCAAGAAATGTTGATTGGTTAAAAAACATGGCCGCCAGGGGGCGGGGCTATTTTGCCTTATATAGCTATAGTGAAAACTTAAAAAATCTTCTTCTCCGAAAGTGTTCAGCTGATTTTCAAATAATTTTGTAGAAATGTTCCTTGGGTTGTATTGGTTGAAAAACATGGCCGCCAGGGGGCGGGGCTATTTTGCCTTATATAGCTATAGTGAAAACTTAAAAAATCTTCTTCTCCGAAAGTATTCAGCCGATTTTCAAATAATTTTGTAGAAATGTTTATTTGGTGACCCTCTCAGATTCCTTCAAGCCATGTTGATTGGTCGAAAAACATGGCCATCAGAGGGCGGGGCTATTTTGCCTTATATGACCATAGTGAAAACTTAAAAAATCTTCTTCTCTGTAAATGTTTTTGTTTTTGTAGAAATTATCAGATTCCTTCAAGCCATGTTGATTGGTAAAAAAACATGGCCGCCAGAGGGCGGGGCTATTTTGCCTTATATGGCTAAAGAGAAAACTTAAAAAATCTTCTCCTCCGAAAGTGTCTGGCTGATATTCGACTAATTTTGTAGAAATGTTCCTAGGCTGACCCTCTATCAGATTCCTTCAAGCCATGTTGATTGGTTAAAAGATATGGCTGCCAGGGGGTGGGGCTATTTTGCTTTATATGGCTAAAGAGAAAACTTAAAAAATCTTCTCCTCCGAAAGTGTCAGGCCGATTTTCAAATAATTCTGCAGAAACATTCCTTGGGTGACACTCTACAAGATTCCTTTAAGCCATGGTGGTTGGTAAAAAACATGGCCACCAGGGGGCAGGGCTGTTTGGAGTTTTGATTTTTGCCTTATGGCCCTCTTGGTCCTCTTGTTCTTTGTGCCACAGCGTTTTTAATCAATTCCACTTTACCACATACAACAAATCTGCGGCAGCCAACCTTGAAAACAACAAAGAAAAAATGCAAAAAGTATTGTTTGCAAAAGTCTATTGAATATTGTTTCAATATTTCCCATCAGGGAAAGGGTTTTAAAAATCACGTTCTCATTCAATTCCAAATAGTAATGCATTATTGCATTCGTTTCCGCATTTATGATTAAAATTTGATTATTGCTTTTAAACATCAAATGTTTATTCAAAACTATTAAATCTGCTCCCACATGCACATTTGCTGCAGGCAACTTTAGAAAATAGGTGAAAATTGAGAATTTGCTCATAATCAGCAATTTTTTTATTACCACAATCAACAATTTCGGCCTTTTGAGAATAATACATACCTTCATTTATGGAGATATAATGATTCTCTATATTTTTAGCTTAGATGCTGAAGATTTGTTGTATGTGGGAAAGTATTAACTCTTTCCCACATAAAGATGCTTTTTAATGCCTCTGCAGCAGACGACTTATGATAACATTGCGGCCAAAGGTGAAATTGCTCAAAAAATCTCTATAATTGAATGGATAACCTATGACTAAAAGTGGAAAACATTGTGGCAAAAGAAGAAATTGCTCATCTTGAGCAATTTCTTCTTTTGTTACTATATTTTCAAAAAGCCGTTTGCTGCAGAGGCGTCAGAAAGCATCTGCATGAGTGAAAGGGTTGAGGTCAAAGAATACCAATTAAATTCATTCTTAATTTCCATGTTAATCAACAATTGTTAAACTTTTTTCAGTTGTTACACTGGTAGGACACCCTATATCACTGAAAGTAGTAACCTCTCAGCTATAAAACAATCTAAAAACAATTGGCCGTCATTTATTATGCAAGAAAGAATTCACTCCAAGAAAATGGTTCCCGTTGTTTTGAACACAATCCGGCTGGGCCAAAACTGGTTTTCCACATACTCTATTTCCACCCTCAGACAAGGTCAAAATACCAAGAATTATCAAATCGAACAGTTCCTGTGCATCCTATACATATTTACAATAAATTTACACTCATTGTCACATTTTATGTAAAAAATACATTACCAGTCATTTAATACCTGATATATAATCTCAATACCCTTAATTCATCCAGAAAAGAAGCTCGCGCAGCCATGAATAGCCCTCACGCGTTTGTGATATACACGGTGGCTGGTAATACCGGTGCACAGGCTATGAAACCCCACTTTTAATTTCAGGACACACCGACTTGGAGGCTAAGTTTATATTAATTTTTTCTAAATTTATTTCTTTGTCTTTTTAAGGCATTCACCTTAACAAGTTAATTTCGTCACATATTCAATGCATTCTGGTGATGGTATACACTACTTTTTAACAAACACAGGTTTTATTTCATGGGCTACTTGGCTGTAGATCGGCATGGCCACGAATGTATTTGGTATACACCTTTCCCATATACTTTCTGACGCCTGACTGCAGCAGACGACTTTTGAAAACTTAGTGACAAAATTAGAAATTTCTTCTTTTGCAAAAAATGTTTTCAATTCTTTTTTCAGTACTTATACATATATTTATTGAGCTTTACCATGATTTTGTCCAGACGTTTTCAAAGTTGTCTGCTGCATAATTTAAACTGAAAATGTGAGTTGATCTTGATATGAATTAGCACTGTTGTTTTTATTTTATTTTCAGTTCCTGTAATGACTGCATGTTAGATTTGTCCTGCGGATTCTGCTTCACCCATTCAGACGAAGTGGGCGTCGGCAATTCATCATGTTTACCTGTCAATCAAGACAACCCCTGGGTGTCAACCATGGGAAGATGCAGCTCTCCAGCCTTGGAGGGGAATTTGAACTGGGCATATGATTATTGCCCCTCCCCTTTCTCCTGGTTACCTCTCATTGGCCTTATCTTGTATCTTGTGTCTTTTGCTCCAGGTAAGTATTTTTTGGGGTAGAATTTTCGAATTAAATAGGAAAATAGGTTTCTTTTTAAAGATTGCAATGGGAGCCAAGTCGAAATGGATATCGCATTTTGTTTTGGGTTTTATACCGCTTTCAACAGCTAAGGTCATATCATGGCAGACAGGAAATATATAATTGGTCCCACACCATACATTTACATCAAGATAAAAAAGCATAAGGTACAAGAGAAAGTTGATGCAACGCATCAATGTCGCCGGAAATCAATACTGCAGTTATGCATAACACTTACATTATAGTAGTTGAAAAAAACAGTTATCAACTAAAGAGCATATTGGAACATCAGGAGTGGGGTCAAGTGAAAACGTATCATAACTTGCATTTTATTTGTCAACGAAGTGAATGTCCTTCATTGAAATATAATTAAAGCCTTTCATTGTTTATGATCAATCTCCATTCTAAGGTAGGTTGACCCATTGACATATAAACATATATATACATGTTTATATGTCTCTGGTTGACCATATACACAGCCAACTAATTATTGATCATAAACAGGAAATGAGTAATCTTCCCAATCATTAGTCTACTCATGTTTTAAAATTATATAATGATGAGCGCCCTTGTGTTGATGAAGCATAACAATATGCAGATCGCAAGCAAAATGCGTGTAGGGAATTTAATAACACATTTAAATTTGTCAAGGACGAAACAATCTTGTACGAAAAACCTGATTCGTTTCTTCTTCGCATAATTGTTGTTTTTACACTCTCTTTATAGGCAGAGAGTGTTCATTCAAAGTAATTTTTATATTAAAACCAGTCTTATCTCAGTTTGTTCTTTTTGTTATTTGTTTCGAACCAAATAAATATTTTAAATCACCTATAATTAACTATTTGTAAGTGAGTGTAAAGAGCGGCTCTCTGCAAAGGAGATTTATCTACGCAGTCGTTATTCGGTAGTCACTTGATCAACATATTTAGCTTAGAAACAGTTCCTATTTTAGATATTCATGGATTAACATTATTAAATGAATTCTACATAAATCAAGACATCTCTTTGAACATAAAAATAACATTCAGTAAGTTAAAAATTGCTACTAAAAGGAGAATTCGATGTGATTTTTATCTCGATATTGACACATAACAGTCTGCAGCAAGTCTAGCAGGGACTCTTTTGCTTCGTAAATAAGACAAAAAAACACAATTGTGAGTCAAAATATAGAAATTGCAAATACTTAAAAGGTCGGATTATTTATTTCACTTTAGATGTGTCATAACTAAGTGTTTTTAAACTATCACAATTGTAATATGTTCCAAGACATTTAAATTTGTTTTTTTCTAATAATAACTCCTCCCATGTCATTTCCAAAAAGCTATTAAAAATAGAAGTCGCGGGCTTCTGCCCGGCGACTAATGAAAACAATACATTCCCAACTGCTGGAGCTCAAGAGTGGCATTGACTTCGATCATTCAGACCCATTAACCCATTCCCACCTGCACCTCGATGCAATAGCAGCAGACATCTTTTGAAAACATTGTGGCCAAAGGTGAAATTGCTCATCATGATTTTATTTAACGATTAAGCTATCTTTTATGGAGATTTTTCAGTTCTTTGTCACTATGTTTTCAAAGTCATCTGCTTCAGATTTGTTGTGATGTGGGAAAGGGTTAAGCAGGTTCTTACAGTGTAAACAAGTGTCAGACTGTAGCTCCCCAGCCACAGGGGCTAGTATGCAACACATTTTACTATGTCAAAATGAATGCTTCTGTTATTATCCTTTCTAACTTGCACATGCATATTGTTTAACCCTTTCCCTTATACAGATGCTTTCTTACGCAATTAGAATGCATTGTGGCGAAAGTTGAAATTGCTCATGATGAGAAATTTCTCCTTTTGCAACAATGTTTTCAACTGTATTTAATAAATTAAATCTCATTTATGGTGATTTTTCATAGTTTGGCCTTTATGTTTTCAATGTTGTCTGCTGTATATTTTGTTGTATGTGGGAATGGGGATTAAAGTAACATATACATGTTGTAGGATCAGTGTTTTAACCCTTTCCCTCATATGACAATTCTGCAGCAGACGAAATTGAATGGATAACCTATGACTAAAAGTGGAAAACATTGTGGCAAAAGGAGCAATTGCTTGTTTTGAGCAATTTCTTTTTTGTCACTATGTTTTCAAAAACCTGTCTGCCGCAGAGGCGTCAGAAAGCGTCTATAAGAGGAAAGGGTTAAACGTTTTTCAGGATTGTTCTGAAAAGTTTTATATGTTTTGTCTCCCAATTTCAGGTATGGGTCCCATGCCTTGGACAGTTAACTCTGAAATATACCCCATATGGGCAAGAAGTACTGCAGTTTCCATAGCAACCTTTTGTAACTGGATGTTCAACTTGCTCGTTTCCATGACATTTCTTACTTTGACAGAGTATCTCACCAGGTTTGGTAAGTGAAATTTAATGTCTTTCCAAAATACTGAAGCTTTCTGACGCCTTTCAGTAGAAATCTTTTGAAAACATTGTGGCAAAAGGTGAAATTGCTCGATATGAGCAATTTCTCCTCTTGCCACAATGTTTTCAACTCTTTGCAATAATCATACATTCATTTATAGAGACTTTCTTTATTTTACCTAGATGCTTTCAAAGTGGTCTGCTGCAGATTTGTTGTATGTGTGAATTAAGGGTTAAAGTGAAGATTTATTTGTTGCAGATTGAGTACGAAAACTAGTTTCAAACAATAAAACCTGTTTTTTATTGCACAACACTGGAAAGGCTTTTAGTTCATATAATTAAACAGACAAATAAGTCTGTAAATATTCATGTACATAATTAAAGCTGCTTTAAATGTCTGGGTGTAAATCATTTACTTAACCATTTCCGACATACAACAAATCTGCAGCAGACGACTTTGAAAACATAGTCACAAAAACCTGAAAAATCTCCATAAAAGATAGCTTAATTGTTAAATAAAGTTGAAAACATTGTGGCCAAAGGAGAAATTGCTCATCATGAGCAACTTCACCTTTGGCCACAATGTTTTCAAAAGTCGTCTGCTGCTATTGCGTCAAAATGCGTCTGCAGGTGGGAAAGGGTTAACCAATTACTTCACATGAATTTTCAAAGGCCGTCTGCTTAACAATCATCAGACTAACACTTTCAACAATCTAGAAAACTGAATGATTTCTATTGATAAAGAGTTGAAAATATTGCAATAAAAGGTGAAATGGCTTGTTTTGAGCAATTTCACCTTTTATTGCAATGTTTTTCAAAAGTCATGTTCAATGGCAGGTGTCAAATGTCGTCTGTTCGAAGTAATGGGTTAACCTTTTCCAATATGCAGACACAATTTGACAGGTTTGCAGCAGACAACATTTGAAAGCGTTGTGATGAATGGAAAGCCTGCTCATAATAGTATATTGCAGGAGATGACTGAAAACATTTAGTCAAAAATATGGAAAATCTCGATAAACGGAAATATATATTATTAAATAGAGTAAAAAACATTGTGGCAAAATGAGAAACTGCTGCTGTTGAATGAAGTATTATTTTCTTATACTCTGTTTATTGAGTGAAGTATTATTTTCTTATACTCTGTTTATTGAGTGAAGTATTATTTTCTTATACTCTGTTTATTGAGTAAAGTATTATTTTCTTATACTCTGTTTATTGAGTGTAGTATCATTTTCTTATACTCTGTTTATTGAGTGTAGTATCATTTTCTTATACTCTGTTTATTGAGTGAAGTATTATTTTCTTATACTCTGTTTATTGAGTAAAGTATTATTTTCTTATACTCTGTTTATTGAGTGAAGTATCATTTTCTTATACTCTGATTCTTGTGGATCTGATTGCAGAGCTCTAGATAAGGGGCCTTTTGCATGTTCTAAAATTCTTATTTGACCTGACAACCCTTATGGTGTGGGTACTCAAAAGTATCGTCTCATTGAGACGATTCTTTTGAGTACCCACATCATAGGGTTTGGTTTGATGATAAGAGAGATATTGTGGGGGAAAGAGCTTGCCTCCTTATCTGGACCTCTGTGAATGTATTGAGGAATTATTTATTCAAGCCAGATCTTGATACCTAATCATAAGAGATCAATTTCCCACCTTCGAATGTCAAAGGTCAGTTTCACATGTTAAGCTAATATTATATTGATGAAGAAGAAGAAAATTAGTGTTTAACACTTCCCCTTTATGAAAAATGTTTCTACTTTTTCCCACAATGTCTTCAAAACGTTTCTGCTGAGAGGCATAAAATGCATCTGTATGAGGGAAACGATTAACCATTTCCATCATATAGACGCAAATTCTGATGCCTCTGCAGCAGACAGCTTTTTGAAAAAATGTTGACAAAAAAAGAAATTGCTCAAAACAAGCAATTTCTCCTTTTTGTCATCATGTTTTCAACTCTATTCAATTATATTACTTTCATTTAAAGGGAGTTGCCATTTTTTTCTTCGGGTATGTTAAGAAAGTGGTCTGTTTCAGATTTGTTGTATGTGGGAAAGGGTTAACATGCCAGGGTTTGAGATATTGACGGTTTGGAGAGTGGGAATCTAAATTAATTGCTTGGCTAAAAGATTTAATTCAGTCTATTCTGATTTTCACCAAATTTCACAGAGAAGTGTGTAGGGTATATAAAATGTAGATTGTACTTATGTTTCTAAGCCAAGGTCAAGAAAATTTCCTTTTCTGCCAACATCATGAATTTACCATATCAATATTGATAGATGACGTTATGATTCAGACAGTGATAGACTAAAAAGAAGAGTTTAACCCTTTCCCAAATATAACAATTCTGCAGCAGACGACTTTGAAAACACCGGTTCTAACATGTATAAAATATCTTATAAATGGAAGTATTATTATTAAATGGAGCTGAAACCATTGTGGCAAAAGGAGAAATTGCAATTTCTCCCGTTGCCACAATGTTTTCAAAAGTCGTCTGCTGCAGAGGCGTCAGAAAGCATCTATATTTGGGAAAGGAATGAAGGGGGAGGAAAGTGCTGGCTTTAGCATCCAAAGCAAAATGATATCTTCATGAATTCTTTAGAATAGTACCTTGAATTTGTGAGTGATTTTGCTTTAAATTGTTTATGATTATAATTTAAATGGAACATTTATAAAGTCCTTTCTTATCCTGTTACAGATACCTTTGATGCATCTGCTGCAGGCTACATTTGAAAATATTTTCGGGAAATGCCCCTCACTCCGAGAAAAGAGCAATTCTACTTTTCTCTCAATGTTTTCATTTTTAGCTCCACTGGCTGAAAGCCAGTCGAGCTTATGTCATGGTGAATTGTCCGTCGTCTGTGCGTCCGTCCGTCTTTGCATCCGTGCATCCGTTAACTTTTTCCTTTAAACCACTTCTTCTCCCTAACCACTTGGCCAATTTGGTTGAAACTTCATAGGAATCATCCTCTCAATGTCCTCTCTTAAATTTTTTTTGATCCATCCATAATTCTGGTTTCCATGGCAACCAAAAGAAAAAAATAGTGAAAACTTAAAAAATCTTCTTCTCCGAAAGTGTCAGGACGATTTTCAAATAATTTTGTAGAAATGTTCCTTGGGTGACCCCTTTTTAGATTCCTTCAAGAAATGTTGATTGGGCGAAAAACATGGCCGCCAGGGGGCGGGGCTATTTTGCCTTATATAGCTATAGTGAAAACTTAAAAAATCTTCTTCTCCAAAAGTGTTCAGCAGATTTTCAAATAATTTTGTAGAAATGTTCCATGGGTGACCCTCTATCAGATTCCTTCAAGCCATGTTGATTGGTAAAAAAACATGGCCGTCACAGTGCGGGGCTATTTTGCCTATATGGCTAAAGAGAAAACTTAAAAAATCTTCTCCTCCAAAAGTGTCAGGCCGATTTTCAAATAATTTTGAAGAAATGTTCCTTGGGTGACCTTTTATTAGATTCCTTCAAGAAACGTTGATTGGTTGAAAAACATGGCCGCCAGGGGACGGGGCTATTTTTCCTTATATAGCTATAGTGAAAACTTAAAAAATCTTCTTCTCCGAAAGTGTTCAGCCGATTTTCAAATAATTTTGTAGAAATGTTCATTGGGTGACCCTCTATCAGATTCCATCAAGCCATGTTGATTGGTCAAAAAACATGGCCGCCAGAGGGCGGGGCTATTTTGCCTTATATGACCATAGCGAAAACTTAAAAAAAATCTTCTCCTCCGAAAGTGTTTGACTGATATTCAAATAATTTTGTAGAAATGTTCCTAGGCTTACCCTCTATCAGATTCCTTCAAGCCATGTTGATTGGTTGAAAAATATGGCTGCCAGGGGGTGGGGCTATTTTGCCTTATATGGCTATAGTGAAAACTTAAAATATCCTCTCCTCCGAAAGTGTCAGGCCGATTTTCAAATAATTTTGCAGAAACATTCCTTGGGTGACACTCTACAAGATTCCTTTAAGCCATGGTGGTTGGTAAAAAAATAGCCACCAGGGGGCAGGGCTGTTTGTAGATTTTATTTTTGCCTTATGGCCGTGGAGCGATACTGGCCCTCTTGGGCCTCTTGTTTTTATCATGCTCCAAAGTTTTCAGATAATATAATTTCTTTCAGATTTTTCAAAAGTAGTTGAGTCTTAACCCTTTCCCTCATACGAAAATTCTGCAACAGACGACTTTGAACATATTTTGTCAAAAAAAAGAAAATCTCTATAATTAGATGGATAACCTTTAACTAAAAGTGGAAAACATTGTGGCGAAAGGAGAAATTGCTCAAAGTTCAAAATTTCAAAATTCGTCTGCTGCAGAGGCGTCAGAAAGTGTCTGTATGTGGTAATAGATTAGATATCATAAGCGGTAAAGTTTGTAATTGTATAAAAATGGAAAATATGGACAGTTTTTGACCTGTCTGACATCTATTGATGCCATCAGTAGACTGAAACCATGAATAATTCACAGGGAAAGAAGTGAGGAAATTGTAACAACTTTTTGACGGTGCACTTGAGCAGCAATTTTCAGAGAAGACTGGTTTGTGTAATTGTTTTTCCTGCCTCATACCTCCAAGCAGAAGCAGACACTTTTGAAACAGAATTGGGAAAAGGAGATACACTGGCACTCCTCTATAACACTGTACTTGGGAGCCATTGTCTCGCACAGCGCTATTAGTGGGGTTAAATTGATAACACTGTTCCAAAAATAATTACCCCACCCACCCACCTATAATGCATACACTAATTATATTCCAAAGAGAGAGTGTTTTTGGCTAAAACAAGATTGCAAGATATATTTACCTGTTTCTTTGACATTTGATAGATGTATCAGGGCTCAAATTTAAGCTCGCATACTCGCGAATTGCAAGTGCAAATTTCAATTATATGTATATTGCACACAAAAAAATGTTTTCAACTGCTAACTTATAGTATCAAGATCTTAACATACAACAAGTCTGCAGCACACGACTTTGAAAATGTCTGTCAAATATTATGAAAAATCTCGACAAATGAAAGTATAATTATTGAATTGAGATGAAAACATTGTGGCAAAAAAAAGGAGAAATTGCTCTTTTTGAGCAATTTCTCCTTTTGTCACAATGTTTTCAAATAATACTTGCCTTCGGAAGATATTGGGCATCTGGAAACTATCAAGTACATGTATAACAATTTTGATACAATGTTGAAAACATTGATGAAAAAAGATTAATTGCAAGCCATTTGTATTAAGTTTTGAATTTAGTTAGATGAAGCCCATTACTTTCAAATTGGAGAGCAAGGAAGTTTCTCTTCCAGAAAAGGTATACTTGGATGGTGAATGCCAGACTTCCCAGCTTGCGCCTGGCTTCACACATTAATGTTTCTGATCTATTACTTAGGGAATCCGCCGTGGCCAAGTGGTTAGCATCGGGGATATAGAAGCGTACATCCTGGGTTCGATCCCCAGTTGTGGCGCAACAGTTATGGTAGAGTGCCCTTGGACAAGGCACATTTCCTAGCCCAGTACTGGTGTGTTCAGCCAGGAATTATGAATAAGTGAAATGTTGCCTTGATATAACTGAAATGATGTTAACCCTTTCTGACGCTTTCTGACGCCTCTTCAGCCGACAGCTATTTAAAAACATTGTGACAAAAGAAGAAATTGCACAAAACGTGCAATTTCTCCTTTTGCCACAATGTTTTCCACTTTTAGTCATAGGTTATCCATTCAACTATGGAGATTTTCTATGTTTTGACAAAATACATTCAAAGTCGTCTGCTGCAAAATTGTCGTATGAGGGAAAGGGTTAAAAATGGCATAAAACCCCGATCAAATGTTTCATGATAAAAAATTATGATATGTTATAATCCTCTGCTTTAAAAGAAATTAACCCTTTCCCTCAAATAGACCCATTTTTATGCTTCTGCCGAAGACTAATTTTGGAAACATTGTGACAGAAGGAGAAATTGCTCAGCAATTTCTGCTTTTGCCACAATGTTTTCAACTCTATTCAACAATTATATCATCATTTTCCTTAATTTTGCATAGACCTTTCAAAGTCGTCTGATGAATTTATTATATGATATATGTTATAATTAACCCTTTCCCTCAAATAGACACATTTTGACGCCTCTGCAGGAGACAAGTTTTTAAAACTTTGTGACAAAACAAGAAAAGAGCAATTTCTCCTTTTGTCACAATGTTTTCAATTCTATTCAATAATAATTATTATACTTTCATTTGTCGAGATTTTTCATAATTTTTCATTCACATTATCAAATGCATCTGCTACTTAATTTGTTGTATGTTGGAAAGTACTTCTTGCTTGGCAGTGCCGTGTGTTGTTTTTAAACATTTTTTTTTCCTTTTGCCAAATGAATGTCTTCAAAGTGTATCTGCTGCAGACTGCATCCTGATGCGCTTGCAAGTGGACAAGGGTTAACCCTTTCCCTCATACGACAATTCTGCAGCAGACGACTTTGAACATATTTTGTCAAAAAATAGAAAATCTCTATAATTGAATGGATAACCTATAAAAAAAAAGTGGAAAACATTGTGGCAAAAGGAGAAATTGCTCGTTTTGAGCAATTTCTCCTTTTGTCACTATGTTTTCAAAAAGCCGTCTGCTGCAGAGACGTCAGAAAGCGTCTATATGAGGGAAAGGGTTAAGAACGGATTTTATTGCTCCTTGAAATGCAGTGTAAAAGTGGAAACTTAGGTCTTTTATTGGTGTGTTTGTCTCACTCAGATGTTATTTAGACAAATTCATTTTGGCAATAAATCTTCTGGCCATTCCTAGTATAAGCAATCAGGACACCAAAGACAGGAAATTAATGTTTTACTACCAAGAGTTACCCCCTTTTCCACATACTACAAATCTGCACCAGACCACTTTTAAAAACATCTAGGCAAAAGTAAGGAAAATGTCTACAAATTAAAGTGCATTTATTGAACCGAGTTAAAGATTATTTCTCTCTTTGCCACAATGATTTCAAAAATCGTCTGCCTTATAGGCGTCTGAATGTGGGAAAGAGTTAAGGAGAAATTGCTAGTATTATACAATGTCTTCTTTTTCTACAATGTTTTCAATTTGTATTCAATTATAACAATTACATATATAGAGTTTTTTCGTTTATTTGCCAATCTGTTTTCGAAGTCGTCCGCTGCAGATTTGAGGGTTAACTCATAAACAGTTATGCATATTCAAATGAAACTTTGTATACATGTTCCTAGAAACAATACGCAGGTCTATTGCAAGTCACATAACTCTTGCTTTAATTATTATTCAGTTATACCCTTTTTTGGACTTAGAAAACAGACAAGCATTAAAAATCATTGCTGTCAAAGGAGAATATTGAGCCATTGTTTCTCTCTTGGCCACAATAATTTCAAAAGCCGACTGCTGCATGTTTAAAGGTTAAAGGAGAAATTGCTCGTAATATTCAATTTCTTCTTTTGCCACAATGTTTTCAATTTGTATTCAATTATAATGATTACATATATAGAGTTTTTCATTTTTGCCAATCTATTTTCAAAGTCATCCACTGCAGATTTGAAGCAAATTGGATAGGGTTAACCCTTGGCTCCTTCAAAGTTAGAGGTTTATAGACCAGACAACCTCTGCCAAGTTTCATTCTGAACCCTCTCCCTCATGTTGACGCATCTGCAGAAGACTAATTTTGAAAATGTTGTTGGAAAAGGAGAAACTGGCATATCTAAACAGTGTAGACCACCCTGTTCATTCTGCTAAGTTTAATCAGAATCTACTGACACGCTTGTGTATTTAATAAAACGTGAATGAATAATGCACAGGCTGATCTGGATCTACACTGTTCACAAAATCAAACTATAGTAACTTTTTCCAAGAATTGGCTCATATATCAGGCATGCAAGTTTAATGAGCTCATGCAATCTCATTAAAACCAGACCTAAGCTTTGCTGCAAAAGCAAATGCTCATATAGATCTGATGATTGCCTTTAACCCTTTCCCTGATATAGACACCTTCTGACGCCTCTGCACAGCAGACGGCTTTTTGAAAACATGGTGACAAAAGAAGAAATTGCTCAAAAAAGCAATTTCTCCTTTTGACACAATGTTTTCCACTTTTAGTCATATGTTACCATTTAATTATAAAGATTTTCTATTTTTGATAAAATATGTTCAAAGTCATCTGCTGCAGAATTGTTGTATGAGGGAAAGGGTTAACAGGTCATCTCAGGTTGACCTTTGTATCCCTATCAAATTTTGTCTACAAAACTGTTAAGTATCAATAGAGGAGATAACCCATATAAATAAACAAGAAACAGAAGTGGTGATAATCAAGTGTTCTGATTGTAAAGTAACCATTTTGATAGCAGAACTAAGTGTTGGATGTATTAATTGATTTAATTGTGCAGAAAAATAAGCTCATGAATATTTAGGGTCAATTGTTGACGACAGTTTATGCGTTGTTGTCAGTTCCAATATACCAACAGCAAAGCAGTTTGGTGTTATTTTAATGAGATTGGCGCTCATGACATGTGAAATGGTATCCAAATACGGTTAATATTGTCTTGTATGGACAATAATTAAGTCAGGCTATTGTGATACAGTTGGTGTGGTTGTCGTCACAAAACTTTAACCTTACCTCATAACTCAAAACAGTTATACATATTCAAATGAAACTTTGTGCACCTGTTCTTAGAAAGAAGAGGCAGGTCTATACCAAGTTGCATAACTCTGGCTTTAACCCTTTCCCTCATATAGACGCTTTCTGATGCCTCTGCAGCAGACGGCTTTTTGAAAACATAGTGACAAAAGAAGAAATTGCACAAAACGTGCAATTTCTCCTTTTGCCACAATGTTTTCCACTTTTTGTCATAGGTTATCCATTCAATTAATGAGATTTTCTATTTTTTGACAAAATATGTTCAAAGTCGTCTGCTGCAGAATTGCTGTATGAGATATATTCAGTTATATCCTTTTTTGACAACAGACGAGTGTTGGAGTTCGCTCTGCAACGCTCTTGTTAAAATTCTGCATTGAAAGTGTTAAAACCCCCCCTAAAAAGTGTGTCTAAGTGAACAGTGTACCTCATATGATATTTTTTTATTCGTCTGCGTCAACATCTAAGAAAAAAACAATTGTAGCATTGCAACAGTTGGAAGTATTATTTTTATACAGATTTGAATGTTGACAATTGATTGATTGATTGATTGATTGGGGTTTAACGCCGTTTTTAACAATTTCTCAGTCATATCACGGCGGCCAGTTCACCTACTTATGTGTTTCCTGGTTTTTCTCACACCAGTACTCCACACAACAATCTTCCCAAGCAACTGGCTGCTTTTCCACATAGACTTAGTCCATTGGTGGAAGACGAATGACGCATGTCGCAATGACTTTTGTCAAACGTCGGAAAGAAAGTTGGCCGAGCCGGGATTCGAACTCACAACCCCTGGATTGACAGCCCGCGTCGTTACCGACTGAGCTACCGGGACTCGACTTGAATGTTGACAAAGGAGAAATCTGTATTATTGTAAAAACAATATTATGTATAGCTGCAGACAGTGCTCTGTTAATACTGTGCAAAAGTCCAGGAGATATTACCCCATTACCTGATACGTTCAACTTTTGATGTCTCTATAGCACACTTTCATCATAACTTCTCCATTTCCAGTTATGTTGTCAACTCTATATCAAAATTGAACCTCAAAAATCTCAAAATGTTGTATTTTTCTGAAGAGTTGAAAAGCTGATACACCGGTGCAAATATGGACATACTTGTAGCCCAGGGGCCATAATTCCAGTAGGATCTTAAATAATTAAGATTTTCTTAAATCTGAGTTTTCCTTTAAATCGAACAATTTTTCTCCTTTAAATTATAAGAAATTCTTAAATTTGAGGAAAGACTTAAGATCCTACTGGAATACGGCCCCAGGGCTTCTATCCGTTTCCCACATACAGTTCATCTGCAGCAGATGATTTTGAAAACATCTATGCAAAAATGTTGAAATAACTATACTTTTATTTATAGTGATTTTCCACCTTTTTGGCCTCAATGTTTTCAAATGATATATGCATGCTGTCAATTTCATTTGGGAAAGGATTATGTTGAACGTACATGGAGCAGGATAAGGGTTGATATTGTCTTAGATTATGTCCTTGCGATAAGGTTTGAACGCACCATTACTGTATGGATTGTAGATTGGTTAGGTTAATTGATTGTTTGGTGTTTCAAGCCTCTTTAAACAATTTTTTTAGTTATATCAAGGTGTTTCCTGGGTAAGTTACCACCAGGGGCGTAGCTCCCTTTAGGCACTGTAGGCCTACACATTTTTTTCTAAAAATGCCCCAAAATGCAGCTGCGGCGATACACATCTGCGTAATGTATCGACCAGATCAGCCTGCGCTGTCCGCGCAGACTGATCCGGCCGACACATTCCGTCTAAGGGGGGTTAGATAGAGTAGTGATTCCTGAAACAGAAAATCCACAAGAGGCGAAAAGTGTATATCCGGGTACGCCTGTGTGGCATGCTTAGGCTGATCCGGGTCGATACTTTACGCAGAGTCCACACTGTTGATTTTCTCACGAGACGGCCTACACATTGATTATTGCCAAGCTACGCCCCTGACCACTGATCCATTATCCTGACACGAGCCGGTCGGTGGTATTGCTAACCATTATATCTTGAGGACCAAGGAGTGCAGCCATTACTTCCATTTTTATAAAGTCTTTGGTATGACCCAACCGGGGATCTAACCTGTGACCTCCGACACCTGAGGCGGATGCTCTATCACTATGCCATGGAGGCGGTCAGACTGGTTAGGGTTTGTTAGATTGTAAATGGGTGAGGGTTAGTTACCTTTAAAACTTCAAAATCTGAGATTGATTATTGGAGTCCGTAATGCCACAAAGGAAACATAGATTTACCGAAGGTATACCAGTTTTGGCCAACACTCTGTGGAAAAGCAGCCAGTTGCGTGGAAAGACTGTTGTGTGGAGTACTGGTGTGAGAAAGCCAGGAAGCACATGGGAAGATGAACTGGGTGCCATGATATGACTGAATTATTTTTTTCACGAAAACTACAAATGAACATTAAACCCAAATTAATCGATCATACAGACGCATTCTGAAGCATTTTCAGCAGACGACTTTTGCCAACATTAAGACAAGCGGAGAAACTGCTTATCATGAGCAATTTCTCCTTTTCCCACAAAGGTTTTTAATGTCAACTTTTTTGTCATTTGTCAGAATGTTTTAAAATCTATTCAATAGATATACTTTTATTTCTGGAAATCTTCCATTTTTTCGCCTAGATGTTTTCGAAGTCGTCTGCTGCAGATTTGTTGTATGTGGGAAAGATTAAGAGCTAATAGTGCAGCAAGTTTAACCCTTTCCCTGTTATAGACGCTTTCTCAGACGCCTCTGCAGCACTTTTAGTCAAAGGTTATCCATTCAATTATAGAGATTTTCTATGTTTTGACAAAATATGTACAAAGTCGTCTGCTGCAGAATAGTCGTATGTGGAAAAGGGTTAAGTGAGTCGGCTTTAACAATGAAGTATAAAACAAAACATAAATTTCTCCCTTGCCTACAGAGTTTTCAAAAGTGCATGGCTACAGATACGTCAAAAACCATCTGTATCAAGAAATAAGTTAAGGAATATTATTCCTTTAGGACTTATAGTTTAAGCTGGGATTACTTTGAAATTGAGTGGACCACTTTCATGAAAACATGCATATAAATTGTAATTAACCCTTTCCCTCATATAGACGCTTTCTGACGCCTCTTCAGCAGACAGCTTTTTGAAAACATAGTGACAAAAGAAGAAATTGCTCAAAACGAGCAATTTCTCCTTTGGCCACAATGTTTTCCACTTTTAGTCATAGGTTATCCATTCCATTATAGAGATTTTCTATTCGTTGACAAAATATGTTCAAAGCCGTCTGCTGCAGAATTGTTGTATGAGGGAAAGGGTTAAGATATGAGAATAAATTTCCTCTTTGCCTATACTGAGTTAAAAAAAGTTCAAAAGGCACGAGCTACAAAGACGTCTAAAAACAATCTGTTTCAAGCACAAAGGTTAAGGATCCCCTGGGACCTATAGTTTATGCTTGGGTCTCTGTGAAATTGAGTGGACTGCTACGTATGAATACAGAAATCGTAATTAAGACGGATGGCATATTGACCGAGTATGATTGCGCCACAGACAAAATAGATCCCCTCAGTAAACATGCATCGTAGATTATATTTGGGATCAAATATTGCGGAGATTTGGCAATCTTATACAGCTGAATTTCGTGTACTTTAACCCTTTTCCACCTGCGGAAGAATGTTGACGCAATAGCAGCAGACGACTCTTGAAAACATTGTGACCAAAAGTGAAATTGCTCATCATGAGCAATTTCTCCTCTGGCCACAACGTTTTCAACTTTATTTAACAATTAAGCTATCTTTTTATGGAGATTTTTCAGGTTTTTGTCACCATGTTTTCAAAGTCGTCTGTTGCAGATTTGTTATATGTGGAAAAGGGTGAAACCTAATGCATGTTTCTGAATTTTGAGTAAAGCTTGGTAACACATAGAATCAGAATCTCTTGTCTGTCATCATTTTTGTCTGTCTGTCTAGGTTTTTGGCAGGCGCCACATGTCAGGGTGTATTCCTTCACAAATTCTCATTTTCTTCAGATGATTTGAACCATTTTTCACATACAGGCACATTTTAATGCATCTGCAGCAGAAAAATAATAGATAAAGGAAAATTGCTTATAATGAGCCATCTTTCCATTCGAACCACAATGTTTTCGACACTATTCAATGATAATATTTTCAACTTTTAGCAACTGTCCATGATTTTGGTAAATATTTTCAAATTTGTCTTCCTCACATTTGTTGTATGTAGTTAAAGCAGTCTCTTAAGATATATTGAATATTGTATATTTTGATAACTGAGGATTATTCAAGAATATTGTTCTGGGAGCCTAGATCAGAGCTCGAGATAAGGGGCGTTTTGCATGTTCTGAAATCTTTATTTGACCCTCTAACCCTATGTTGTGGGTACTCAAAAGAATCGTCTCAATGAGACCGTTCTTTTGAGTACCCACAACATAGAGTTTGGTTCGATAATAAGAGAGATATTGTGGGGAAAAGAGCTGTTTATTCTACCTTATCTGGACCTCTGTTAGATAGACAAATCACGATATTGAATAAAAGTACAATCTATCCCATGATCCTAATGGAAACAGACTGCTCGTATAACGCACATAATTGTTACCGACAAATGATCTCGAATCACACCATATCTGATTTGTGACCGGAATAACAGAGACACAAGAAGTTGTTTTTTTCATCTATGCTTTAGGGAGGGAAACAGTAACTGAAATCAATGAAATATGATTTAATGGCGCATAAACAATGGTCACACTTGACTTAAATTGGCGAAGGGAGCTCTTTGGGCTATCTTTATTGCATGCGGACTTCTGATGTTTTTGAAAACATTAAGGTTAGGGAAAACATTGCTCAAAATGAGCTATTTCTCCTTTTGCAACAATGTTTTCTATAATTTTACCTACATTTATAGAGATTTTCCGTGTTTTTGCCCACATATTTTCAAAGTCATCTGCTACAAATTTGTTGTATGTGGGAAAGGCTTAAAAGTTTTCAACTGAAATCAATTTTTATACAGTATATCTTGAATGTTGGACGGACAATCTTAGTAAAATAATAAAATTTCTCCTTTTCCATTTTTTTTAGTCATTTTTTTAGTCATCTCCCTCAGAGACATCTAGGTCTTTTGATGCCTCTGCAGAAATTTAAAAAAATAAATGAACCCCTCAATTATAGAGATTTTCTATTTTTTGCCAAATTATGTTCAAAGTCGTCTGCTGCAGAATTGTCATATGAGGGAAAGGGTTAAAAGGGCCAGTTGACATAATCAGCTTAAACAATCTTGGGCTTGTTTATTAAATGTTCTATTTAACCGATTTTGATGTATGATTCAAAACAATAATTTGTATTGTGCTTTTATGAAATTTCTCTTGTCTACAAATGAGCTGATGCATGAGAAAAAGGTTCAAGTTGGTTTTTGTGAGCAGTATAGATTCAGATCAGCATGTGTGGCTGCACTGTCTTGTCAAGATCTATACTGTTCCCATATAACTTACATCTACTAGCTTGTTAGAAGATTTTGTTAACCCTGTACCACATACAACATTGCATTCTGAAGCAGACGACTTTGAAATCATCTGGGCAAACCTCTATAAATGTAGGTATAATTACTGAAAGTTGAAAACATTGTGCCAAAAGGAGAAATTGCTCGTCTTGAGCAATTTTTTCCTTTGTCACATTGTTTTCAAAAGTCGTCTGCTGCAGAGGCATCAGAAAGCGTCTTTTTAAGTAAAAAGGGTTAACAGTCAGTCTGAGTAGTTGGACAAGATGATTTGAACCTACACTGTTCAGAAATGCCAACTTGTACTTTTTCTCATGGCACAGAGGACTCAAATTATCTTTACTGTGCTCACCAATCAACCATCAGGTTCACATTCAATAATAAACAATCTCCATCGTCGTTTTGTGTGATGGATTGTTCTTGCAATAGAAAACTGCAGCTGCCTCCACCATCTTTGGCCATGCATTTAGTATGATCGGGGTTTTTTTTATGATAAAAATCAAATGAAGAGTTTTAACCTAAACCAGAGACATAAATATATGTGTCTGTCGAAACAACTGACAAACAGATTCACCCATAGAATATGCTTTCTAATTGAATCTTAAAAAGTAGAATTTGCAGCTAGAAACTGCATTTTAACCCTTTCCCTCATATGACAAGTCTGCAGCAGAAGACTTTGAACATATTTTGTCAAAAATAGAAAATCTCTTTAATTGAATGGATAACCTATGACTAAAAGTTGGTGAACATTGTTGCAAAAGGAGAAATTGCTCGTTTTGAGAAAACGAGCAATTTCTCCTTTTGCCACTATTTTTTCAAAAAGCCGTCTGCTGCAGAGGCGTCAGAAAGCTTCTATACGAGGGAAAGGGTTACCTTAAACCAGAGACATAAATATATGTTTCTGTAACAGTTAAAACTGACAAACAGCGATGAACATGCACACATAGAATATGCTTTCTGTTTGAATCTTGCAGCTAGAAACTGCGTTTTAACATATTGATGGTTATTTAGAGGCTATATACCAGTGTGGTTTGTTTTGTTAGGTGCAGTCAATGTAGTGGCTGATCAGTTTCTTTTGGTAGAAATCTTTGATGATATCAGCATCGATGGGCGGAATGTGTGACGTGGTATTAAGTGGTAGGTGTTGTAGTTTAACATTGGAGGCATTGTCTACGAGGAGAATGATGTGGCAATCTGCAAGTCTCATCTTTCTGGCGAAGGTCTTCAGCTAGATGATGATGGAGATGTCGAATGTCATCCATTTTTCTTGTTTTGTCTGTATGTCACATACAACTGATAATAGTAAGTCTTCCAGAAGCAACTTGGTCTGTGTACTTCAGTTGTAACCAGTGGCTTCAGCTTGAGGTCTTCAGTGCCATTAGATGTTAAAGTGACAGTAATCCAGTCTAAGCTGTTTGTAGCTAGTGTGTGGTTGGGACCTAGGCGGAAGAACAGGCCTGTTTTGTCAAGGTTGAAGATGTCTGACGGATCATAGTCTCCTACATACCTCTTCAGATTAGATAATCCTTCTTCTACAACTGTCATGTCAGTGCTGTCGGACTCACTCTGGTAGATCTTTATTTTTATTCCATGTCTGAGCTTGAAATGCTGCTTGCTGCAGCCAGCCTCAAGAGTAACCAAAATCAGTGACATTTAATTGCTGGCCCAGTGGTGTGATGTCATTTTCAGAAAACCACAGTCATGAAAACTGCATCAGTCTTCCAGCTATTTAGGCTCTCAGATTGGTATAAGGTCTTGAGAATCTTGGACACTTTGTTAACCATTTTTCTTTCATCTTCGAGATATCACCAACTGAAGACTTCCCTATGTCAAGGAATGAAGTAGACAGAACATTGGCACAAATGAGCCTTTCCACGAGAAAACCAACATTGTGAGTCTGGGTAAAGCATGGACCCGGATCAGCCTAAGCATGTCACGCAGGACACATTTCGCTTCCTGTAGTTTTTCTTTTTCAGGAATCATTACTCTTTACCTCAAGGAATCCGCTGTGGTCGAGTGGTTAGCGTCGGGGATTTCGAAACCGGGTGTCCCGGGTTCGATCCCCAGTCGCGGCAATTTGGTCATGGTGGAGTGCCCTTGGGCAAGGCACATTTTCTAGCCTAGTACTGGTTTATTCACCCAGGGAACATGAATAATAAAATTTAAATGCGCGCTAAATGACCTTAGCTGTCGATGCGCCATAAAACAATATACATTCATTCATTCATTACTCTTTACCTCTATTCCCCCAAGACGGAATGTGTCAGCCCGGATTAGCAAACTGCGCAGGCTGATCTGGGTCGATACATTACGCAGAGTCAATAATGTTGGTTTTCTCGTGGAATGGCTCATTTGTCTAGAATTGCAGACTTAGGATGACCTTGTTTGTACTGGCAAAATGGGGTTTTTTCACGGAGACTGGCACTTCAAGTTGTTGTTGTTTGTTTGTAGGGGTAAACATCTTTCTTTAAAGATATCAATGATGAGACAGATTTTAAGTGTAAATGTTTGCCCCATTTCTAACTTTTTTTCTGTACGAATCTGGAACACGCTTTTCCGCATTAACGTAGAAGGATAAAGAACAAAATCAAAGCGCTGAAGGCACTGCATTTCTTTGGGTACACCTACCTGTACACTTATTGAGTTTCCATGATATATTACATTAACATATATGTATGCATTGTGATGGAAATGGTTGGAAACCATATACAATTAGGTGGAAGTTTAAACAGCACTAAGTAAAAACTCATGCCAATGCCAAATTCATCAGTGTATATAAAAACAAGAGGGCCATGATGGCCCTATATCGCTCACCTGGTTTAATAGAACTTCCAAGTTTTCAGAGCTTTTACCCTTTACATAATAAGGAATGTAAGCTCAGCACGCTGGCAGCCATGTTTTCAGTAGATCGGAATTATTGGAACAATCTTAGTTCATACAATTTTTAAATCAGGCCAGCACTTTTGGACTAGAAGGTTTTTTAAGATTTGGCAATTTTCCCCTTTTCTGATGCCGCAACAGCCAAAGTTCTACTTGAATTAAATTCTTCGAACAACTTTGGAAGGGGGTCCACCTAAAGACCATTCCTGTGAAGTTATTTTGAAATCTGTATATCGGTTTAGTAGAAGAAGATTTTTTAAAGTTTTAACAATGCACATATAAGGAAAACAAGCCCCGCCCCCTTGTGGCCATGTTTTTCAACGGATTGAAAATATTTGAACAATCTTGGTAGAGGATGCCCTAAGGAACACTTGTGCAAAATAATTTTCAAATCGGGCTAGCACATTTGGACAAGAAGATTTTTTAAGATTTTGCAATTTTCCCCTTTTCTGATGCCGCAACAGCCAAAGTTCTTCTTGGAATTAAATTCTTTGAACAACTTTGAAAGGGGACCACCTAAGGACCATTCCTGTGAAGTTATTTTGAAATCTGTCCATTGGTTTAGTAGAAGAAGATTTTTTAAAGTTTTAACAATGCACATATAAGAAAAACAAGCCCCGCCCCCTTGCGGCCATGTTTTTCAACGGATCGGAAATATTTGAACAATCTTGGTAGAGGATGCCCTAAGAAACATTTGTGCAAAATAATTTTCAAATCGGACCAGCACATTTGGACAAGAAGATTTTTTAAGATTTGGCAATTTTCCCCTTTTCTGATGCCGCAACAGCCAAAGTTCTACTTAGAATTAAATTATTTGAACAGCTTTGAAAGGGGACCACCTAAGGACCATTCCTGTGAAGTTATTTTGAAATCTGTCCATTGGTTTAGTAGAAGAAGATTTTTTAAAGTTTTAACAATGCACAGATAAGGAAAACAAGCCCTGCCCCCTTGCGGCCATGTTTTTCAACGGATCGGAAATATTTGAACAATCTTGGTAGAGGATGCAATAAGGAACATTTGAGCAAAAAAAAATTCAAATCGGGCTAGCACATTTGGACAAGAAGATTTTTTAAGATTTTGCAATTTTCCCCTTTTCTGATGCCGCAACAGCCAATGTTCTACTTGGAATTAAATTCTTTGAACAGCTTTGAAAGGGGACCACCTAAGGACCATTCCTGTGAAGTTATTTTGAAATCTGTCCATTGGTTTGGTAGAAGAAGTCATTTGTAGGAAATTGTTAACAGACGGTCAGACGACGACGACGACGACGGACGACGGACATTCAGTGATCACAAAAGCTCACCTTGCACTTCGTGCATAGGTGAGCTAAAAACATGAGGCACATGTGGAAATAATATTTGATAAACAAGTATCATAAGAAATGTGGAGTAATAAGATGGCCACGAAATAGCACATACTCACTTGTTAAGTTTTGGCATAATTGTTAACCAAACAATTTAAAATGTAATCAAAATATTGTAACAAGAAGGCCATGATGGCCCTCGATCGCTCACCTACCGGTAAGTGTTAACAAGATTTTCCTTAAATTTGACCTAGTGATCTAGTTTATGACAGGACATGAGCCAGTTTCGAACTCGGCCTAGATATCAATAAGACAAACATCCTAACAAAAATTCCACGCAACATGCTCAATCCAAAAATATAGCTTCCAGAGTGTTTACAAGGTTTTCCACAAATCTGACCTTGAGACCTAGTTTTTGACCGGACATGACCCAGTTCCAAACTTGCCCGATATTTCATGGAGACGAATGTTCTGGCAAACTTTCATGGTGATTGGAGGCAAAATGTAGCCTGTAGTGTGTTAACAAGGGTAAAATGGACGCTGGCCGGACGCCGGACAAAATGTGACCCCAATAGCTCACCTTGCACTTTGTGCATAGGTGAGCTAAAAATATGGAAAATCTATGTAAAAATAAAGGTAGCATAGAAGAAAAGAGTTGAATACATAGTTGCAAATATATCACCACTATGATCATTTTATATCCCTTTGTGACAATGTTTCCAGATGTCTTCAGGTGCAAATGTATTAAATGCTCTGCAAGTTGAAAAAGGGTTTTGCATTTCTGGGAACAAAGATATTTTTTACAAGCATACTCAATTAAAAGCTGTGCTTTATGAAGGAAAAAAACTATTAGTTTCCCTCCTTCTTACATACAAATAATATTTAAGATTCTATCAGTTTTGTCAAGTGAAAACATTACCCAATAAACTGTCAATCAAACAGACAAGATTACTTCAGCAGATGACAATAAGAAAGTATCTGTGATGTGGCATCTGATCTTTTTCAAATCAAAACATCTCATGCTCAGACTAATATTGGTGGTAATAAACCATATAGTGAGTCGATCAATTCTTAACACATAAACACAGAGAATGAATTCACCAATCTTTTATATTTTTATTATTATTTTTAAATATTACTTTTGGGAAACAGGCTGGATACATGTATCACCATTACTCATTATAATAAGGTGACAGTCTAAAACACTGACAAATTAAGTAGACCCAGATCAGAAAGCAATACTCCTCTAAAATGGGTATGCATACTGTACCAATTTCAGTTCATACTACTTGTGTCAACACATTTTAAAATGCATGCATCAACCTTGAACAATAAATTGGGTTTCATGCCATTTCAACAGTATATGGGTTATATCTAAGTATAACTGTGCTTATACATACTACAATTAAATTAGTATTGCTAAGAAATGTGCAGTACACTATGACCTGCTGTGGACAGAAATCCAGACTGCCTTTTCAAAGAGCAATGCAACAGTTCTAGTTATTCACACATGCGAATAATTAGAACTGCTGCATGGCTGTTTCCTTGATGCGCTATTAAAATGTGTTTACTTTTCATAACAAGAGGTTCATGATGGCCCTATATTGCTCACCTGATTAATTAGATTGTTAATGTGTTTAAAACAACCATGTTTTTTAAGAAACATTTGTGCCAAATTTTAACAGTTTACAATTTACATATAAGAACAAGAGGCCCATGAGGGCCTTTGGTCAAAAGGAAACAAGCTCTCATGCATACATAGATACTGTATAAGTTTGGTAATCATTGGAATGAATGTATATTGTTTTATGGCGCATAGACAGCTAAGGTCATTTAGCGCACAATTAAATTTTATTATTCATGATCCCTGGATAAAAAAATCAGTACTAGGTTAGAAAATGTGCCTTGCCCAAGGGCACTCCACTATGACCGAATTGCCGCAACTGGGGATCGAACCAGGGACACCCTGTTTCGAAATCCTCGACGCTGACCACTCGAGCACAGCAAATTCCTAGTAATCATTGGAACGTAAATGATGACTCTATCATGTTCACAAGGTCAATTATAGCAATTCAGCCAATTTAAAGGGTCATAATCCTGACATGCATAAATGGTTTTCGAAAGGAACCAACCTCTCACAGATATCTAGCTACTGAATAAGTTTGGTAAGCACCAGGTGATAAATAATGATTTATTGTGCTCACAAGGTCAATTATAACTATTTTCCTGATTTTAAAGGGCCATAGTCGTGTCATGCATAAACATATCTGGCTGATCTACGAAAGGAGCCGAGCTGTCACAGATATCTAGCTATTGAATAAGTTTGATAAACATAAGATAATGAATGAAGCTTTTATCGCGTTGACAAGGTCAATTATAACAATCTTGCCAATTTTAAAGGGCCATAATCCAGTTGTGCATTGATGGACCTGACTGGTTTACGAAAAAGAACCGAGCTCTGGATAAGTTTGATATAAATCTGATTAAAATAAGAGTTTATCGTGTTATTAAGAAATTGTGGACGTATGGCAGACAAAGTGTGATTACAATATCTCACCTTGTCACTATGTGACAGGTGAGCAGATAAACGCATCAGAGAAATGAATAACAGATCTGCCAAAGCAAAAATAATTGTATCATTATATATCTATTGACCACTTGAAAACATCAATAACTCTTTACGATAAACATCAATCTGAGCATGCATATTATCTGATCAATCAGATCAAATTGCACAAAGGTGGAGGTTTGTCTGAATGTATTCTAGTCTCAAAGACCTTTGTTTCTGTTACAGAATGACACTCAACTATGCTACTTAAACTGTTTCATTGTGTGCTTATAGAAATACAGCAAACAGTGTTTATACACATATCCATTTACATCAAAATTTAAGACCAAGATTAGTAAAACATGCAGGTTTACAATATAGGAGCAAGTTTTAGTGTTACTCAAAATGAACATTTGTTTTCAAAGTGACTCTAAATGTTCATTTTTATAGCATTGCAAGCTTGTTATTGAGGAAAAGGTTTTGAAAGTTTGGGTACTTTTCTCAATTTCTGATGATGCAGCAATCAAAGTTCTACACATAATGCCTACACAGATTGTAAGTTTTTGAAGAGATTGAAAAACACCCATCAAAGAAAAATTCCTATAAAGTTACCTTGAAATTGGTAGAGTGGAATGGTAGGGGTTGTCATTTGTAGGTAAAGGTTCAATTTACCCCTTTTGTAATGACGCATGGTTGCTATGATTTTGTAACCAATCACAACAGCTTGAACAAATTCAAAAACTGTATTATGGTAAACAATTTTTTTTATCTAAGGACACGTTGTTCAATAAAAATTATTATGAGCAACATGTCAAAGTCCATACAGCAAACTTAAAACAAACGTACCATGTTTCGGTTATAATTTGGATTTACACCATTTCAACAGTATTTCAGTTATATACCGAAACCATTTAACTTAACCCTTTACCACTGCAACAATTTTGCGGCAGATTGACTTTGAACATTATTTAAAAAATATCTCTATCATTGCATCAGAATGGATAAACTATTACTTAAAGTGGAAAACATTGTGATGAAAGGATAACTTACTTGTTTTGAAATATATGTTTGCAAGTGTTTATGAAGGTCACGTTATCGTTACTTTTAGTAAATTAATACAGTGATTGTATTAAGTAGTAAATCATATTCGTTTTGTTTGTGCAAGTATTGAATTTGAGAATGAATTCTCCTTTAGGCATTCAGAAAAATTAATATAGTCTCTTTCATCACAACATAATGTCTACAATTTATCACAGTTATTAAATTTAGATGGTTCAATGTTTTTAATAAATATCACTGGCGATGCTTTAGTATCTGATTTGGCTCTTGTATGATTCAATGAGGAAGTTAGCGATTGATTTAGAGTCAATATTTCTCATCATTGTTTTTAGAGTGTTGTTATCACTGTCCTGCCCTAAGATGTCACCAAAATGTTTATGTCGTAGTTCCTTGTAGCCTAGGCACGACACAAGGAAGTGTGTCTTGTCTTACGTGTCCTTGGTTACAGGTTCTTCTATCTAGTGGTACTCGGGTCTCCTGTATCACTCCAATTCTATGGATAGTGGGAAAACACAGCATCTGAATCACACCAATGCGGATCTTTGTTTTATTGACAATTGTCTATCTACATATTGCTCAGTTTTAAAGCAGTCTTTGAACAGTTTATACGTCTGCAGCTTTCGCGATTGATGTAACCCATCTCTCCAGGTTGTTTCCAGCTTGTGTCTCATACTAAGGTTCAAACACTTAATTATGTATTCACGCGACACATCTTTTATGGTATAAACATCAAAAAGGTTTATGAGGTAGTTGTCCTCCAGTATTTGCTTAACGTCTGCCACGTGTCCCCTGAAAGCGTTGTTTTGGCTTTATCCCAGACAAAACGCAATGTGCAACGCGTGAAACAGGTAAGCAAGATAGTCTATGCCAAAGACAAATTATATCAGTGTCTTCTGTAGAGTGGGCTATTAAGTCCTGTTTCACCGTCCAGGGCAATAAAAGAAGTTTGCTTTCGATGCCCAGAAATGTTTGTATAGCCATGTGTTGGAGTTTGTTCATGTCGTCACAGTTTTTAAATCCCCAAACACCAGCTGTGTAGGGAAACAATTGGAACAGTTTGATTGTTTACAGCCTTCAGATCCAATGGACCACAATTTTCTGACTTTGGCTATGATAGCTCCATCCGATCCATCCTTCTGGGAACTTCTGTCACATTGGAAATTTATAAATGATGTGTTACAGCACTGGAAAATAAAACAAAAGGTTAATAAATTAAATCTTCAAGATACTTTTTCGCCTTTTTACCCAATTGTGTGAAATTCAACAGGCGACTCATAAAATATTAGTGACTATATAATTATAGCATTTCCCAACTCTGATTAGCGTAACTTAGGCCTCAATGATAAAGGGGAAAGCAGCTGGGTTTTTTTAACTACAATACGTGTGTCCAGGCACGTAGCCCAGATACAAAAGAAAGACGACTTTATTGAGGTGTTATTAAGGCATATTTCTATAAATGAAAGTTATTGAAAGGAGTTTGTAACACTTTAACGAAAGTAGAAATAGCTGTCAAAATGAGTACAAAATAACTAGGGTACGAAGATAACTTTGTTTCAAATAAACAACATGGCAGATTGACAGTTCAATTGAACAATCACATTTTTTTATAAAAGCAAAACACAGAAATAATACTTACAGAGAGGCTATGCAACTTATTTCAAAACACCGAAATTGCATATAAAAGGAAAAACGAAAACATAACAGGTTTGCACGCTCGGGATACGTGGGAAATACCGGAATACATTGAAATATACCGAAATATACTGAATATATACCGAAATACTCTGAATTACACTCGTGTAGTACACAAATAAGCAGTTTTGAATCGACATACAGCACAGAAAAGTATTGTCTTTCATTACTTCATATTTGTTGAAATTTTCCCGGGTTGGATTCCATCTTGTCAGCTGACAACTTTACACCCGTTTTATCCTTTTGACAGGATTGTGTATTTCACACTTTACTCGTTTTATTGTTGTGTAGTACTCACGGTTACTCACGGTTCCGAGACCGCCGGAAAGCCTAGGGCTTCTAATGGTCCTTCTGGTATGTTTTTACTTGTATTGTTTGACAAGTGGCAGCGTGGGTCGAATTTCGAAGGGTGATTTATCCAGTGTTTATTTAGTTTATTTTTAAATGAGTTTACACTTGAAGCAGTAACTACATCGTCTGGGAGTGAATTCCAAGGGTCCACGGTCCTTATACTGAAAGCATTTTTCCGTATGTCAGTTTTTGAATGTTTTTTGAATAGCTTGAGACTATTGCCTCTTGTTCTGGTGTAATTTGAGAGTATTAATAGGTCCTCAGTGTAGTGTTCATTCATTTTTTAATCGGACTGACCAACAACTCTAAGCGGTATTGATACATATAAAAGGCCATGAGTCGATTCAAAAATGCTTATTTGTGTAATTACACAAGTGTATTTCAGTATATTAAAGTATATTTCTGTATATTCAGTATATTCCGGTATTAACACGTACCCCATATTTGAAGTTACCTACTACATATGGGAATTTCCGGTAGCATATGTTAGTATATTCTTGCGCTATAAAAGACCATCAATTATACATATGTCAATGCGCTTTTGAAGATTAATTAAATCCTAATTATATTTTTTTCAATTTTCAGCAATTACTGGGTTCCTTTGATTGTACTTCAAGCGTAAGCGTTTAAAATCAGGTACTACATTGCGCGTAGGCTAATCATTTGGTACCGGTGTATCGGCAAATCGGTTGTGTGTACTTCGGTCGAAATAAGTGTAAGGATCAATTCTACCGCGTTCGATTATTTAAAACACTCTATCAATACGAAATTCCTTTCCAAAAACTAGACGACACTATACAACTTATAAGATAACTATTGTGTTTCTTTATCAATAATGCTGAATTATTTGAAAATGCAGTGCATATTGGTAGAACTACATTCAGGCGTAGGCAACATGAGAACTGGAATTAACGAGGTTAGCCCTGAGTTTCCCGTAACTATACTTCTTTGGTAAACCAAAGAAATAAAAATGGTTCCTTAAATTTTATGTCCTGCATGTTTATGAATTTTCTGGCAAATTGCCTCCTCATAAATGCAGTTTGACTTTATTTCAATATTATGTGACTTTCACAGAAATGTCAAGACCTTGAAATCTGCAAACTTATCCCTTTTCCAACTGCATATGAATTTTGAGGGACCTGCAGAAGACAACATTTGAAATTATTGTGCCAAACTCTTTCAATAACTATACTTTCATTTATAGAAATTTGCTATAGTCCTAACATGATGGTTTCAAAGTAGTCTGCTGCAGATTGGTTTTAAGTGGGATTTAAGGCCCTGAAGACGCATTTTGATGCGATAGCGGCAGACGACTTTTGAAAACATTGTGGCCAAAGGAGAAATTGCTCATGATGAGCAATTACTCATTTAGTGACAATGTTTTCAGTTTTATTTAACAATTAAGCAATTGTTTATGGAGATTTTTCAGGTTTTTGTCACTGTTTTCAAAGTCGTCTAGTGCAGAAATGTTGATTGTGGGAAAGGGTTTATATATTATTTTCTTGGTTTAAAGTACCTCGATCCTCTTGTAATCACATCTGTCTTGCTGCCAGGGCATCCATTTTTATGTCAAAAATACATTACCAGTCATTTAATACCTGATATATAATCTCAACACCGTTAATTCATCCAGAAAAGAAGCTCGCGCAGCCATGCATAGCCCTCACGCGTGTGTGATACACACGGCCGCCGGTAATACCGGCGCACGGGCCATGTGACCCCCACTTTTAATTTCTGGACACACCAACTGACAGCTAAGAATTTATTTCATTTTTATATTTTATTTCTTGGTCTGTTTAAGGCATTCGCCTTAAACAAGTTATTTTCATTCAGTTATTCAACTACATTAACAACCTAACAACATAATTGTGTAAATTACTAATTGTAATTAAGTTGTTTTTTGTGAACACAACTAACTGAGAAGTCACGGGTGGGTTACCCCACCCACTATTTCAGTTACGTATCGGGTGCGGTAATGGCCATTCATTCTTTCAACGAAGTTATAGTTACACCGACCCTATTAGCGATAATATATTATTATCGCCTTGTATTACATTATGTATATTAATTAAACATGAACAATTTTGGAAAATATTTGTAAAATCTTTTTCATTGAAATACGTTCCGTGATCAACGGGTATAGTAGAAAATAAAAAATAGAAAAAAATTATATTTTTTGTTGAATCGTATAAATTGTTTTGTTTCATATATATTCTATGTCACATAGTGGTGATCAGAGGCGTGGCTCATAACGGCTGTATGAGACACGCGTCTGTCCTGTTTTGCGTTCACTAAGTACACACAGGATTCACCCTGTGAGTACTTCTCTTCCTGGCCTGCTTCCATTTGGAAACAGTCTGGGTTGAGGAGGACTCACAAAAGCTGGAAGAGTAAGAAGACCCCTAAAAAGGTTTCTCTTAGCTCTACGAGTGAAGCGGAGTTTGAGGGGTTCTCCCAACAATCAGACTCCGCGGCTGTGTTGAGTGAGCAGAAGGTCAGAGCTGTTCCTTCTTCACTCCGCACAACCGCTCAGAGGTCCAGATTAGGAGGTGTAATCAGCTATTTTCCCCACAAATTCCCTCTTAGGAAACAAACCCTATGCTGTGGGTTCTCAATACCCACAGCATAGGGTAAGAGGGTCAAATGAGGATTTTAGACATGCATACGCCCCTTATCTGGAGCTCTGACCGCTCCCCCTCAGCTTCGGCTGGTCCTTCGCGGGACATGGAGGAGCGGATGGCAGCGGCTGATGTCTGTTATTCCGTCGGGAAACAAAGGCCTTCGGGCCAGAAACCGTACGGACACAGTGATGGTTGGCCTCAAGAGTGAGCAACCGTCTGCTGAACGACATTATCTGACGCCAGGTGTTGGGGCTGACCCTTCGGGAGACGCCATGGGTCAATCAAAGGGAAACCTCACTGATTGGCCACCTCTAACACCACACTCTGCAGTAAGCAGTCTTCGGACGCTTACAGAGTGCCAAATTATAATGTCTGCGGACAGAATTCTTTGGAGACCGGTGATAGAGCAGCTTCACAACTGCCTATCATTAGTCAACCGGGTAATGCTTGCGAGCAAAACCTATATGACTCCGGGTAACCGGGTACCGGGCAACCAGTCAGTCATTTCGCCTAGGCGCGACCAGTCACCGGGCAAATCCGGCAGTCATTTAGCGATGACGCGACCGGTCAGTCATTAAGCCATGACGCGACCGGGCAAATTATCAGTCAGTTTAACATGACGCGACCGGGCAGTGGGCAGTCAAGGTAACGAGCAGTCGTTAAGCTAGTACCACTCGTTCTTCGCACAACCGGTCTATACGGATATTCAAAACACTGGTCATTACGCACCAGGCTCAGATATCCAACCGTCTAACATCGGTTATAAGGAGTACAGGACAGATAAATCTTTCCTTTCTCCAAGGGGAATAGTGTTCTTCTGTAGGGATTACACTCCTCAAAAGAATGAGAATAGAAGAGTACGGATATTCAAAACACTGGTCATTACGCACAAGGCCCAGATATCCAGTTATAGGTAGTACAGGACAGAGAAATGTTTCCGTGTCTCCAAGTGGAACATGGTACTTCTCTAGAGATTACACTCCTTCCCCGATACAAAGCTCCGTTTCAAAAGAGGTAACGGATCGGTGATAGGCGGGTTAACCAAGCCTACCGGGATCAGCAATACCCACCTGATGGGAATTCACTGTTCCCGGAAGGACACCTTTCGAAGAGGCAGTCCTTAGAAGGCAAACCCCCGATCGGAATAACTCAGGTTTTCCGTGAAAGGGAGGTCGAGACCGTCCCATACGGTTAGTTCGGCGCCGACGATCGATCCAGTGCGACCTCTCTCTACTGCGGAGAGAGGAGGTTCATATCACACGATCGACACCTTAACCCTTTCCCTCATATAGACGCTTTCTGACGCCTCTGCAGCAGACAGCTTTTTGAAAACAGTGACAAAAGAAGAAATTGCACAAAACGTGCAATTTCTCCTTTTGCCACTATGTTTTCCACTTCAAGTCATTGGTTATCCATTCAATTATAGAGATTTTCCATTTTTTGACAAAATATGTTTAAAGTCGTCTGCTGCAAATTAGATGTATGTGGGAAAGGGTTAACACAACAATAAAGTACACCAAGATTGAATATTATTTTCAATCCTTTCTCTTACTTTTATAAGACTGTTGTGTCTTTCAGTTGAAAGACGGATTAGAGTCAAGCATCGTAGGGCTCGACACTCTCCCACCTCCTCGTCTGACGGGCGGGGGCGGGGGGGGGGGGGGGGGGCAGTCCCCTTCAGATTACGAGCCGGCTGTAGAGCGTTGACCTCTACAGCAGAACATTAAGGAAGTACTTAGGGTGGTGCCTAATACGTTATGCCCGAAGGTTGACGCTTAAACGTCGTTTAAACCTATAATGATTTCGAGCAAAACCTACACTCTGCAGTACAGCGGTCTTCGGACTTCTACAGAGTGCCAAGTTATAATGTCTGAAGTTTTTGGAGACTAGTGATAGAGCAGCCTCACATCAGCCTATCATTAGTCAACCGGTCAGTAATGGTCAGAGGGAGCTACCATTACTGAACGTTCCCAGAGCTGGGTAACGAGCAGTCGTTAAGTCAAGTTGACTCCAACCGTTTTGTCAATATTATGACATAAGCATTGGACAACCGGGTGTTTTCGAACACAGCCAAGTGAAAATCTCCTTCGCAGAGTTGTCGTTCCTTACACTCATATGAATGTAATGAGTCGATAGTGCTAGAGAATGAGTCAAATGCCTACCGAGTACTCAATTAATCACTGGGCATAAACGGTTGTCGCGTGAACGTTCACAGGGCAGTCAAACTCTTAACTGGGCATAAACGGTTACCGGGCAAACGGTCACCGTGAAAACAAAAAATTCAACTATGAATTCTTCGGAATTCAACAGTATTCCAATTGACAAATGTCCTCGGACACAGTCATTTGGAGATCGGGCAATGTCTTAGACATAGCCAGTAAGGCACCGGTCAAACGGGTAATGTCTTAGGACATAACCTTTCGGCAGTCAATCGGGCAGTATGCTGAGACATAGCCGATTAAACAGTCGGCCATCGGGTATGGGGAGTACCGGTCAAATAGTTATGTCGGTCCCCAGGGAGGAGAGAGTGCGTCTCTAGGGACTACACTCCTCCCAAGTAATACCCATCGTACCAATTGTTGGGACGAGTCGATGTCCGACGGTATTACATGGGAGAGATTCAGTTGATTTCATAAATCAATCCCCTATGCTGGCCTACCGGGATCAACCGTTCCCAGAGGATAGTCACTCTGTGAACTCTCTCATACGTGAGCTCGGACCGAAGGTTGATTCCATGCGATCTCATTCTTCTTCGGAAAAGGGATAAATTCCTCGATCATGACTCCTTCATAGGATTCCTCCCACCAATGGGCTAAGTTTTGTGGAAAAGTAGCCAGTTGCTTGGGAAGATTGTTGTGTGGAGTACTGGTGTGAGAAAACCAGGAAATACATGAGTAGGTGAACTGGCCGCCGTGATATAACTGAGAAATTGTTAAAACGGCGTTAAACCACAATCAATCGATCATAGGATTCCTCCATGTCGAATCGGACACTGACATTCCGGTCCAGAACCGGCTTTAGTCAATCCGCACGTCGTCGGGTAAAACCCACGACCCCGTCTTGTCTGACGAATAAGAGACATATCGGGTTCAGTGCTCCATCGGATGATTTACAATTTAGAGCTGGACTCTAAATAAACTATCATTAGTGGGAAGTTACTGCATTCACTGCGTCCATAGGCGCATTTCGGCGTATGCGGCAACATTGTTCACAGGGACAGAACGTACAGTGACTTCTGCAAAGGCATTCCTAGAAGCCCAACCTGTGAAGACACAAGGGACAGGCTAAGTTCGAGCCTAGCTTTCTGCTTCCGCTGGCCCTGCCTTATCAAAGCCCCGTACGGGAGCAAAGTTGGCATACAACCAAGTAGAGCACTGTCCCTAATCCGCGGCTATAGAGAAGCGCTCCTCTCTATTAAACTAACAGGAATGCCATGGAGTGGGTATCAACCTTCCATTCGGTGGTTTCTACAACCGTCTTTCGTCTGGTTCCGGTGAAGACCGGAATAAGACTTATCGACTCAGATTGCGTCTAGTACGGTCGAGTAATAAAATGGAATGTTCCGTTTTATCAAGAACGCAATCCGGAACGGCTGTCTGAGCGATTCTTAGACCAAACAGACACCTGTTACCACGTACCGGTTGCTTTTTCATCGAGGAATGACCGTCGATTCTTTCACTTCGATTACCTGCGTTTAGAATTAATTCCCAAAACGGGCAAGTCGGATCTATTCCCCTCAAGAGACTCGTTGTAGGACGTTTCTCGTTGAGCTGGCCCTTCGGACAGACTCGATTCGCTATAAGAGAATCCGATTACCATGTCCTGGATAAGGATCAGTAATTAAGGGAAACGGTCCGATACATGCTTCATACTACACCCGAATTGTTTACAGTTCGGGGCAGTGTGTTAAATACTCATTACAGTACAGGGCTTAACTGACTAGGACATGTACATGATCAATAGAGTAGACAGTAGTCCTTCGATTGGCAATAATTATTACTCCCTGAATTGCCCCCATAATTCAAATGAGTCAACTTCCGGTGTCGTTATTCCTTCCTGACAATGACTTTAGAAACACAGTATTGGCCCAGAGATCGTAGTTCAACGTTCTTCTGGCCTGCCTATCGACATAACCGTTACATCTTCATTAGAAGTAGACAGTTCTTACCGATTGGTGTTTTTTAAGGTACGTCAATCAGTAATTTATGCTTACATTTGTTGCCGACCTCTCGCATTCAAGATTTGGCGATGAACACAACAATTATTGTTCGATGCTCCAATGCGCTTAACTTCAAAGTTCAGATCCATTTCTCTCCAAACTGTTACGTTCTTCGGAAGCGGCCGCTGCTTAAGTTATAAACTGAGACTTAAATTCGTCTTGCTTGGCGAACACTATCAGGGAAGTGAGTTCTTTGCTTTCAGTAAAAACGAATTTCATCAGGTTTTACAGCCGTATGGTTATTCAACCGTTCTTATAAACCTGTATTCCTACTGAGACCAAGTTGCCTTTGGTGCTTCCTAACCCATCACATTTCACAACCTTTCTGTGAACTGTGTTCCCTTAGATATAACCTGATCTTGTACCCTGTCAAGGGTCTTAAGTTATATATAAAACATTCAAGGGCTGTAAGAGCCACAGTAGGGGTTATTCAACCTCAGGTAGGAGAAGGATATGTCAGCAGCGTATTCAAACACTGGATATCCTATTCCTTTAATTAGTAATAAGATCCTTCTGATAAAGTCTTAAAACGTTTCAATCAGAAATTATTCCTCTCTGGACACACTTGTAAGTGGACTCTCAGCGAGTACTTACCTAATTAATACACAAATTACTAAATACATGAACAGTTGTGTTATATTTAGTAGTACCGTAGGTACTCTTACCAAGTGCTACGATTTCTCGGGACCGGCATTGTGTTGGACGATCCTCCCGACCGATGCTGCAAAGTCATCAGGTATTAAATGACTGGTAATGTATTTTTGACATAAAAATGAAGTTTTTTAAAGTAAAACATATTTTTATTAGAAAATACTTACCAGTCATTTCAGATTCCCGCCTCCCAACCCCGCGTCGTCACCCAACACTAAACGCTGCAAGTTAACGGTGAAATTAAAAGTGGGGGTCACATGGCCCGTGCGCCGGTATTACCGGCGGCCGTGTGTATCACACACGCGTGAGGGCTATGCATGGCTGCGCGAGCTTCTTTTCTGGATGAATTAACGGTGTTGAGATTATATATCAGGTATTAAATGACTGGTAAGTATTTTCTAATAAAAATATGTTTTACTTTAAAAAACTTCATTTTGTGGTTGTCAGATATTTTGGCATGAGTTATCAATAACATAATATTGTAGTACATAAAGTATATGTAGGAAAACCAATCTTGACCTAACTGGACTGATCTACCATTTCAAACCATTTCCCTACATTAACAACAAGGGCCTTGAAGAAAATCTAGAAAAATGTGAAGTAAATCTCTATAAGAGACGAAACAATTATTGCATAAAATTGAAAACATTAACCCTTTCCCACATATAGACAGTGACTTTCAGACGCTTCTGCAGCAGATGACTTTTGAAAACACTGTGGCAACCGTGAAATTACTCATGATGAGCAATTTCACTATTTGCCGCTATGTTTTAAACTCTATTTAATAATAAAACTTGTCATTAACTGAGAATTTTCTTTTTTTAGAAAAGATGTTTTCAAAGTCGTCTGCTACAAATTTGTTGTATGTGGGAAAGGGTTAAACCAAAGGAGAAATTGCTGATTATAAGCAATTTATTCTTTTCCCAGAATGTTTTCTTAAGTTAACTGCATGTAAGAATGGATTAAATGTACTTCTGATTTACCCTATTCAACATACAAACGCTTTCTGATGCCTTAGCAGCAGATAACTTTTGAAATCATTGTGGCAAAAGGGGAAACTGCTGATGATGAGCAATTTCTCCTTTTGTCACATTGTTTTATCTCTTTTGAATGATTAAACTTTCCCTTAAAGAAAATTTCCACAATTTTTGCCTAGATGTTTTAATTTTGATACAGAGTAGGAAAAGGAGGAATAACTAGTTCAGCCCAATCTCCTCTTTCCATGTACACAGTATTAATATTATATAGTTAAAAAATAGTGAAAATAGAGACTTTGCAATAAATTAAACAGGAATCCTCTGAATCCGTCAATCCCACATACTACAAATTCAGAGCAGACGACTTTGAAAACATTTAGGCAAAATTATTGAAAATCTCTATAAACGAAAGTACAGTGATTGGATAGAGTTTAAAACATTGTGGTAAAAAGGGGAAATTGCCACAACGTTTTTGAAGGTGGTCTGCTGCAGAAGCCTCAGAAAGAATCTGTATGTGGGAGAGGTTCAACCCTTTCCCAAAGTACACCAAATCTTCAATTGACAACTTTAACCCTTTCCCTCATACAACAATTTTGCAGCAGACGACTTTGAACATATTCCCAATTAGAAAAAAAAAATCCCAAAATCTAAAAAAAAAAAAATAAGTGAACTAAAATAATCATTTGGGTAACACTATTAACAGATATATTAGTCTTGTTTAAGGTAATATGATTGTTTTATTGCATTATATAAAGCAAAAGTCTTAAGTTATTGTAAAAAGGACTATTTATATAGCCATAATTATGTTATATATATAATCTTTCCCTTTTTGGGTGAAAATCGCGCTAAAATTTCCCAAAATAAAAGGCTAAGGCCTCTTCCCAATTTCTGGAAAAAAGGCCCTGACATAGGGAAACTCTCTATAAATGAAGGAACAATCATTGAAAGGAGAAATTGCTCATTATAACCATTTTCTCGTTTAGCCACAATCGTTTCTTAACCCTTTCCCTCATATATACGCTTTCTGATGACTCTGCAGCAGACGGCCTTTTGAAAACATAGTTACAAAGAAGAAATTGCTCAAAACAAGCAATTTCTCCTTTTGACACAGTGCTTTCCAATTTTAGTCATAAGTTATCCATTCAATTTTAGAGATTTTCTATTTGTTGACAAAATATGTGCAAAGTCGTCTGCTGCAGATTTGTTGTATGTGGGAAAGGGTTAAGTCGTCTGTTGCAGATGTGTCAGAAAGCGTCTACGGTAGTTGTGGGAAAGGGTTACCAGTCTATCCATCTCAAACATGATGGAGATGATTTCTTATTGAATTTAACCCTTTCGCCCATACAGCAGCAGACGACTTTGAAAACATACCCGAAAAAAAAACCTGGAATCTCCCTTTAAATGAAAGTATAATAATTATATAGAGTTGAAAATATGGTGACTAAAGGAGAAATTGCTCGTTTTGAGCAATTTCTTCTTTTGTCGACATATTTTCAAAAAGCCGTCTGCTGCAGAAGCGTCAGAAAGTGTCTATATAAGGGAAAGGGATAAATATGAGACTCATCATATGAAATAGGATCTAGCTGATTCTCGTTCTGGCATAACATAAAGGTTCATGTAATGTCTTATGTTAACTTGTTTTCACATACAGCAAATCTGAAGCAGACTACTTTGAAAATATATTGGAAAGAAATATGGAAATTCTCTATAAATGGATGTGTAATAATTAAATAAAGTTTTAAAAGATTATTGCAAAAGGAGAAATGGCTTATTATGATAAATTTATCCTTTTGCCATAATGTTTTCAAGAGTCGTCTGCTGTGGAAGCAATAGAAAGTTTCTATGAGTGGGAAAGGGGCTTATTTTTGACAGATGGTTCATCGATGGCTCTTCTAATTGAGACAGATTGATTGATTGATTGGGGTTTAACGCCATTTCAACAATTTTTCAGTCATATCACGGCGGCCAGTTCACCTACTCATATGTTTCTTGGCTTTCTCACACCAATACTTTATACAACATTCTTGCCAAGCAACTGGCTGCTTTTTTCACATAAAATGATAGCCCATTGGTGGGAGATGAATGACGCTTGTCACAATGACTTTTGTCAAACGTCGAAAAGAATGTTGGCAGAGCTGGGGTTCGAACTCACAACCCCTGGATTGACAGCCTGCATCGCTTCCGACTGAGCTATTGGGGCTGGGCTAATTGAGGCAGACAGGAACATTTCGAGTGAAACTGTGGATAAGCTCAGCTGAGCACCAGTAGCTCTGTTGGTACCGAAACATGCTGTCAATCCAGGAGTTGTGAGTTCGGACACTAGCTCGGCAAACATTTTTTCTGAACAATGGGACAAGTGTCATTCGTATACCACCAATTGGCTAACTGTCTATGTGGAAAAGCAGCCAGTTGCTTAGAAAGACTAATGTGTGGAGTACTGGTGTGAAAAAGCAAGGACACACACACAGGAAGGTGATTTGGCCACCGTGATAAGTCTGAAAAATTGTTAAAAGCACCATTAAACCCCAATCAATCAGTCAATTACGATTTGCAAGGAGAAATTGCTCAAAACTAGTCTATAAGCTGTTTCAAAGATGCTGCAACGACAATTTTTGGCCAGACACGGTTCATTTGCTGGTTGATTGGGAAAACTTGTAAAGACAGTTTTTAGACAAGATGATTTTGGTGTAGGCATGATATATCATAGTGATGGATGATCATAGACTTATTGATGCAGAGCTCTCTAGATAAGGAGGAATTAAAGGTCCTTAACCCTTTCCCTCATACAACAATTGTGCAGCAGACGACTTTGAACATATTTTTTAAAAAAATAGAAAATCTCTATAATTGAATGGATAACCTTTCTTACAAAATACGTTCAAAGTCGTCTGCTGCAGAATTGTCGTATGAGGGAAAGGGTTAAAGAAACTTGAATTAAACAAACTGTCTTAGGTGGTTGGTGTCACTTGTCTCTATCGGGAAAAGGGTACTAATAAAAGTTATAGTAGGTCATGATAATTAATTATAATTTAACCCTTTCCCACATACAAGAAAAAACTGCAGCAAACAACTTTGAAATTATCTAGGCAAAAACATAGAAAATCTCTATAAATCCAAGAATGCTTATTGAAAACAGTGAGTTGCATATTTTGTGACAAAAGGAATAATTTCTCAATATGAGCAATTTCTTCTTTTGTCACAATAGTGTTTCCAAAGTCATCTGCTGCAGAGGCGTAGGAAAGGTTTAAACATGAAATGGCCAACATTCCAGTATTCTGACAAGAAATATTCAAATTCATTTGTTATTCATAAACTATTTTCTTTTCTTGTGCATTAAACAAGCATTAACCCTTTCTCTCATATAGACACTTTCTGATGGCTCTGCAGCAGACAGCTTTTTGAAAACATAGTAACAAAAGAAGAAATTGCACAAAACGTGCAATTTCTCCTTTTGTCACAATGTTTTCCACTTAGTCATCTGTTATCCATACAATTATAAAGATTTTCCATTATTTGACAAAATATGTTCAAAGTCGTCTGCTGCAGAATTGTCGTATGAGGGAAAGGGTTAAGGCATGTGCGAACAGTGTAAAGCAAGATACACTTATAATTCCCTGAAGTTTTATCTGGGTCTGCACTATTTATCAAATAGTCGCAGAAGTTTTGCAAGGACCCAACTTGTATTTCATGATGCAGATTTTTTAATTTCTCTTGTATTTCATATTAAGGTTTTTACATTATTCTTTTTTTTTTTTTTCTCCTTTTTATTAACAACAATAAAATACATGTACAAAACTAACTTTATGGGCAATACAATAGTTCATAACAAGTATGTACATTTTTCAATATATACAGTATAGACATTTATAAATTGTTTACCCGATATTCTTTAATAAAGAGTCATCTGTGGTCAAAATATCCGAAGAAAATAATGCTACTTCTGGAAAATGTTAAGTATACTTTTCATATAAATTGGGAAAAAAGGATAAATTGCTCAAATTTTTAAGTAGTCATCTTATTCAAAGATGCTAAACTAATTCAAAAGTCATCTGATTCAAATATGTTGATTGCATTGGAAAAGGGATCAATAACCAACAAGTTAAGCCTTCCCCTCATATGACAATTCTGAAGCAGACGACATTGAACATATTTTGTCAAAAAGTAGAAAATCTCTTTAATTGCATGGATAACCTATGACTAAAAGTGGAAAACAGCAATTTCTTCTTTTGTCACTATGTTTTCAAAAAGCCGTCTGCTGCAGAGGCGTCAGAAAGCGTCTATATGAGGGAAAGGGTTAAATCCCTTTCCCACATGCAACAAACTTGCAATAGACGAATTTGAATATGTTTGGCCAAAATTACATAAAAAATGTAATGGGAAAATTGACAGTGAATTAACCCTTTCCCACTTATAGAAGCTTTCTGACAGCTCTGCAGCAGACGTCTTTTTGAAAACATGCCGACAAAAGAAGAAATTGCTCAAAAAAAGCAAAGTCTTCTTTTGTCACCATGTTTTCAACTGTATTCAATTATTGTGCTTTCATTTTAAGGGAGTTTCCAAACAATTTCAGGTATGTTTTCAAAGTCGTCTGCTGCAGATTTGTTGTATGTGGGAAAGGGTTAAAAGGTAGAATAAATGATGTATTTGCTGTAAGTTTTTCCCATATGGAGATGCATGTTGACCCATTTGCAGCCAACAACTTTTATAACCTTTTTTGCCGCTTATGTTATCACGGTCTTTACTTACAGATTTGTTGTCTGTAGTAAAGGGTTAACCCTTTCACACATATAGACGCTTTCTACTGCCTCTGCAGCAGACGCCTTTTGAAAACACTTTGGCAGAAGGAGAAATTGCTCAAAACAAGCAATTTCTGCTTTTGCAACAGTGTTTTCAACTTTATTCAAATATTATACTATTATTTAAAGTGGTTTTTTTCAAAAGTCATCTGCTGCAGAATTGTTGTCTGTGGGGAAGGGAGGTTAAAGAGTAACCGCTTCAGGTAATTCATAATTCATAAGCGCTACACGCACAGCTATCTTTGTCCAAATAAGTGAAGAAAATTGGTTGGTTTCTGTCTTTTGACCCTTTCCCTAATACAGAATCCTTTTGAAGCCTCCCCAGCAAACAACTTTTGAAAACATTGTTGCAAAGGGAGAAATTGCTCATCATGAGCAATTTCTCCTTTTGCCACAATGCTTTCAATTCTATTCAATTTATAAACACATGTTTTCATTTACAGCATATTTTTTGACTAAATGGTTTTAACCCTTTCCCTCATCTAGACGCTTTCTGATGCCTCTGAAGCAGACAGCTTTTTGAAAACATAGTGACAAAAGAAGAAATTGCTCAAAACGAGCAATTTCTCCTTTTGCCAGAATGTTTTCCACTTTTAGTCATAGTAACGTTATCAATTAAATTAAAGAGATTTTCTATTTTTTGACAAAATACGTTTAAAGTCGTCTGCTGCAGAATTGTCACATGAGGGAAAGGGTTAAAATTGCCTGCTGCTGATTTAATGTATATAGGAAAGGACTAACCCTTTCCCACTTGTAGATGCATTCTGACAGATCTAGCTTTTGAAAACATTCTGACAAAAGATGAAATTTTTCCAAAAGGAGCAATTTTACCTTTTGCCACAAGGTTTTCAGCTTTTTTCAGTAATTACACTTTTTGTGTCACCCTGCATAGCATGGTAGGCACTTAGGGATTACTTTTTTTTTTGTCCGGCTTCTGTCCGTCTGTCTGTCTGTCTGTCCATCACACTTTCAATGAGCAGGTGAAGGTGACACACATGCTCCGTGAAGCACTCCATTTTAGTGTTTATAGAGATTTTCCATGTTTTTAGCCCATATTATTTCAAAGTCGTCTGCTGCTGAATTGATGATGTATGTGGCAAAGGATTAAGGATAATGATTTTTATCTACTTTCAGGTACATTTTTGTTATATGCTGGACTCGCTTCGCTTGGGGCCTTATTCTTGTTTCTATGGTTACCAGAAACCAGAGGTAAATCACTTGAGGAGATGGAAGGGCTGTTTGCCAACCCCTGGTGCGGGGTATCAGCTGGTATGGACTATAACACAAAGACCATACAGTATGTTCACATTCGAGGATTGAACAGAGACGGACGGGAGTCTGACATGGATTCACCAGAGTGATGCATCACAGGCACCCCTACCCCAACCCCCACTTCGTTATTTCTACAAAGTGATATTCACATTGGTTTTAACACTGTGCAAAATATACAAAACATCTGCAGCAGATGACTTTGAATATTACCAGGAAAAATATACAACAAATCTGCAGCAGATGACTTTGAATATTACCAGGCAAAATATACAACAGATCTGCAGCAGATGACTTTGAATATTACTAGGCAAAATATACAACAGATCTGCAGCAGATGACTTTGAATATTACTAGGCAAAATATACAACAGATCTGCAGCAGATGACTTTGAATATTACTAGGCAAAATATACAACAGATCTGCAGCAGATGACTTTGAATATTACTAGGCAAAAGTATGGCAAATTAACCCTTTCCCTCATACGACAATTCTGCAACAGACGACTTCAAACATATTTTGTCAAAAAATAGAAAATCTCTATAATTCAATGGATAAACTATGACAATAAGTGGAAAACATTGTGGCAAAAGGAGAAATTGCTCGTTTTGAGCAATTTCTTCTTTTGTCACTATGTTTTCAAAAAGCTGTCTGCAGCAGAGGCATCAGAAAGCGTTTATATGAGGTAAAGGGTTAACCTCCATGAAGGAGAGAAAAATTAACCCTCTTGCACACATAGCAAATCTGCAGCAGACGACTTGAATAGATTTGAAAGCATTGTGGCAAATGTAGAAATTGCTCATTATGAGCAATATTTGAATTCCCATTTGCCACAATGTTTTCAAAAGTTTGCTGCATAGGCGTCAGAAAGCATCCGTATGTGGGAAGGGTTAACCCTTTACCTCATACGACAATTCTGCAGCAGACGATTGTTTTAAGCAATTTCTTCTTTTGTCACTATGTTTTCAAAAAGCTGTCTGCTGCAGAGGCGTCAGAAAGCGTCCATATGAGGGAAAGGATTAAACATTGTCACAAAGGTCGTCGGCTACAGGTCCTTCAAAATGTGTCTGTATGTGGGAATCCCCCCGGTTAACCCTTTCCCTCATATAGACGCTTTCTGACGCCTCTGCAGGAGATGGCTTTAAGAAAACATAGTGACAAAAGAAGAAATTGCTCAAAACGAGCAATTTCTCATTTTGCCACAATGTTTTCAACATTTAGTCATAGGTTATCCATTCACTTATAGAGATTTTCTATTTGTTTACAAAATATATTTAAAGTCGTCTGCTGCAGATTTGTCGTATGAGGGAAAGGGTTAAAAAGAGAGGAGATGTAACTGGACCTAGTATACACAATAAGTTGATTATATATATTTGAAAACATTGTGGCAAAAGGAGAAATTACTTTTGCGGCAATAATTTCAACTATTTTCAGAATATATTCTTTCATTTTTAGAGATACTTATAAAATGCTTTAGTAAGCTGTTTTCAGTAATCTGCTGCAGATTTGTTGTATGTTTTAATAGGTTAAAAAAAGATGCCAAAATATTTAAGACAAAAGATTATGAGTAATAAATATAAATCTTTCTTTCTAGGTGAAATGGTTACTTTATCCTTTATTCTTTTCCAAGACTTTTGAAAAAAATTGAGGCGAAAGGAGAAATTGCTCACTAAAATAATATTCAATAATTATCCCCCACCCCAACCCTACAAAGACTGATGGGATATTTGTTTGGTATGACCATCCAACAAGAAAGATACTGGTCAACAGAAAACTCATTTCCATCAAATCTAATTCATGTTTGAAAACTGGGACAGGTAGGGGGTCAAACACTAGTGAAGTATGTCAAATATTAGTAAAAAACATTGAGCATTCTAGAGAAATATTCTCGAAATTTTGAAATATATTTATTTTTAGTAACTGGTATACCAAGATGGTTTACAATGTTTCCTACTGGTGGGTGATCATCGCTTTAACTCAACCAATTAACCCTTTCCCTCATATAGACGCTTTCTGATGCCTCTGCAGCAGACAGCTTTTTGAAAACATAGTGGCAAAAGGAGAAATTGCTCAAAACGAGCAATTTCCCCTCTTGCCACAATGTTATCCACTTTTAGTCATAGGTTATCCATGCAATTAAAGAGATTTTCTACTTTTTGACAAAATATGTTTAATGTCGTCTGCTTCAGAATTGTCATATGAGGGGAAGGCTTAACTTGTTGGTTATTGATCCCTTTTCCAATGCAATCAACATATTTGAATCAGATGACTTTTGAATTAGTTTAGCATCTTTGAATAAGACGACTTTTTAGAAATTTGAGCAATTTATCCTTTTTTTTCCAATTTATATGAAAGTAAACTTTCATTTTCCAGAAGTAGCATTATTTTCTTCGGATATTTTGACCACAGATGACTCTTTTAGAATATCGGGTAAACAATTTATAAATGTCTATACTGTATATATTGAAAAATGTACATACTTGTTATGAATTATTGTATTGCCCATAAAGTTAGTTTTGTACATGTATTTTATTGTTGTTAATAAAAAGGAGAAAGAAAAAAAAAAGAATAATGTAAAAACCTTATGAAATACAAGAGAAATTAAAAAATCTGCATCATGAAATACAAGTTGGGTCCTTGCAAAACTTCTGTGACTCTTTGACAAATAGTGAACACCCAGATAAAACTTCAGGGAATTATAAGTGGATCTTGCTTTACACTGTTCGCACATACCTTAACCCTTTCCCTCATACGACAATTCTGCAGCAGACGACTTTGAACATATTTTGTCAAATAATGGAAAATCTTTATAATTGAATGGATAACAGATGACGAAAAGTGGAAAACATTGTGACAAAAGGAGAAATTGCACGTTTTGTGCAATTTCTTCTTTTGTTACTATGTTTTCAAAAAGCTGTCTGCTGCAGAGGCATCAGAAAGTGTCTATATGAGGGAAAGGGTTAAGGTTTGTTTAATGCACAAGAAAAGAAAATAGTTTATGAATAACAAATGAATTTGAACATTTCTTGTCAGAATACTGGAATGTTGGCCATTTCATGTTTAAACCTTTCCTACGCCTCTGCAGCAGATGACTTTGGAAACACAATTGTGACAAAAGAAGAAATTGCTCATATTGAGAAATTATTCCTTTTGTCACAAAATGTGCAACTGTTTTCAATAAGCATTCTTGGATTTATAGAGATTTTCTATGTTTTTGCCTAGATAATTTCAAAGTTGTTTGCTGCAGTTTTTTCTTGTATGTGGGAAAGGGTTAAATTATAATTAATTATCATGACCTACTTTAACTTTTATTAGTACCCTTTTCCCGATAGAGACAAGTGACACCAACCACCTAAGACAGTTTGTTTAATTCAAGTTTCTTTAACCCTTTCCCTCATACGACAATTCTGCAGCAGACGACTTTGAACGTATTTTGTAAAAAAATAGAAAATCTCCATAATTGAATGGATAACCTATGACAAAAAGTGGAAAACATTGTGGCAAAAGGAGAAATTGCACAATTTCTTCTTTTGTCACTATGTTTTCAAAAAGCTGTCTGCTGCAGAGGCGTCAGAAAGCGTCTATATGAGGGAAAGGGTTAAGAGTGTTACACTTACGTGTATACCTTATTTAGTCTATATACATATTTCTTGGAAAGAGGGAGAGCTGATCTGGGTTAAAAAGCAGTCACTGTGACATTGACCCCCCCCCCCCCCCCCCCCCCCCCCCCCCCCCTTTGAATTGATTGTTTAGTGTTTTATTCCACTTTCAGCAAATTTTGTTAGTTATATCACGGCACTTCGTCAGTAAATTATCAGTATGTGTGGTTCATTTATCATTGAGTCGGTCATAATGATAACCCCATAATCCTGAGCACCAAAAAGGGGAAGCCCATACTACCATTTTTAGCTCACCTGAGCACGAATCGCGCAAGGTAAGATATCTTGATCGCCTTTTGTCCATTGTGCATCGTCCGTGCATCAAAATTTTCTCCTCTGTAACAAGTTGGTCAATTGGGACACAGGGACTTGCTCCTCTAAAAATAGATATGACCTACTCTGTGCATAGATATTAACATCTAATATCTATGCACAGAGTAGGTTATATCTATTTTTAGAGGAGCAAGTCCCTGTGATTGGGATGAAACCTAACAGCAAGCATCCACTCAATGTCCTCACCAAAATTCATTCCATTCTTGAGGATCCATGCACAATTCTGGTTTCCATGAAAACAGAAAGAGAAAAACATAAAAAAGAATCTCTAATAGTTTCACTGATTTTCAAATAGTTTTGTAGAAATTATCCTTGAGTGATCCTCTATCAGGTTCCTTCAAGTAATGTCGATTGGTCTAAAAACATGGCTGTCAGGGGCCGGGCCGTTTTGGCTTAAATAGCTGAAGTGAAAAATTAAAAATCTTCTCCTCCCAAATTAACGCATCATGCCGATTTGCATATAATGTTGTAGAAGTGTTCCTTGAGTGACCCTTTATCATATCCCTTCATGCCATGTTGCTTGGTAAAAAAACATGGCTGCCAAGGGGGTGGGCTGTTTTGCCTTATATGGCTAAAGTCAACTTTAAAAATCTTCTCCTCCGAAAGTATCTGGCCTATTTGCAAATTATTTTGTAGAAATGTTCCTTGGGTGGCACTCTATCAGATTCCTTCAAGCGATGTTAATTTGTAAAAAACCAGGGCCACCAGGTGGCGGGGCTGTTTTGCTGTATATGGCAAAAGTAAAAACTTTAAAATTCTTTTCCTCCGAAAGTATCGGGCTGATTTGCAAATAATTTCAAAGAAATGTTTCTTGGGTGATCTTCAATGACATAACTTCAAGCCATGTTGATTGGTCGAAAAACATAAGTTATTATGTTTGGCATGACAAATCCCATTTCATAACTCAGGTGAGCAATCCAGGGCCATCATGACCCTCTTGTTAAAGTGTTTGGTATGCCCCGACTGGGGATCACACCCGTACCCGAGGCAATAACTCCACTACCACCAAGGTGGTTTTCCCAACTTGGAAGAAAACACTTGTAAATCTTCTATACTTTAACACCTAAAGATACAAACTTGTTGTATAGATACATTTTGGGCTGGGGAAGTATCTAAAACAAGATGGCCTTGACATTCTACTGTCATAAAGAAACATTAATTGTTATCATATCTCCTATACTGTAAGACTTGCAGAGCTTTTTCACATATCACAACAAGGTCACCTGACCTTGATCTTAGTCTTAGTCTTATTGTGACTGGATTACTATGAATTCTTTAAAATGTTCTAACTTGTTTCATTTTATGTTTACCAGTCATTGAAACAAGAAAAAGAGCCGAGCCCTGATACTTAGTTGGTTGTGTTGCTGGCTGTCATTCTAGGGGTTGCGAGTTTGAACCCCAGCTTGGGTAACATTCTTTCTGACGTTTGCCGAAAGTCACTGTGACAACCCTCATTCATCTTTTACCAATGAGCTAATTATGGTCTATTTAGAAAGTCTGTTGTGTGGATGACTAGTGTGGGAAGGCCAGGAAAGACATGAGTAGGTGAACTGGCCGCCGAGATATGACTGAACAATTGTTGAAAACTGTGTTAAAACTCCAATCAATCAAGCAATTAAACAAAAAAAAGTGAGTTGTTTGAGATAATTCCCCAACTGTCAACTTTCCTTATTCATCAGATTCTTCAAACTGTTCTTCTCTTCACCGATATGATTGATTTAAGGAATCCGCTGTGGTCGAGTGGTTAGCGTCGGGGATTCTGAAACCGGGTGTCCCGGGTTTGATCCCTAGTCGCGGCACTACGGTCATGGTGGAGTGCCCTTGGGCAAGGCACATTTTCTAGCCTAGTACTGGTTTGTTTACCCAGGGATCATGAATAAGTGAACTGTCGCCGTGATATAACTGAAATAATGTTGAAAGCGTCGTAAAACCCCAATAAAACAAAACAAATATGATTGATTTAACCCTTTTCCCACATACCACGAATCTGAAGCAGACGACTTTGAAAACATTAAGACAAAAAAAATTAAACTCTCTACAATTGAAAGAAGAACTATTAAATAAAATTGAAACATTGTGGCAATGTTTTCAATACCGGTAGTCAACTGCTGCAGCGCCTGTTTTTCGGAAAGGGTTAACCCTCTTACCAAATACAACTAATCTGCAGCAGATGACATTGAAAACTTCTACAAAGCTTTAAAAGTTGAAAATAATATGACGAAGTGACAAGTCTGCTGCAAAGGTGTCAGAGAGCGTCTGCATTGGGAAAAGTGTCAATCATACAAAATTAATTTTAAATTCGTGTCGATTACTGTGTACAGAACTGATGTTTTTATATGTATTCAATGTGTATAATAATAATGTTGTTTGTGATATTTTTGGAAATAAAACTGTTGTGGTGCTATACCGTACAGCTGTCAATCTTATCCATTTATTCACATCTAAACCGACGTACAACAAATCTGCTGCAGATAACATTGGAATAAGGCATGAATTTGAAACTCTCTTGAAATCAAAATATTAGTATTGCACAATTGAAATATTGTGACAAAGGCGAAAGTACTCACTACGTGCGTAAAGGTTTGAAAGTTGCTGATTCCATACATTTAATGAGAGGTATTTTTGCAGACGCATCATCATTGTGTGAATATTGCATGCGTAAAGGTTCGCAAATTGCCGATTCCATCTTTTAAGCGAGAGGAATGTTTGCAAATTATCTAAGTGAAAGAAATTAAATAAATAACAGTTAATAAGCCTTAAAACCTTGCTGAAAATATAACTGGTATTAAGTGTGTGTTTTTCATACAAATGCTATTCCCATGTCAAAGAGGGAAAGTAATGTGTGTATTTCAAACAGCTTGTTTACACTTTTTATATTGAAACACACTGTTGTAACAGCATTAGTTCTATCACCGAGTTTCTTGGGTAAATTGCCAGTATTTCTGGTATTATTTATCCTGACACCATTACATTTATTGTAATTCTATCCCAGTAACTATATAAGCACCAAGGCAGGAAACCATTAACCCTTTCCCTCGTATAAATGCTTCCTGACGCCTCTGCTGCAGACGGCTTTTTGAAAACATAGTGACAAAAGAAGAAATTGCTCAAAACGAGCAATTTCTCCTTTTGCCACAATGTTTTCCACTTTTAGTCATAGGTTATCCATTCAATTAAAGAGATTGTCTATGTTTTGACAAAATTTGTTCAAAGTCGTCTGCTGCAGAATTGTCGTACGAGGAAAAGGGTTAATACCATCTATAGCTCTCTGTTTCAGAGAATATGAGAGCTATGGTACTCATCCTGGCTTCTTCTCCTTCTGTTAATATGCAGGGCTCACTCATCATCGCATATGAAAAATATACAGGTTAACTGTGAGATGCGGAACACGGATGTAAAAGGCAGTTAAAAACCACCGTGCATAGCAAGTGGCAGCCCGCTAGCTTCCAAGGTTGCGGTTTATTGATGACCTCTCATAACTGGTTCTACAGATGAACTAATGAATTATGATAGGAGTCTGTCCTGCAGAAAAGCAGGATGTACAGCATTGAGCGACCACGTATAGAAAGTTTGGCTGGGTTGAGGATGCTGTCACCTTGGATGTCAATGAAGCCATTGGTGATCCTGTACATCATTACCAGTCAGGTGTCTGACCGTCTCTTTTGCAGAGGGTTACAGCCCAGGTTGGACATCATCTGGCTAGTGCTGCTAGCTGTAATCCCAAGTTGCAAATCTCGCTGCTCTGCACTGGACCATTTCCATGTGTATGATGTTCCTGCTTGTGTGTGGGTCCCAGGCAGCGGAGGCACACTCTAAGATTAGCCTCACCAGGCTAGTGTAGTACTGGGCTTTGGTATTCCTAGGGCATTTGGTTAGGTGGCTTCGCAGGAAGCCGAGCGAGTTGTTGGCCTCTTTATCTTTTCGTCCACATCATGACATGTCCGTTCCATGAGAGATTATCTGATATTGTGACTGAGGTACTTGCCAGATATTATGATGGCAAGGGCGTGGCCATGGATGGTGTAGTAACTGTACTTGGTCTTGATCATGTTACGTTTCCTGGCGAAACGAACAATTTCACACTTGGAGGGGTTGGAGGACATCTGTCAGTCTTTCTCCCACCTCTACAAACAGTCAATTATGCCATGTAGGGTTGTTGCTTCCTGCTGGGTCCGGATCTTCCTGTAAAGGAGACTATCATCTGCAACGAGGCGGGGGTTAATGACACTTTCTCGGGGTGGTTGTTGATGTGTAGAAGGAAGAGCAGGGAGCCAATGACAGTGCCTTGAGGGACTCTAGAAGTGACTGGGGCAGAGGAAGATGCATGACTTAGACAAGGACCTGTTGGCTGCAATGGCGTCTTGTTAAAGGTTTTCCATGCAAGTACATATATTATACCATAGCTCAGTTACTACTTGATGTATTGCATTGAAACTTACTGCAAGTCTTCCCAACTATCACACCTACGTAAATTACGTTTATAATATAACTCTATCCTGCATATATTTCAAATTATGGCCCTTTTTTTTTTACATAGAAATTATGATTTAAGTTCTACGTGCAACTACATTTGAGTCCATATCTCGGTAACTAATAAGCGGTGGAATAGTCGAGCATTCTGTCTAACAGACAGCTCTTGTAATAGTCTGTGACTCAACATGGGATTGAACCCTGATCTCCTGCTCCCTGGATGGACCCTCTAACCACTACACCAAGGAGACATTCACAATGTTTTCACGAAGAATTCAACCTTTCCCACATATAGACGCTTTCTGACACCTCTGCAGCAGACGGCTTTTTAAAAACATAATGACAATAGAAGAAATTGCTGAACGAGCAATCTCTCCTTTTGCCACAATATTTTCCAGTCATAAGTTATCCATTCAATTATAGAGATTTTCTAATTTTTGACAAAATATGTTTAAAGTCGTCTGCTGCAGAATTGTTGTATTAGGGAAAAGGTTAAACAATTTCGCGTTGGTCAAATACTGCGACAAAGCCTGCATCGTGTGTAGGTAAAATTAGGTTAACATTTGTTAGTTTGTTTATAAACGTTATCCCAGATGTAGACGCTTTCAGTCTCCTCTGCAGCAGAAGATTTTCAAAAACATCCGAATGAGCGATTTTTCCTTTTTATGCCCCCGGAATCACCGATTCGGTGGGCATCTAGTTTTTGGCCTGTCTGTCTGTCGAATTTTTTTTTAACCTTGACCACTACTTTTGAACCATAACAGGTACGGCTACCATATTTCACATGTGTATTCCTTGTGACATGACCTTTCTGTCAGTACCAACATTTTTGACCTTGCGACCTTGACCTTTGACCTAGATGTTGCCATTCGGGGGCATCAGTGTTTCACAAACACATCTTGTTTCACAATGTTTTAAACTGTATTGAAAAATAATTCATTTATTTATGGAGAGTTTCTATTTTTTTGCCTAGATGTTTTTAAAATCGTCTGCTGCAGATTTGTTGTAAGTGGGGAAGAGAACTTTACCACAATGCCTATCATTAGTATATGTTCGTTACTTTTTCATTATGTAGACTAGCATATATTGCAGACCAAACTTTCAGGCAAGGTCATTTAACCTGTCAGCAATATAATGTTGGGAAAAATGACAGAAACCTCCAAGAGGCTCAGATGAAGTAAGTAGGGATTCGATCAATGTTATTATGTCTCCCCTTGTATACAGGGGAGATATATTGTTTTTGTCCTGGATGTCTGTCTGTCTGTTCGTCTGTCCCAAATCGTGTCCGCTCCATATCTCCAAGACGGCTTGAAGGATTTTCATGAAACTTGGGTCACATGTTCACCTCATCAAGGCATTGTGCAGAACTTATGTCTCGACCATACCGGTTTAAGGTCAAGGTCACGCTAGAAAGTCAAATGTTTGAGGCTTTATTTCGTGTCTGCTCCATATCTCCAAGACGGCTTGAAGGATTTCTAAGAAACTTGAGTAACATGTTCACCTCATTAAGGCAATGTGCAGAACCTATGTCTCGACCATACCGGTTCAAGGTTAAGGTCACGCTTGAAACTCGGACTAGTGCTAACAATTAAAATTCATATGCAGGAATATTGTCGATAAATTCAAAGTTTGGCTGGATTTTGCAACTGGCTGTCGAAACTGTGCAGTACGGCAACAGGTGCAACTCGAAGCCAGTGCTCGGCACTAGCCACGAACAGATATCAGGTTGCCGGCTAAAGTCTGGAACTAGACCAATATACAGCCGGAGGTGGACTCTGAAGGAGCAAACAAATCCAAACTTCGGCTGGACTTTGCTGCTGTTCATGAAACTTACATGCACTATTTCATGTCAGATTGCCAGTAAAACTCTATTACTCGAACAGGACTGGTGAAATGTCGAAATGATTACGGGAAAGTTTAACCCCGCAGGGTTTGAGAGCCGGCTGCCGCAACTTGGCGAAATGACCCCTAGTGCACCCTAGTGCAATACGAAGTCAGTTTGATGGGCTTGCACTTGACATGCACTAACGTGTCACCCACATCCTCTATCTGAAACATAACCACGCACAACCTAGGGCGGGATTAGTTATGTCGGCCCATTTTCAGATGGGTTTGATGGAACTGTTCAGGGACATTGTCGGGAAATTTTATGTTTGAAGAACTGCAACTAGTGCAACTCGGAGCCACTGTAGTCGGCGCCTGTCCCTGAAACATGCCAGATTACCGGCTATTGACTGTAACTTGACCATTATCCAGCCTGAGTAGGGCTGTGGAACTTATAAAACACCCAACAACGGCTGGGATTGAAAGCCGGTTGCCGTTATTAGGCAGAACAGCACATAGTGCAACTTGAAATCAATATTGGGCCTCCTGACACTTTGCAAGTTCTCGGCTATACCCTGTACTCGAGCAGAACGGGTGCAAAGTCGGGACACTGTCGGGAAATTCCAACTCCGACTGTGTTGATCTAACTGCCGAGTCCCGCCAGAGTTACAAACTATAGCAGGCAACGTGCCAAGTGTCCCGACAACTTTACCCGTTCTATACCTATAGTCAGCTTCCTGGCATGTGTCAGGTACAGGCGCCGAACATTGACACCGAGTTTTACAATGGTCGGTTATGCCGAATTTCTGCAGTCGACTACAAAAAGACGGAATTGTTCCCACCCGTGCTTTACTTTTGTTCAAGATAAAGGGAGTTAAGGGTGCTTTGATGCTTGGCAACTTCGTGTGTCACTAGGTGCTGTTCAGACGAGTTGCATCAGTCTCAATCCAGCTTGAATTGTAACTTTCTTACAATGTCCCGAGTTTGAACCCGTTTTGGCCGAGTTTTAGAATGTAGTATTAATTTCAACCGTTTTCGAAACTTTTTCTACGTACATAGTTTAAAATCACTGCTTGTTCCCATTAACTCAATTTGTGTTAACTTATTCAAATGTTGCAATACGTTGTCCGCTGACAATTTAACAACATTATTTTATGTTTTAACCAAACACATTTGCATTATATGCAAGATAGAGTTATCTAACTTGAGAATTGATTAATTGATTGATTGGGGTTTATGCCATTTTCAACAATTTTGCAATCATATCATGACGCCCAGTTCACCTACTCATGTTTTCCCTAGCTTTCTCACACCAATACTCCACCCAATCTGGGACTAGAACTCACAACCGATGGATTGACAGCCTGCGTCGCTACCGACTGAGCTACCAAGGCTCGGTTCGATTACTTACATAGGTGTGATGGTTGGGATGGGTTGCATTATGTTCCAATGCAACGCACCAATTAGTTATTATCAACTCTTTATACAGTTGCATGCAACACTTGAACCAGCATTTCTGCGGTAGAAGTGAAACCCTAATTGGAGGAGCGATATTTGTCCATTCAAGCATTTTCTTCTGTTCAAACATTGATTTTGAAAAGTCGCTAAATAACGGTTAAACCATTAAACCAAATACTGCCCCGGGTAAATTATATAACGAATCCAACGAAAACGTTACAAAAAAAGATATATAGTACAAAAAGGGAAAATGACATTAATCTGACAGATAAAGATGGTACATCAGATATAATGTTTCTCGGCTTCAGTATATAATTTTTTAAGCGAAGTGCTCATGAGTTTTAAAGCAACCATACAGATCTGCAGTCTACACAGACACCGAATGTAAGCTCTACCAATTTGGCAAAAGGTGATATGGTAACAGAACTTTCATTGTCCATTAAATGCAAATCTGGGGGAAGACAACTTAATCGTGTCAACTTCTTGCCGACAACTGCCAGAGCGGATGTGAATGGTAGAGTGTATGACAAATTATTTCAAGAAGACCCTACCATCTGTAAAGTATTTGAAAAGAAGTGCCTTATTAAATCTGTGCTAACAATCAGGGACACTATATTATATACTATGTAATATAGTGTCCCTGTAACAATCAAATAGCAGATATGTGTCAAGCTGCATTGCAGGTTATACAAACGAACAATGAAAACCGAATAAGTAGAACAATTGTTAACAATCTAAGATATATTAGTAAGAAACAGCTACCCTTACCTAAACCCACAGTTCAGAAAGTAGAACAATTGTTAACACTCTAAGATATATTAGTAAGAAACAGCTACCCTTACCTAAACCCACAGTTCAGAAAGTAGAACAATTGTTAACACTCTAAGATATATTAGTAAGAAATAGCTACCCTTACCTAAACCCACAGTTCAGAAAGTAGAACAATTGTTAACACTCTAAGATATATTAGTAAGAAATAGCTACCCTTACCTAAACCCACAGTTCAGAAAGTATCTAGAGAACTCTAACACTGCCGCTTGGCCAAGGAGAACGAATGACAGGGGCTAGATGGGGCTAAAGGAAGAATCGGCAATTCTGTGCTCGGTCTGCTTGACATATATATCGACTGCAGAATCAATTGGATGTAGTATATGTAAGTCATGGAAACACTACTTTTGTGAAAATTTGGCTCAAAATAAATTCGATCAATATACTTATTATATTGATACATTCTATGGTCGTCTCGACCAAGATTAACGATCGAGACCACTGGTACCAGGAATTGGTTTCTCCATTAGAAGGAAAGTCAACCCTAAAATACCTACAAATACATTGATTGATCGATTGATTGATTGGGGTTTAACGACATTTTTAACAATTTCTCAGTTATATCACGGCGGCCAGTTCTCCTACTCATGCATGTCCTGGTTTTCTCGCACCAGTACTCTACACAACAATCTTCCCAAGCAACTGGCTGCTTTTCCACATAGACTTAGCCAATTGGTAGAAGACGAATGACGCATGTCGCATTGACTTTTGTCAATCGTCGGAAAGAAAGTTGGCCGAGCCGGGATTCGAACGCACAACCCCTGGATTGACAGCCCGCGTCGCTACCGACTGAGTTACCGGGGCTCGGCCCTACACATACAAGACAGACCAATACAGAAGGTACACAATATATACATGTATGTACACAGTACATGCCAATTATGTCACAAAGAAGATGAAAACGTTCAAAATTTCCTTTAGGAGTTTTATTCTTCAAGAATTAAAGAGCAGCAGCCTCTCAAAGCTACTCTGGATAAAATACACCCAGAGGGCAACAACAGCGTGAGCGAAACAAAACAGATGCTCCAGATGATTTTGGATTGTACTCACAAAGACATCACACAATGGATATGCCTCAAAGAAAAAATCAAAATGATATAGAAAGAGCAACACAAGCCTATTGCTACCACTTAAATTATCAAAGATTGCTTAAGCTCACACCCATCTCAACTAATTTAAAACCCTAGTTAATAAGTTTTCATTTAACCCTTTCTCATGCATTTGCAGAAGATAATTTGTGATAAAGGAAAAACATGCTCATTTTCCCATTGGCCATATTGTTTTCAGATTTACATTTATAAATTTTTGTCATACTTTTAAAATGTTTTCAAAGTTATCTGCTGCAGATTTGTTGCAAGTGGGAGGGTAAATATGCTCAGACGACCGAACATGAAAATATGAAAATACAGAACTATACTAGCAGTAACAAATGAACTATTAGACTATGTGGAAACAAGCTATAGACAACCTTGACTCAAATCTATTTATAGATAAAGCTAGCTACACAAAAGGATTGTACATTTATAAACCAATCAGTGTTAACCGGTTTTTATACGACCGTTTCTTAAAAACGGTACGTATTATGGTATGGTCATGTCCCTCCGTCCCTCCGTCCGTCCATCCGTCCGTTCGGGTTTTCCGCACTTTTTTCTTACATACTTTGAGCTATTGAGCTGAAATTTTGTATACGGCTTTGTAGTGATGTGTTACAGATCAAGTTCACATTTCCTGGGATTTCGTCAATCTTTGAATGAGTTATGCCCCTTTTTGGACTTAGAATATTGGTTTTCCGCACTTTTTTTCTACATGCTTGTATGTATTGAGCTGAAATTATATATACGGCTTTGTTATCAAGTGTCACAGATCAAGTTCACATTTCCTCGAATTTCGTCAATTTTTTAATGAGTTATGCCCCTTTTTGACTTAGAATATTGGTTTTCCGCACTTTTTTCCTACATACTTTGAGTTATTGACCTGAAATTTTGTATATGGCTTTGTAATCATGTGTCACAGATCAAGTTCACATTTCCTGGGATTTCGTCAGTTTTTGAATGAGTTATGCCCCTTTTTGGACTTAGAATATTGGTTTTCCGCACTTTTTTTCTACATGCTTTTATGTATTGAGCTGAAATTATGTATACAGCTTTGTAATCAAGTGTCACAGATCAAGTTCACATTTCCTCGAATTTCGTCAATATTTGAATGAGTTATGCCCCTTTTTGGACTTAGAATATTGGTTTTCCGCACTTTTCTCCTACATACTTTGAGCTATTGACCTGAAATTTTGTATAAGGCTTTGTAATCATGTGTCACAGATCAAGTTCACATTTCCTGGTATTTTGTCAATTTTTGAATGAGTTGTGCCACTTTTTGGCCTTAGAATATTTGTCAATTTCTGCATGAGTTATGCATTTTTCATAGTTTCCCATTATACTTTAACAACTTATTCCTGAACGACTTTATTAACTTTTTACAAACAAACAATATATCAAAACAAACAGGAAACTTACAAAGAAGTTCCCGACGGGCGTATTATGTACCGGTTGCGGTACTCTTGTTTTTTAAGTTTTAAATTATTTATTTACAGTTATTTTTAATTATAGTGCTTTCATAGTGCTTCTGTTTTATTGGAACTATTATCTCAGCGGTTTCAGCTGGGATTTACCTATACAACAACTACAACGACGAGGCGAAGTTTGTTGTGGCGGGATAAACGTTTTCTATCTACGCTTCAACGCCCTTGTATTTTAAAAACAAGATTTGTAATCTTAATCAGTTGTGCAGATTCAGATCATCTCTACTAAGATGTAGAGTAATTGTTACATCTTCGTTTTGCAGAGTAGGAGCAGCCATCAGTGCGAAATATGTATACAGATTAAATGAATTAAAGTCATAGCAAGGGAGGTAGGTGTCTCTAAATAGTAATCAAAAGAAGAATTCAGAGGTCCAGATAAGGAGAGGTATTCAGCTCTTTTCCAACAATTTCTCTCTTATTATTAAAGTAAACCCTATGTTGTGGGTACTCAAACAAATCGTCTCACTGAGACAATTATTTGAGTACCCACAACAAAGGGTTAAAGGATCAAATAAGGATTTTAGAACATGTATGCAAAACACCCCTTATCTAGAGCTCTGGAAGATAATATGTATCCTGCAGTTGTTTCTATTGATTGGTTTATTTTAATTGTGCTTTCCCTGACTTTCAACAGTATTTCAGTTATAGCACAGTGTCTCCTGGGTATATAACATATATTCTACCGATGTTAGTTATCCTGAAACATAGACTAATGTTATTTTTGCACCCATAATCAGTGCCAAGGTCTACGATTTTTAATTTTTTGATATGACCTGAACGTGGAACGAACCCTGATACATATTTTTCCTGAGGGCAAACACTGATATTTATTGTTCCTGAGGGCAAACCCTGATACATATTGTCCCCGAGGGCAAACCCTGATATATATTGTTCATGAGGGCAAACCCTGATATATATTGTTACTGAGGGCAAACCCTGATATATATTGTTCCCGAGGGCAAACCCTGAGACATCATGTTCCCGAGGGCAAACCTTGATACATATTGTTCCCGAGTGCAAGCCCTGATATATATTGTTCTCGAGAAAACCCTGATATATATTGTTACTGAGGAAAGCTCTGATATATATTGTTTCCGATGGCAAGCCCTTATACATATTGCTCCCGAGGGCAAGCCCTGATACATATTGTTCCTGGGGGTAAGCCCTGATATATATTGTTCCTGAGGGCAAACCATGATATTTATTGTTCCCGAGGGCAAACCTTGATATATATTGTTCCTGAGGGCAAACCCTGATATATATTGTTCCTAAGGGCAAGCCCTGATATATATTGTTCCCGAGGGCAAGCCCTGATACATATTGTTCCCGAAGACAAGCCCTGATACATATTGTTCCCGAGGGCAAACCCTGATATATATTGTTCCCGATGGCAAGCCCTGAAATATATTGTTCCTGAGGGCAAACCCTGATATATATTGTTCCCGTGGGCAAACCCTGATATATATTGTTCCTAAGGCGGATGCTCTAACCACTTCATCACAGAGATTGAATCAGAGCGGTCAAGAAAGCTTAGTTGAAACTTTTATTTAGCTACAATTAAGTGAACTTTAACTCCTTAGCAGCCAGCAGATGTCAATTTATAATGGATGAAAATTTATTCTAATTGAAGTAGGCATTACTGGTAGAATCCAGGGCAATCTGTCTGTTTTTTATTGAGGCAGGATATTAAATCTAGATCAACTGTGTGGCATTGTTTAAGACAATTATGCAATATTTAAGATGGCAGGTTCTATCATTGGTATAGTCATACCAAATAATAATAATAGTTTAAATGGCAGGTTCTATCACTGGTAGAGTCATACCAAATAATATTGATATTAGATCAAATATATATATGCAATATTTAAGATGGCAGGTTCTATCATTGGTAGAGTCATACCAAATAATAATAATAGTTCAAATGGCTTTCCCTCCTTGGCACTCTGGTGTGTGTGGTTAGAGTGTCAACTGACTTTGGTGCACCCAGAAACAAATATAGATGCTCTCTGACGCCTCTGCAGCAGACGGCTTTTTGAAAATATAGTGACAAAAGAAGAAAATTGCTCAAAACAAGCCACTTTTGCCACAATGTTTTCTACTTTTAGACATAGGTTATCCATCCAATTAAAGAGATTTTCAATTTTTTGTCAAAATTTGTTAAAAGTCGTCTGCTGCAGAATTGTCGTGTTGAGTGTAAGGGTTAAAGCCCTGTAAAACACCAAACAAACAAAACCATTTTCCTTATTAGTATAGATGATTGTTAATGACTTTACAATGGAGAGGTTTTTTAAAACATCATGGGAAATAAAATTGCTCTTCATAAAAAATCTTTATGTTTCCCACAATATTTCTGTTTTGTTAGGAAGTTAGATATTATTGAAATTGTTGTTTTCCAATTCCTATATGCTTTGTTTGTATAACCCTTTCCCTCATACAACAAATCTGCAGCAGACGACTTTAAACATATGTTGTCAAAAAAAAGAAAATCTCTGTAATTGAATGAATAACCTATAACTAAAAGTGGAAAACATTGTGTCAAAAGGAGACATTGCTCGTTTTGAGCAATTTCTTCTTTTGTCACTATGTTTTCAAAAAGCCGTCTGCTGCAGAAGCGTCAGAAAGGGTTGATGAAGCTTCTCCATTTTCAAATTTAATTTGAGCTTACCAGAGAACAAAGTGTTCATATTTTGTTCGTCAATTCGTCAACAAAATTGACGTGTTGACGAATTGACGAACTTCACGTAGCCCTTCTGAATGACTGATGGCCATGAAAGTTAAAAAATGGCTTAATTTGCATTCTATACGTCCAGATACATTATCTCAAAGACAGAAATAAAGTTTTTAGAAAAATATTGTTTTCGTCAATTTCGTCAACTTTATTGACAAGTTGACGAATTGACGAACTTGAAGAAGCTCTTCTGATTGACTGATCGACATGAAACATGAAATAGGGCTTAATTTTCATTCAATACGTCCAGATACTTATCTAGAGGAAAGAAATAAAGTTTTTAGAAAAATATTTTGTTCGTCAATTTCGTCAACTTTATTGACAAGTTGACGAATTGACGAACTTGAAGACGCTCTTCTGATTGACTGATCGCCATGCAACATGAAATAGGGCCTAATTTGCATTCAATACGTCCAGATACATTATCTAAAGGAAAGAAATAAAGTTTTTAGAAAAATAATTTGTTCGTCAATTTCGTCAACTAAATTGACGAGTTGACGAATTGACGAACTTGACGAAGCTCTTCTGATTGACTGATCGCCATGAAACATGAAATAGGGCCTTATTTGCATTTAATACGTCCAGATACATTATCTAAAATAAATAAATAATTTTTTTAGAAAAAAAGTCACAGTTCGTTGCGTTAATTCGTCACTCGTCAACCTAACTTTACGGACCTATAAAAATGTCACAGTTCGTCACTCGTCAATTCGTCACTCGTAGTAGTAGTAGTAGTAGTAGTAGTAGTAGTAGTAGTAGTAGTAGTAGTAGTAGTAGCAGCAGTTGTAGTAGTAGTAGTAGTAGCAGTAGTAGTGGTAATAGTAGTAGTAGTAGTAGTAGTAGTAGTAGTTCAAAAAATGGTTGTAATATAAATTAAAATTAGTGAAAACGGCATAAACACAAATGTTTTATTTGGAACATAGTAAGAAATGTATTTTTATCTTATTATTTTTTATTCGGTTTGTCGTGTTGAAACCGAGCCCCGATAGGGACGCGGGCTGTCAATCCAGGAGTTGTGAGTACGAGCCTCGACGTTTCACTGTGACAAGCGTCATTCGTCACAGGATAACCGTATATTTGGAAAAGCAGACCTTTGGTTGGAAAGAATGTTGTGTGGAGTAGGAAAGACATGAGTAGGTGAACTGGCCGCAGTGATTTGTTTGAGAAATTGTTGAAAATTGCATTAAACCCCAATCAATCACTAAACCAATCAATCAATCACTAAATCAATCACTCAATCACTCAAGCAATCAATCAATCAATCAATCAATCAATTGTAGTGTTGTATTTAACGTCCCCATATATTTCAATCTTTAGTGTGGCTTCCCTTTAAATATAATTTTGAGTGTGGGTTGATAACCAAGTCATTTGTCGAGCGGCGATAGTTGTGATGGTAACCATGAGGGTTATCAATCCACTGGTCACGAGTTCGAAGCCCGACTCGGCCATGCATTCTCTCCGATGATCGACACAATATATTTTCACGAGTGTCATACGTTTTCTACCATTGGGCTAATTGGCCTATTTGGGTTTTGGTAGCAACTTGTCTGGGAAGAATGTTATGTGGACTTCTAGTGCGTCATCCAGCGAGCGTCTCCTTTTGTCACAATGTTTTCAGGTTGTCTGCTGCAAATGCATTTTCAAGTGGAAAAAACACAAACAAATCTTCTTTGACAGAAGAAATATTTTTTGCTGAATTATTTATTTTACTAGCGGGAACAAAGGGTTACAATTTGTTGCAGTTGTTTACAAACTTGTGTATATTGCGAAATCCTAATAATGTAGTACACTTATGGCTGCATTTCACCAAGGACTGTTTTTTCCAATCGGCCCGATCTGGACCAGATTGTCCCCGATGAATCAATTTTTTTGATCGGCCCGATTGTCGTCCTGAATCGCCTCCAATCGTCCTCATTTATGACCCGATTGAGTCCCGAGCAATGGACCATGGCGAGGGGGACGAATCACGGACGTTCCTCGCGCAAACGACACGTTTCCGGGGCTCAAGTATGCGAAAGTACGCGCAAATACCGGCAGGTACACGACAAAGGCATGACCCTCGGTAGAGAGTGGCAGAGGCTATACGAAAGCTCCAGAGGGCGGGCGAGACAAGGGGACTTCCAGGGGACCCTCGGACGACCAAGACGACCACAGGCCGACGGTTTTTGATCGGCTACTGTTTTTCAACATGTTTAAAAACAGTATCCTATCACCTTTTCGGTACCCGACCCTCGGAGGACTGAAGCGATCGCGCCAGATCTTCCCCGAAGGTATAGGGTAGTGCTCGACAGTGCTTGCAGGTTCCCGACTATTTTCGCAAAAATGCGGCTGATCGACCACAAAAAAAGAATCGCGTACTATCGGGACCAAAACAATCCTTGGTGAAATGGCCGTTTTAACAATGATATTTAGTATTATTTACACATTCAGAGACTTTTAATTCTATTTGGTTACCTAGAATACGTGGAATTTATTTTACTTATTTGACTTTTGCTTATGTTTGCATTCGTAAATCAGTCAAGAATTGTTTGGACTATTTTTTTGGCATACTGATATGATAGAAATGGTGTTCTCAGTCATTTACATCACGTGACTTCAACAGAAACTATGGAACCAAAAAATCAAAGAATATAAAATAAATCCGAAACCAAACCAATGGCAGTGTACTCGTGATAACTCGAAGTAGAAAGGGATCCATTTATTACTTCGAGTAATACACGTGTTCAAGGAATCCACTTATTACTTCGAGTAATAGACGTGTTCAAGGGATCCACTTATTACTTCGAGTAATATACGTGTTCAAGGGATCCACTTATTACTTCGAGTAATATACGTGTTCAAGGGATCTACTTAGTACTTCGAGTAAATGACGTGTTCAAGAGATCCACTTATTACTTCGAATAATAGACGTGTTCAAGGAATGCACGTATTACTTCGAGTAATAGAAGTGTTCAATGGATCCACTTATTACTTCGAGTAATATACGTGTTCAAGAGATCCACGTATTACTTCGAGTAATAGACGTGTTCAATGGATCCACTTATTACTTCGAGTAATAGGCTTGTTCAAGGGTTCCACTTATTACTTCGAGTAATAGACGTGTTCAAGGGATCCACTTATTACTTAGAGTAATAGACGTGTTCAAGGGATCCACATATTACTTCGAGTAATAGAAGTGTTCAATGGATCCACTTATTACTTCGAGTAATAGACGTGTTCAATATATCCAATTATTACTTCGATTAATATACTTGTTCAAGGTTTCCACTTATTACTTCGAGTAATAGACGTGTTCTAGGGATCCACTTATTACTTCGAGTAATAGACGTGTTAAAGATATCCACTTATAACTTCGAGTAATAGACGTGTTCAAGGGATCCACTTATTACTTCGAGTAAAAGACGTGTTCAAGGGATCCACTTATTACTTCGAGTATTATACGTGTTAAAGGGATCCAGTTATTTCTTCGAGTAATATACGTGTTAAAGGGATCCACTTATTACTTCGAGTAATAGACGTGTTTAAGGGATCCACTTATTACTTCGAGTAATATACGTGTTAAAGGGATCCACTTATTACTTCGTGTAATATACTTGTTCAAGGGTTCCACTTATTACTTCGAGTAATAGACATGTTCAAGGAATCGAGTTATGACTTCGAGTAATAGACGTGTTCAAGGGATCCACTTATTACTTTGAGTAACAGACGTGTTCTAGGGATCCACTTATTACTTCGAGTAATATACGTGTTTAAGAGATCCACTTATTACTTCGAGTAATAGACGTGTTCAAAGGATCCAGTTATTACTTCGAGTAATAGACGTGTTCAAGGGATCCACCTATTACTTCGAGTAATAGACGTGTTCAAGGGATCCACTTATTTCTTCGAGTAATAGACGTGTTTAAGGGATCCACTTATTACTTCGAGTAATATACGTGTTCAAGGGATCCACTTATTACTTCGAGTAATAGACGTGTTCAATGGATCGAGTTATTACTTCGAGAAATAGACTAGTTCAAGGGATCCACTTATTACTTCGAGAAATAGACGTGTTCAAGGAATGCACTTATTACTTCGAGTAATAGAAGTGTTCAATGGATCAACTTATTACTTCGAGTAATAGACTAGTTCAAGGGATCCTTCTATCGATAATTCATTTATTTATGCAGTTCCAGCTTCGTATGTTTATTACGAAATACTTAAATCATATCAAGAAATCAGCCCAGTAAACAGTTATGATTGCTCGGCGTTGGGACTTGGCGACTATGGAATATCAAGATGAGAAGTGCTGCTACGACGTTTTCAAGAAACAGTTATTTGTTTCGAGTTGAGCGATGCATTCGAATCATTCGATGTTTAAGTTATCTGAAGTCCATTAAACATGTCAAACACACGCACGTCCACTAGAACTGACGGAAAACGATCATTTCCGAAATAGTAAACATTAGCGTGTTAACCCTTTTCCACATGTAGACTAATTTTGATGCATCTGCTGCAGACCAGACAACTTTTTTAAAAAAAATGTGATACAAGGAGAAATTGCTCAATAAGTTTAACCATATTTACTTATACTTTCATTTACAGATAATTTCTACTTTTGCGAAGTCGTCTGCTTACAGATTTGTTGTATGTGTTGTTACTTAATGAAGTGACATTTTAATAAAATCTGACTTCTTGTAGGTATAGCGTAATTGGTCAAATAGTCATTTAATTGCGTAGAAATTAGTGTAATACCATCACCAGAATGCATTGAATATATGATATTGGGTTTAAATTAATATTAATTGTAAATGTGTATAGGATCATTATTAGGATGCATTATAAATGATTGACTCGAACACTTTTAGTATGTTGACCTTCTTTGAAAGTGAAAGTAGAAAATGTGAAATACCGGTTTTGTCCGCGGTCCAAAATGACTGTAATTATTTTCGCCAGGTGAGTTCTTTCTTGCTTATTGCATGACCCCATCCCCATTTTCTTTGGATTGTTTTAAAGCTCAAAGGCAACTTTTTTCATTGGTATATGTTGTACTACATGAGAAACGCTTAGAAAGTATGACAATTGAGGGCTGAAACTGGTCGATTAACTAGGATTTATTTCGGGGTTTTGTGACCTTTGATGATTTTAGGCAACATGTTCTTACATCTTATGGATCAGTCCCGATAACAGCTACAAGGAAGATCAGACGATTTGTTTCTTTAAAGGAATACGCTTTGCTTAGATTAAACTATATGACTAAATAGCACTACAGTAATGTATCATTTTGATGTAATTAACTTTTTTTTACATGCTTGCTCTACCAAGATATATGCTTTTAAAGTTTGAGTTTTACGTCGGTATCGATCTCCTATGGGCGTCGCCATCTTTGCTTATAATCAACTTCCTGTGACGTCAGTTACACCCTTCCGATTACCACTGTATGGATTACTAAATTTTCAGATTGCTATCTTATCTTAGGTATATGTCAAAAATGGCCGAATGCGTGAACTGCCAGTCCAAAAAGGTCGATTATAGGTCCAAAAAGAAAGGCCAATTTCCCCAAAAGGCCGATTATGAGGAAGGACCACTTTTTAAAGTTTAATGGTGTAAATATTGTATACATGAATGTTTGTTTTAGATTATTAATTCATCATGGTGGGGCGGTAAATTTATTCGTTTTATAATTGATAACAGTTTGCTTTGAATGTATATTTAAACTTCCTTAATTACATAGTTTGAGAAGTTTGAGAACGTTATTGCCGTTAATTTATTGAATTAGATAATAGAGAAGTTTGAGAACGTAATTGCCGTTAATTTAATTTATCAGTAAAAAAAGGCAACCATTGGATAAAATAATTCTTATCAAGTATGTTTTACGTCGTGTGCAACTTTATCCGGTCATATCGCAGCGTTTCCAGGGTGCATTACCGGTACTACTGGTAAGCTTGTTCTTACACCAGCGTATCAGTCGTAATGCTTTCCCCAGAACCATCATGTTTAAAGTGTTTGGTTATGACCCGGGCTCCCGATCCCGAGGCGGACGCTCTAACCGCGACAAAACGGAGACGGTTCATGGCCTTTAAAAACGAGACAACATAACATGACTCGTATCTATTGTTGTCTTAGCCCTCAACGGACTACGAGACAACATAACATGACTCGTACCTATTGTTGTCTTAGCCTTCAGAGGATTACGCGACAACATAACATGACTCGTATCTATTGTTGTCTTATCCCTTAACGGACTACAAGACAACATACCAAGACTCGTACTTGTTGTTGTCTTAGCCCTCAGAGGACTACGAAACAACATAACATGACTCGTACCTATTATTGTCTTATACCTGAGAGGACATCGAGACACCATAACATGACTCGCACCTTGTGTTGTCTTATACCTGAGAGGACATCGAGACAACATAACATGACTCGTACCTATTGTTGTCTTATACCTCAAAGGACTTCGAGACAACATAACATGACTCGTACCTATTGTTGTTTTAGCCCTGAGAGGATTACGAGACAACATAACATGACTCGTATTTATTGTTTTCTTAGCCCTCAAAGGACTACGAAACAACATAACATGACTCGTACCTATTGTTGTCTTAGCCATCAGAGGACTACGAGAAAACATAACATGACTCGTACCTATTGTTGTCTTAGCCCTCAGCGGACTACGAGGCAACATAACATGACTCGTACCGTACTATTGTTGTCTTATCCCTCAGAGGACTGCGAGACAACATAACATGACTCGTACCTATTGTTATCTTAGCCCACAGAGGACTGCATGACAACATAACATGACTCGTACCTATTGTTGTCTTAGCCCATGGAGGACTACGCGACAACATAACATGACTCGTATCTATTGTTGTTTTAGCCCTGAGAGGACTGCGAGACAACATAACATGACTCGTACCTATTGTTGTCTTAGCCCTCAGAGGACTTCGAGACAACATAACATGACTCGTATCTATTGTTGTCTTAGCCCTTAACGGACTACAAGACAACATAACATGACTCGTACCTATTGTTGTCTTAGCCTTCAGAGGACTGCGAGACAGCATACCATGACTCGTACCTATTGTTGTCTTAGCCCTCAGAGGACTACGAGACAACATAACATGACTCGTATATATTGTTGTCTTAGCCCTCAGAGGACTTCAAGACAACATAACATGACTCGTATCTATTGTTGTCTTAGCCCTTAACGGACTACAAGACAACATAACATGACTCGTAACTATTGTTGTCTTAGCCTTCAGAGGACTACGAGACAACATAACATGACTCGTATCTATTGTTGTCTTAGCCTTCAGAGGACTGCGAGACAACATACCATGACTCGTATCTATTGTTGTATTAGCCCACAGAGGAATACGCGACAACATAACATGACTCGTATCTATTGTTGTCTTAGCCTTCAGAGGACTACGAGACAACATAACATGATTCGTATCTATTGTTGTTTTAGCCCTGAGAGGACTGCGAGACAACATAACATGACTCGTACCTATTGTTGTCTTAGCCTTCAGAGGACTATGAGACAACATTACATGACTCGTACCTATTGTTGTCTTAGCCCTCAGAGGATTACGCGACAACATAACATGACTCGTATCTATTGTTGTCTTAGCCCTCAGAGGACTACGAGAAAACATAACATGAGTAGTATCTATTGTTGTCATATACCTCAAAGGACATCGAGACAACATAACATGACTCGTACCTATTGTTGTCTTAGCCCTCAAAGGACTACGAGACAACATAACATGACTCGTACCTATTGTTGTCTTAGCCCCCAGACGACTACGAGACAACGTAACATGACTCGTATCTATTGTTGTCTTAGCCTTCAGAGGACTGCGAGACAACATAACATGACTCGTATCTATTGTTGTCTTAGCCTTCAGAGGACTATGAGACAACATTACATGACTCGTACCTATTGTTGTCTTAGCCCTCAGAGGATTACGCGACAACATAACATGACTCGTACCTATTGTTGTCTTAGCCCTGAGAGTATCTATTGTTGTCATATACCTCAAAGGACATCGAGACAACATAACATGACTCGTACCTATTGTTGTCTTAGCCCTCAAAGGACTACGAGACAACATAACATGACTCGTACCTATTGTTGTCTTAGCCCCCAGACGACTACGAGACAACGTAACATGACTCGTATCTATTGTTGTCTTAGCCTTCAGAGGACTGCGAGACAACATAACATGACTCGTATCTATTGTTGTATTAGCCCACAGAGGAATACGCGACAACATAACATGACTCGTATCTATTGTTGTCTTAGCCTTCAGAGGACTACGAGACAACATAACATGATTCGTATCTATTGTTGTTTTAGCCCTGAGAGGACTGCGAGACAACATAACTTGACTCGTACCTATTGTTGTCTTAGCCTTCAGAGGACTATGAGACAACATTACATGACTCGTACCTATTGTTGTCTTAGCCCTCAGAGGATTACGCGACAACATAACATGACTCGTACCTATTGTTGTCTTAGCCCTGAGAGGACTACGAGACAACATAACATTACTCGTACCTATTGTTGTCTTAGACCTCAGAGGGCTGCGAGACAACATAACATGTCTCGTACCTATCGTTGTAGCCCTCAGAGGACTTCGAGACAACATAACATGACTCGTATCTATTGTTGTCTTAGCCTTCAGAGGACTGCGAGACAACATAACATGACTCGTATCTATTGTTGTATTAGCCCACAGAGGAATACGAGACAACATAACATGACACGTACCTATTGTTGTCTTCGCCCTCAGAGGATTACGCGACAACATAACATGACTCGTACCTATTGTTGCTTTAGCCCTGAGAGTACTGCGAGACAACATAACATGACTCGTATCAATTGTTGTCTTAGCCCTTAACGGACTACGAGACAACATACCATGACTCGTATCTATTGTTGTCTTAGCCTTCAGAGGACTGCGAGACAACATAACATGACTCGTACGTATTGTTGTCTTATCCCTCATACGACTTCGAGACAACATAACATGACTCGTACCTATTGTTGTCTTATCCCTCATACGACTTCGAGACAACATAACATGACTCGTACCTATTGTTGTCTTAGCCCTCAGAGGGCTGCGAGACAACATAACATGACTCGTACCTATCGTTGTAGCCCTCAGAGGACTTCGAGACAACATAACATGACTCGTACCTATTGTTGTTTTAGCCCTGAGAGGGCTTCGAGACAACATACCATGACTCGTATATATTGTTGTCTTAGCCCTTAACGGACTACGAGACAACATACTATGACTCGTATCTATTGTTGTCGTAGCCCTCAGAGGATTACGCGACAACATAACATGACTCGTATCTATTGTTGTCTTAGCCCTGAGAGGACTACGAGACAACATAACATTACTCGTACCTATTGTTGTCTTAGCCCTCAGAGGATTACGAGACAACATAACATGACTCGTACCTATTGTTGTCTTAGCCCTCAGTGGATTACGCGACAACATAACATGACTCGTACCTATTGTTGTTTTAGCCCTGAGAGGACTGCGAGACAACATAACATGACTCGTACCTATTGTTGTCTTAGCCCTCAGATGATTACGCGACAACATAACATGACTCGTATCTATTGTTGTTTTAGCCCTGAGAGGACTGCGAGACAACATAACATGAATCGTACATATTGTTGTCTTAGCCCTCAGAGGACTACGCGACAACATAACATGACTCGTATCTATTGTTGTCTTAGCCTTCATAGGACTACGAGACAACATAACATGACTCGTACCTATTGTTGTCTTAGCCCTCAGAGGATTACGCGACAACATAACATGACTCGTACCTAGTGTTGTCTTAACATTTTTTAATGAGATTAACAAACATAATGAAAAAAAAAGACCTTATGCAGTACAACTATGATAATACGGATAAATACAAAACGTTATAAAGATATTTACTGCTTAGGTTAATGGAATGTCCCGTATGACGTTTTAGGCATTTTCAATGTATGAACTCAAAAAAACACTTACTCAGTAAGTGCATTTTAGAGCCGTGTGTGATATCTGATTTCAGAGATAATATACTCTAGGTTCCTAAGGCAGTTAAGTGTTCAAACATTATCTTCTATTTCGTGGGATATCTCGATATATTGTTTGGCATTGAAGACTTTCTGAAGAGTCAGAGCTTAAATAAGTTACAAATTGGTTTTTGTGAACAGTTTAGATCTAGATCTATTTTTGATCTGTGTAGAGTCTGATATTACTGAGTAGATGTATAGCTCGATCTGCACCTACACTATTAACATGTACCAAGCTGTACCCTTTCCCATTTAATATGTGTAAATTCTGATATTACTGAGTAGATGTATAGCTTGATCTGCACCTACACTATTCACATATACCAAGCTGTACCCATTCCCATTTAATATTATACCGTCGTTCGTAATGGTGCTACTTGTGATGGTAATAGGACTGATAGGAAACGCGATAACCGTGTATGTTTACCTGAAAAAAATGCGAAGGACGACATCGCGAATATTTATCCTCGCCCTTGCATTTTGTGACCTCATTAACTGTGCGCTTACAATGCCCGTCGAGATGGTGATTATCATTAATTTCTTCACGTTTGATTTCCCCGTGATCTGTGCCGTTTGTAGAACTTTAACGTATGTGTTTAACGGAATGTCCGCTCTTCTATTGTGTGGCATTGCTGTCGACAGATTCCGGAAGATATGCCGCCCGTTAAAGCCCATGTTTACGCCAAAGAAAACTAAATTAATTTGTTTGATTTGTTTCGCTTTGGCTTTTGCGGTCTATATTCCCGGGTACGAGATGTATGGAACCTATACGATCGAAGTGAAACTTCCCAATAACCTGTCGGTTGTAGGTAAAACGTGTTTGGTCAGGGATAAATACGCGAAAACTGATGTCAATAGGAAAATAACTCGGATGATATTCGGTGTATGGTTCCTCGGTACTATCGGTGTACTTATAACATTGGTCGTGTTCTATATGATAATTGGGCGGGCAGTCTATCGCCGAATGAAGATAGAGAAACGGAGACACGGCTCCGTTTCCGTGGCGACGAGGAGCACGGGAAAGCAAAGGAAGGTTATAGCGGACTTTAGTTCGGAAACCAGCTGTTGTTTCAACGATCATTTGGAAACAAACCGAGCAGTGCTGTCAGGAGTTTCTGATCCTGTCAAACGTACAATTGGTCAAACATTGAAAACAAGATTTAGTTTGTTTAAACCAAAAACCGTGAACACCCTGAAAAGAGAACGACTTGCACGCCGAATTAGAGCAGGAAGGACAACTGTGATGTTGTTTGCAGTGACCATCGCCTATTTCATCAGTTTTCTCCCCTTCATTATCATTGTCATATTGCGTATGGCCCGGTCGGGACTCTACGAGAGCTTAAGCGATGTCGAAAAAAAAGCATTTGGAACTTTTTCTTGAGATCTTATGTCATGAACTGCGCGGTGAACCCAGTTCTTTACGGATTTTTGAACAAGGACTTTCGGGCTAAAATGGTCGAGTTCATTGACGATTGTTGTTGTTGTTTTCGAGTAACTATGAAGGTTCAAGGACAATAACGAGAAGCTTTGCTTGCCTCATAGAACTCCAAAACGTGTCTTCTGAGTGTCAATGAAGCTGAACAGTCGAGATGTTTAACGATAAAACAAGTTAACATGTTTCCGTAATCTCAATCAAGAGCGCCGAGGAACTAAGTTACAGTTGACACGCCAAACAGTGGAGACGACTTGCAGTGGAGACGACATACATTGGACACGACATACAGTGGAGACGACATACAGTGGAGACGACATACATTGGACACGACATACAGTGGACACGACATACAGTGGAGACGACATACATTGGAGACGGCATACAGTGGACACGCCATACAGTGGAGACGCCATATAGTGGACACGCCATACAGTGGAGACGACATACAGTGGACACACCATACAGTGGAGACGACATATAGTTGACACGCCACACAGTGGACATACAGAGGACACGACATACATTGGTCACGACATACATTGGACACGACATACAGTGGAGACGGCATACAGTGAGCACGCCATACAGTGGACACGACATACATTGGACACGACATACAAAGGACACGACATACATTGGACACGACATACAGTGGAGACGGCATACAGTGGACACGCCATACAGTGGAGACGACATATATTGGACACGCCATACAGTGGAGACGACATACAGTGGACACGCCATACAGTGGAGACGACATATAGTTGACACGCCATACAGTGGACACGACATACATTGGACACGCCATACATACAGTGGACACGCCATACATTGGACACGCCATACATTGGACACGCCATACATTGGTCACGACACACATTGGACACGCCATACAGTGGACACGCCATACATTGGACACGACATACAGTGGACACGCCATACAGTGGACACGACATACATTGGACACGCCATACAGTAGACACGACATACATTGGACACGCCATAGCTCAAACATGTGATGATTCGAACTCGAACCAATTCCTGAAACGGATGTGTTTTTTAAAACCCGCCTTGCAGCAGCTCTGATTGCAACCATACCTGCTACTGCTGCGTTATTGTCAATGGTTACTTGCCATCATACTCACTTGAATATAAGTATACGTTAATTGCGAAGCTAATAGTTCTTATCATTTTATTGGTTTGTTATTATTTGAGTATTAGTATTATGATGATTATTTTGATGATGATTGTAACTATTATTGTTGTTGTTGTTGTTGTTGTTGTTAGTATTATTAATATCATTATTATTATTATAATCATTATTAGTATCATTATTATTATTATAGTCATTATTATTATTTGTTATAATATTATTATCATCAATATCATCATCATCATCATCATCATCATTATCATCATCATCATTATCATTATTATTATCATTATCAACATCATCATTATCATTATTATTATCATTATCATTATTATAATCATCATTGTTATTATTATTATTTTTAGTGGCATCATTATTATCACCCATCTTCCTTATTATCATTATGTGTATAGTAAGTGTTTGGGGACTGTGAACAAATGGTACTTATAAGTCAAGCCGTTTTAGGATTAGGCGTCCGCAACGGAAATTGGAGTAGTTCGATTCTTGGTCAAGTTCTAACCAAGATTTTGAACGGTAGTAATGGCTTCCCTCCTTAGCGCTAAGGGTTGAGGGAATATCATTACGGCTGACGCATCGGTGTCAAGATAAACTATACCGGTAAGATTTGTACCAAGACAACGCCGTGGTATAACTGAAATACTGTTGAAAGTGAAGTTAAACACAATTTAAACAGGGAAGAAAATACATTGCCTTTTATTTGTTTAATAAATCTCTCAACATCTGTTTACACATGAGTAGAGCTCGAGGTACGTGGAAACAACCTGTAAAAACAACATAATCAAAATCAAAGCACTGAAGGTACTGGTGGGACGGATGTGTTGGTATTCGAACATTAAGGTCAGGCAAGCGGTTGCGTGTGTATGTACACAAGAGGTCACTGGAACAAATCAAATGAATACTTTGTTACCGGTCTGGAGTCAAATATGATACCCAATCGTCATGAAAGTTGGTCAGAGTGTTTGTGTGGATCACATGAGATTAAAAACAAGGCCAACAGATCAGTCCCAAGGAAAATCTTATTGATACTATAGATGTCACATTTTATAGCAAATAATCATGTAAATTAGTCTTAGTAATTGTTTGTCTTCTCAAAATCAAACAGAATGCTTGTGCTTACAGTTGAATTTTAGTTACCTTTAATCATAAGTATGTCCCAAATGAGTTATATAGGGCCATATTGCCTTTCTTGTTTAATCTTTAAATGGAATATGCCAAAGTGCAGAATATGCTAAAGTTCACTACTCCTTTACTAGACATATGCTTGGATCGAGTTTGATGATAATATGAAATAAATTCAAAATAATTCCACAGGATGTTTCTTAGGCTGTCCTCTCTCAATGGTGTTCAATGAATTCAACTCCGTGTAGAATTTTGGTTGTTGCGGCATTCAAAATCGGGAAATTGCCACAAATTTAAAAATCTTCTGAATGTTTTTGACATAGTCAATTCAAAAACCGATAGGCATACTTAAATTAAACTGCTTTATCAAAGTGACTTACCTCATTGGAAAAGGAAGGCATTCCTATTTGACAAACAACTCTTGTGTAAAACACATGCAACCGTCTGTCTGACCTTAATTTACGAATACCAACACAATCGTCCCACCAGCGCTTTCAGTGCTTTGACCCACCAGTACTTTCAGTGCTTTGATCACATCATCTGTTTGGCGTGAAAATTACTCCGCTTAGAACTATTTGCTTCTGCGGAGCTGCCTGTATTATTAGGAACGTAGTAAAACCGAAAATCCGTTTATTAATTGTGTTGACTCTTGAACGGATGACCGTCGACAACCGTCCACATAATACTTCTCCATAGATGGATTTACTTTGCCGCTTTAACGGTTAATACAATCGGAACTATTCGGGTGAATTATTAAACACGATTTTGTTATAATGTTAGGAATTGACGGAGTGCAGCTTAAATGTAATTTTGAAATGTATGAAACAGTTTACTGTAACGAATAAATAAACTAGCATGTAAGAAAGCTGTCACGTGTGCGTTTAACACCATCACCTACGCGAATATCTGTTCTGAACATAATATGAACAGTCACACATTCGAAGATGGGGGAGGAGAAAGAAGACAAGGATAATGAAGAAGAAGAAGAAGAAGAAGAAGAAGAAGAGGAAGAAGAAGAAGAAGAAGAAGAAGAAGAAGAAGAAGAAGAAGAAGAAGAAGAAGAAGAAGAAGAAGAAGAAGAAGAAGAAGAAGAAGAAGAAAAAATAGCATGCTGAATATGATTTTGATGATGATGATGAGAATGATGATGGTAATGATGATACTGATAATTGTGGTTATGATGATGATGACGACGAGGAAAAGAATGTTGATGAGGAAGACGATGAAGAAGAAACGTTTAAAGGAGATTAACAGTGTTGAACAACCTTTCCATGGCCCTCCTTTGAAGATCATACACACAGTTCCGTCTCTGTTCAGATAGCCAAACCATTCTCCATGATCTTTATCAACATGCTGAAATAAATATATAAAGGATGCAGTAAACACATCTAGCAATTAACCGTTACTTTACTTGTGTCCGTCATGCAGTAAATACATGTAGGAATTAACGGTTACTTTATCTGTGTCCATCATGCAGTAAATACATGTAGCAATTAATCGTTACTTTACCTGTGTCCGTCATGCAGTAAATACATTTAGCAATTAACCATTACTTTACATGTGTCCGTCATGCAGTAAATACATGTAGGAATTAACGGTTACTTTATCTGTGTCCGTCATGCAGTAAATAGATGTAGCAATTAACCGTTACTTTACCTGTGTCCGTCATGCAGTAACTACATGTAGCAATTAACCGTTACTTTACATGTGTCCGTCATGCAGTAAATACATCTAGCAATTAACCGTTACTTTACATGTGTCCATCATGCAGTAAATACATGTAGCAATTAACCGTTACTTTACCTGTGTCCGTCAATCAGTAAATACATGTAGCAATTAACCGTTACTTTACTTGTGTCCGTCATGCAGTAAATACATCTAGCAATTAACCGTTACTTTACTTGTGTCGGTCATGCAGTAATAATATGTAGGAATTAACCGTTACTTTACCTGTGTCCGTCAATCAGTAAATACATCTAGCAATTAACCGTTACTATACCTGTGTCCGTCAATCAGTAAATACATGTAGCAATTAACCGTTATTTTACTTGTGCCCGTCATGCAGTAAATACATCTAGCAATAAACCGTTACTTTACCTGTGTCCGTCAATCAGTAAATAAATGTAGCAATTAACCGTTACTTTACCTGTGTCCGTCAATCAGTAAATACATGTAGCAATTAACCGTTACTTTACTTGTGTCCGTCATGCAGTAATTACATGTAGGAATTAACGGTTACTTTATCTGTGTCCGTCAATCAGTAAATACATGTAACAATTAACCGTTACTTTACCTGTGTCCGTCATGCAGTAAATACATGTAGCAATTAACCGTTACTTTACCTGTGTCCGTCAATCAGTAAATACATGTAGCAATTAACCGTTACTTTACTTGTGTCCGTCATGCAGTTAACACATGTGGCAATTAACCGTTACTTTACCTGTGTCCGTCATGCAGTAAATACATGTAGCAATTAACCGTTACTTTACTTGTGTCTGTCATGCAGTAAATACATCTAGCAATTAACCGTTACTTTACTTGTGTCGGTCATGCAGTAATAATATGTAGGAATTAACCGTTACTTTACCTGTGTCCGTCAATCAGTAAATACATCTAGCAATTAACCGTTACTATACCTGTGTCCGTCAATCAGTAAATACATGTAGCAATTAACCGTTACTTTACCTGTGTCCGTCAATCAGTAAATACATGTAGCAATTAACCGTTACTTTACTTGTGTCCGTCATGCAGTAATTACATGTAGGAATTAACGGTTACTTTATCTGTGTCCGTCAATCAGTAAATACATGTAACAATTAACCGTTACTTTACCTGTGTCCGTCATGCAATAAATACATGTAGCAATTAACCGTTACTTTACATGTGTCCGTCATGCAGTAAATACATCTAGCAATTAACCGTTACTTTACATGTGTCCATCATGCAGTAAATACATGTAGCAATTAACCGTTACTTTACCTGTGTCCGTCAATCAGTAAATACATGTAGCAATTAACCGTTACTTTACTTGTGTCCGTCATGCAGTAAATACATCTAGCAATTAACCGTTACTTTACTTGTGTCGGTCATGCAGTAATAATATGTAGGAATTAACCGTTACTTTACCTGTGTCCGTCAATCAGTAAATACATCTAGCAATTAACCGTTACTATACCTGTGTCCGTCAATCAGTAAATACATGTAGCAATTAACCGTTATTTTACTTGTGCCCGTCATGCAGTAAATACATCTAGCAATAAACCGTTACTTTACCTGTGTCCGTCAATCAGTAAATAAATGTAGCAATTAACCGTTACTTTACCTGTGTCCGTCAATCAGTAAATACATGTAGCAATTAACCGTTACTTTACTTGTGTCCGTCATGCAGTAATAATATGTAGGAATTAACGGTTACTTTATCTGTGTCCGTCAATCAGTAAATACATGTAACAATTAACCGTTACTTTACCTGTGTCCGTCATGCAGTAAATACATGTAGCAATTAACCGTTACTTTACCTGTGTCCGTCAATCAGTAAATACATGTAGCAATTAACCGTTACTTTACTTGTGTCCGTCATGCAGTTAACACATGTGGCAATTAACCGTTACTTTACCTGTGTCCGTCATGCAGTAAATACATGTAGCAATTAACCGTTACTTTACTTGTGTCCGTCATGCAGTAAATACATCTAGCAATTAACCGTTACTTTACTTGTGTCGGTCATGCAGTAATAATATGTAGGAATTAACCGTTACTTTACCTGTGTCCGTCAATCAGTAAATACATCTAGCAATTAACCGTTACTATACCTGTGTCCGTCAATCAGTAAATACATGTAGCAAGTAACCGTTACTTTACCTGTGTCCGTCAATCAGTAAATACATGTAGCAATTAACCGTTACTTTACTTGTGTCCGTCATGCAGTAATTACATGTAGGAATTAACGGTTACTTTATCTGTGTCCGTCAATCAGTAAATACATGTAACAATTAACCGTTACTTTACCTGTGTCCGTCATGCAGTAAATACATGTAGCAATTAACCGTTACTTTACATGTGTCCGTCAATCAGTAAATACATGTAGCAATTAACCGTTACTTTACTTGTGTCCGTCATGCAGTTAACACATGTGGCAATTAACCGTTACTTTACCTGTGTCCGTCATGCAGTAAATACATGTAGCAATTAACCGTTACTTCACTTGTGTCCGTCATGCAGTAAATACATCTAGCAATTAACCGTTACTTGACTTGTGTCGGTCATGCAGTAATAATATGTAGGAATTAACCGTTACTTTACCTGTGTCCGTCAATCAGTAAATACATCTAGCAATTAACCGTTACTTTACCTGTGTCCGTCAATCAGTAAATACATGTAGCAATTAACCGTTATTTTACTTGTGTCCGTCATGCAGTAAATACATCTAGCAATAAACCGTTACTTTACCTGTGTCCGTCAATCAGTAAATAAATGTAGCAATTAACCGTTACTTTACCTGTGTCCGTCAATCAGTAAATACATGTAGCAATTAACCGTTACTTTACTTGTGTCCGTCATGCAGTAATTACATGTAGGAATTAACGGTTACTTTATCTGTGTCCGTCAATCAGTAAATACATGTAACAATTAACCGTTACTTTACCTGTGTCCGTCATGCAGTAAATACATGTAGCAATTAACCGTTACTTTACCTGTGTCCGTCAATCAGTAAATACATGTAGCAATTAACCGTTACTTTACCTGTGTCCGTCATGCAGTAATTACATGTAGGAATTAACGGTTACTTTATCTGGGTCCTGCAATCAGTAAATACATCTAGCAATTAACCGTTACTATACTTGTGTCCGTCAATCAGTAAATACATGTAGAAATTAACCGTTACTTTACTTGTTTACGTCATGCAGTAAATACATGTAGCAATTAACCGTTACTTTACTTGTGTCCGTCATACATTAAATACATTTAGCAATTAACCGTTACTTTACCTGTGTACGTCAATCAGTAAATACATGTAGCAATTAAGCGTTACTTTACTTGTGTCCGTCATGCAGTTAACACATGTGGCAATTAACCGTTACTTTACCTGTGTCTGTCATGCAGTAAATACATGTAGCAATTAACCGTTACTTTATCTATGTCTGTCGTGCAGTAAATACATGTAGCAATTAACCGTCACTTTATCTGTGTCCGCCATGCAGTAAATACATGTAGCAACTAACCGTTACTTTCCTGTGCGGTAGTGTGACGTCTTCACACGCTAGTCATGAATTTCAGTTCAAGTGTAACATTTTTTGTTTGTGTGAAATGACTTTTCCCTGTCTTAATAGTTGATGATATATATGTTGCAGTAGCGTCACGCGGCATTGTATTTTAAATGTCAGATCAGTTTCATCCGGAAGGCTTCGTCACTCTGTGCCCAGGAAAAAAGCTTACCTTTTTATAACAATAATCAAACACAGTGGCGAATTTCTCCAGCATTGCAGGTTTGTTTGTGATTTTGTAGGCCATTAAACACGCTATAAGCGCTTCATTGTGGGTCCACCATAGCTTCATATTCCATTCTAACTGTACTGGGCTGCAATTGAGATATAATGCACTCTCGATAACTCGAAGTCTAAAGGGAACCTATACTAAACGTGTTTGAGTTAAACGATATATTCGAATTACCGCATATTTCATTCGAATTGTACTGGGCTACAATCGAGATACAATGTACTCTCGATAACCATTCGAACTGTACTGGGCTACAATCAGGATATAATGAACTCTCGATAACTCGAAGTCTTAAGGGACCCTATACTAAACGTGTTTGAGTTAAACGATATATTTAAATTACCGCATATTTCATTCGAACTGTACTGGGTTACAATCGATATACAATGTACTCTCGATAACTCGAAGTCAAAAGGGACCCTATACTAAACGTGTTCGAGTTAAACAACTTTTGAAAAGATTATGTCTAAAGGAGAAATTGCTCAAAACGAGCAATTTCTCCTTTTGCCACATGGTTTTCAACCCTTTTCAGTAATTACACCTACATTTATAAACGATATATTCGAATTACCGCATATTTCATTCTTATTGTACTGGGCTACAATCGAGATACAATGTACTCTCGATAACCATTCGAACTGTACTGGGCTACAATCAGGATATAATGAACTTTCGATAACTCGAAGTCAAAAGGGACCCTATACTAAACGTGTTCGAGTTAAACGATATATTCGAATTACCGCATATTTCATTCGAACTGTACTGGGCTACAATCGATATACAATGTACTCTCGATAACCATTCGAACTGTACTGGGCTACAATCAGGATATAATGAACTTTCGATAACTCGAAGTCAAAAGGGACCCTATACTAAACGTGTTTGAGTTAAACGATATATTCGAATTACCGCATATTTCATTCGAACTGTACTGGGCTACAATCGATATACAATGTACTCTCGATAACTCGAAGTCAAAAGGGACCCTATACTAAACGTGTTCGAGTTAAACAACTTTTGAAAACATTATGTCTAAAGGAGAAATTGCTCAAAACGAGCAATTTCTCCTTTTGCCACATGGTTTTCAACCCTTTTCAGTAATTACACCTACATTTATAAACAATATAATCGAATTACCGCATATTTCATTCTTATTGTACCGGGCTACAATCAAGATACAATGAACTCTCGATAACTCGAAGTCAAAAGGGACCATATACTAAACGTGTTCGAGTTAAACGATATATTCGAATTACCGCATATTTCATTTTAACTATACGGGCTACAATCGATATACAATGTACTCTCGATAACTCGAAGTCAAAAGGGACCCTATACTAAACGTGTTCGAGTTAAACAACTTTTGAAAAGATTATGTCTAAAGGAGAAATTGCTCAAAACGAGCAATTTCTCCTTTTGCCACATGGTTTTTAACCCTTTTCAGTAATTACACCTACATTTATAAACGATATATTCGAATTACCGCATATTTCATTCTTATTGTACTGGGCTACAATCGAGATACAATGTACTCTCGATAACCATTCGAACTGTACTGGGCTACAATCAGGATATAAAATGAACTTTCGATAACTCGAAGTCAAAAGGGACCCTATACTAAACGTGTTCGAGTTAAACGATATATTCGAATTACCGCATATTTCATTCGAACTGTACTGGGCTACAATCGATATACAATGTACTCTCGATAACCATTCGAACTGTACTGGGCTACAATCAGGATATAATGAACTTTCGATAACTCGAAGTCAAAAGGGACCCTATACTAAACGTGTTTGAGTTAAACGATATATTCGAATTACCGCATATTTCATTCGAACTGTACTGGGCTACAATCGATATACAATGTACTCTCGATAACTCGAAGTCAAAAGGGACCCTATACTAAACGTGTTCGAGTTAAACAACTTTTGAAAACATTATGTCTAAAGGAGAAATTGCTCAAAACGAGCAATTTCTCCTTTTGCCACATGGTTTTCAACCCTTTTTAGTAATTACACCTACATTTATAAACAATATATTCGAATTACCGCATATTTCATTCTTATTGTACTGGGCTACAATCAAGATACAATGAACTCTCGATAACTCGAAGTCAAAAGGGACCATATACTAAACGTGTTCGAGTTAAACGATATATTCGAATTACCGCATATTTCATTCTAACTATACGGGCTACAATTGAGATACAATGAACTCTCGATAACTCGAAGTCAAAAAGGACCATATACTAAACGTGTTTGAATTAAACGATATATTCGAATTACCGCATATTTCATTCTAATTATACTGGGCTACAATTGAGATACAATGAACTCTCAATAACTCGAAGTCAAAAGGGACCATATACTAAACGTGTTTGAATTAAACGATATATTCGAATAACCGCATATTTCATTCTAACTGTACTGGGCTAAAATCGAGATACAATGAACTCTCGATAACTCGAAGTTAAAAGAGACTGTATACTAAACGTGTTCGAGTTAAACGATATATTTGAATTACCACGTATTTCATTCACTCTTGATAACTTTAAGTCAAAAGAGACCATATACTAAACGTGATCGAGTTAAACGATATATTCGAATTACCGCATATTTCATTCACTCCTGATAACTTTAAGTCAAAAGGGACCATATACTAAACGTGATCGAGGTAAACGATATATTCGAATTACCGCATATTTCATTCATTCCTGATAACTTTAAGTCAAAAGGGACCATATACTAAACGTGATCGAGGTAAACGATATATTCGAATTACCACATATTTCATTCACTTCTGATAACTCGAAGTTAAAAGATACCAATGAATCAATTCGAGTTATCGACGTGCTCGAGTTATCCCTTGAGATAAACTTAATTTATTTATATATTTTCAGCTTGGTCATATTTTATGTTTAAATGTTTACCATGCAATGCAAGCAAGTGATGAACACATATTTAGAAAATAACATAGTAGCAGTTCCGATTGATCGTCTTATCAATCAGAATTGCTTCTAAGCTGGTTAATGACAAAAGATCCGTTCGAGGAATGTGTTCGAGTTATCAAATAAGTCTACTCTATGGAATATTATCCACGCTGGTTCTAAACAAAAGATCCGTTCGAGGAATGTGTTCGAGTTATTAAATGAGTCTACTCTACGGAATAGTATACACGCTGGTTCTAAACGAAAGATCCGTTCGAGGAATGTGTTCGAATTATTAAATGAGTCTACTCTACGGAATAGTATCCACGCTGGTTCTAAACAAAAGATGCGTTCCAGGAATGTGTCTACTCTACGGAATATTTTCCACACCATATGTCTACAATGTTTAGCCTATGATAAAACCCGTCATCAAAACGTGGCTCTAAATGGTAATTTAGTGCATCATTATTTATTTTTTTAAATGTGTTTGTTGGTATTTATTAACCCTTTCCCATACAACAAATATAGAGCAGACGACGTAATCATCGAATAGAGTTGAAAACATGTTAAAATTGCTCATCATTATGAGCAATATTTTCTACTTTTCCCACAATTTTCTGAAAATTTGTCTGCTGCAGATGCGTAAAAAAATACGACTTATAAACATTATGGTAAAAGGAGGAACTTGCATTAGTCATAATGAGCAATTTCTCAATTGAAAAAATGTTTTCAACTTTATTTAACAATGATAATTACATTTATGCAAATATTCTATAAGCTTGTCTATATTTCTTCAAAGCCGTATGCTGTAGATTTGTTATATGTCTAGCTTTACCAGCATATGTTGTTTAAAGTCGCGTACCAAGCGACCAAGGAAGCGGATATACCATGAGCTTGAGCAAATGCTCATCAGACTAAAACAGCAACTGCGAATTGGCGAAATAGACATCATGACGTATGTTGATGCTGTTTCTAAATTAGTTGAATTAAAGTGAATATGTACAATATGTTTTAAATACGCCTACACATAAATATTCCTAGGTGTGCTATTTATATCTGTTTTAGTGCTGTATAATGCATGTACATCTGTTATTCCCGATTCAATGTTCCATGTTTAAATTCGTAGTAAGCCTATAGTACATTATTGCAAATAAAAATCAGCTCTATATGTGTGTTTGTCTTATATTTATGAACAACTTTCCCAAATTTAGAAACACAACTTTTCAGTACAGTATATCACTGTATGCCAATTATCTCCTATCAACTATATTGTTACACCAGGCAATACATCCCCCCAACCCTACCTCAATTTCTATAGGAATAATTAAAGGGACTGAATCCCATATGAGAAAAAAGAGAAAAAAATAGAAAATTGTTAAAAATTGCTATTACCTTGATGTGTTTGCATGTAAGGCATTGAGATTTGCTGACTTATGTACTACAATATATGCACACTATAAATATTGCGGAGATTTTTCGTTATTTTGCATTGTAAAATCTACTGTGTTAGTAACCCAGTAAATCTAAAAATATCGCTGTATATTTATCACGTTATCACTACAACCGAATTGACAATCTCCTTCCCAGAGTTGTTGTCCCTTACACTCACGCATACATGAATGTAATGAGTCGATAGTGTTAGAGAATGCTGAAATGAATCCACAAATTCAAATGAGCAAGAGGAAATTCCACGGTATTTTTAAACGGGAAAACACGGAGCGGACGTTTTTTTAACTGCTTATTTCCTATGAAATAATGAAAAACAAGACTTGTACAACCTTCTACAACATTCCGTTACATATATATCAACGTATTTTGGATTAATTATAATAAGTATAAAATATAACGATTTTGGATCATTATGGTGTTCAGTCCCTTTAAAGGTTGCGAAACACACCAGCGGGTTATGGGTTAAGAGGTTGGTGTCATTTATATCACGGCGACAGTTCATTATTCATGATCCCTGGTTAAACAAACCAGTACTAGGCTAGGAAATGTGCATTGCACAAGGGCACTCCACAATGACCACATCGCCGCGACTGGGGATCGAACCCGGGACGCTCGACTCAAATCCCCGATGCTGACCACTAGGGCACGGCGGATTCCTATGGGTTGAGAGGACACAGCATAGTCTGGAGTTATCTGCCCTAACTTTATATGGCCTGGCATACACCAAATAATGGTGGCGTCCTTTTGCCGTGACGTTTCAAGCAAAAGGCTATAAAGACAACCTGTGGTGTAGACCAACCGGTTATACCTTTCAAACCCAGAAACATTTTAATTAATTATTTATGTATTGATTTAAAACATTAAGTTGTATTGGTCGACTGTAGTATTTTCGTAAATCAATTGCAAATTTACTGAAGTACTTTTTATCACATGACAATACTTGTAATGTATCCGATGTAATTTTCCTTATATGTGACACGTGTAATATAACATGACCGAATCAGTATTTGTGTATTCATCCGCGAATGTTAAGGTGTATCCGGTAAACACAAACGCCACGATAGATGGACGAGGTAAAGGGACTAGTATCGGTCATAAAAATATATTTGTGTGTAATTAGTTAACAGTCTACTAAGTATTACATGTTGGAACTATTTTCTGACAGCGAAAACCCGATTTTCTTTTCGTGTTTCGTCATGTGATGAAAAGAATCTGACATTCGTTGTCATTTCATAAAGTTTATCAAACTCGTCCAAGAAATTTGTTATTAAGCTCGCCAAAGGCTCGCATAATGACAAATTTCTTGAACTCGTTTAATAAAACTTTATATAAAATGACAACTCATGTCAGATCCTATATATATGTAAAATATCGAAATATAAGAGGGGGTTACAAATCTATTCGCCATTGTTGGGGTATACCTATTGTTGGTTAATGCCAGACGTATTGATTTACTATATATATAGTACGCCGGGATACAACACTAATATAAACGCAGTGTACCTGTGACCGTCCGCATCTAGGAAGTAGAACAGTCCACCATGGGCGGGGTCCCAGCCATAGTCGAATGGGTTGTTTATGAACTTTTCAATCGCTGTTGTTATCAATTCGGCCATATTTCTCTCGGATGCATATTGCAGCAAAAACCAGCCCGCCTCTATTGAATGTCCTATGAATTGATTGTATTATTTGCGTTAGAAATGCTTTTATCTGAAATACTGTTGAAAACGGCGACAAACTACAATATAATCAAATCAATATTCCATATGTTTACTTGATAATTGAGCAGTACTACCGGATATTGACGACTAACTGCTGTCCTCAACTATAGTTGTCTCGCCTAAATAAAGCCTGGGTTAACTCCTTCCAACGTACAGATGCTTTCTGACACATGTGCAGCATACAAAGTTTGTAAACATTGTAATAAAAAGAGAAAATAATCATCATGAACAATAACCCCTGTTGTCACAATGTTTTCAAACTCTATTTAATTATTTTACTTTCATTTATGGAGATTTTCCATTATTTTGCCTATATATTTTTAACGTCATCCACTGCAGAGTTGTCGTATGTGGGAAAGGGTTAAAATAGAAAATAGTACCGTACCTGGTATCATCAGTCTACCGGAAGTTCCAGGTATTTCTTCGCCACTCAGACTGACGTTTTCTAAAACACGTGTTCCATCCCTCTGTTTAAAACATAACACAATGGCCGTTTAAAGTCATAATTTGATGGATTTTTTTTATATTTTAAATTAAATCCTTTCCCACATGTAGACACATTTTGACCATTTGCAGCAGACAACTCCTGTTTAAAAATATTGTATTAACCCTTTCCCTCATATAGACGCTATCTGAACCCTCTGCAGCAGACAGCTTTTTTTGAAAACATAGTAACAAGTAAAGAAATTGCTCAAAACGAGCAATTTCTCCTTTTGCCACAATGTTTTCCACTTTAAGGTTATCCATTCAATTATAGAGATTTTCTATTATTTGACAAGATATGTTCAAAGTCGTCTGCTGCAAAAATGTCATATGACGGAAAACGGTTAATTAGCATGTAAATGTCAAAAACCTTTTCTTGGATTATTTAGGTTATACAATCTATTTGTTGTGTACACTTCAAATATTGCTTTCCATAAGGCCTTAATAAATTAATCTGTAAATGTTCATCCAATTATGTTTTTCAAACAAAGGCTTGTAATATCATTTTCATACACAAGAAGTATAATGCTGGCACATTATTTTTTCCTACATTAAACTTCAGTAGTCAGGATACTTAATGTTTATTAACTGATCATGATCACTGAAATGACTCATTTGCTCTAAACTCAATTAACTTTTAGGAAACTGTTTTGGCATGAATATGTTTAGGTGATGTTTGCATGGTATCATGTGAACCAATTAATAAGGGGCTAATACATGTTAACACCACCAAGACGAATGTGTGATCGAGGATAGTTTATTCTGGCGTTATATTGCATATTTGTCTATCTGTCATGCTGAATTAATTTAAATAAACGTTTTTATATGCACTTTAGTTTTTCAGTTTTCCTTCATCACATAACACAGCAATTCTACCTTTAGTACTTTCAGTACTTTGATTTGACAAAATATGTTCAAAGTCGTCTGCTGCAGAATTGTCGTATGAGGGAAAGGGTTAAGAGAAGAAATTGCTCATTGATAATTCAATGTTACGTGTACACACAGACATTAACAATGAGTAGAAATCGATTAGCACTGTCGAGGAAGCAAGGAAACACATGGGTTGTTAAACTGACCTCCATGACATGACTGACACTTTGTGTTAAAAACAGCATTAAACCTCAATAAATCGTTATGTCGTCGTACACATCCTGAAGCGTCTGTAGAGGGGCTTCGAACGAACTCCGACAACACAAGACTTCAATTTGATAGTTATAGTCAGTAATCTTTCCCGCGTACAACATATATGCAGCAGACGAGTTTGAAAACATCTGGTTAAACAACCCTTTCACTCATACGACAATTATGTAGCAGAGAAAATCTCTATAATTGAATGGATAACCTATGACTAAAAGTGTAAAAACACTGTGTCAAAAGGAGAAATTGCTTGTTTTGAGCAATTTCTTCTTTTGTCACTATTTTTTCAAAAAGCTCTCTGCTGCAGAGGTGTCAGAAGGAAAGGGTTAAAATTGTCAAAAATCTCTATAAATGAAAGAATAATTATTGACTATGCTTGAATACATTTTGGTTAAATGAAACACGTGCTCATAATGGCGTCTGCTGCAGGTGTGTCAAATGCGTGCTCATAAAGTCGTCTGCTGCAGATATCTCAAAACTGTGCTCATAAAATCGTCTCCTGCACATGCGTCGAACACGTGTTCATAATCTCGTCTGCTTCAGATACGTCGAATACATACTCATAAAATCGTCTGCTGTAGATGCGTTAAAAACGTGCTACTAAAGTCATCTGTCGCAGATACGACACATACGTGCTCATAAAGTCATCTGTCGCAAATACGACACATACGCGCTACTAAAGTCATCTGTCGCAGATACGACACATACGCGCTACTAAAGTCATCTGTCGCAGATACTACACATACGCGATCATAAAGTCGTATGATATAGATTCGTCGAAAAATAGCACATTAAGTCTTCTGCTGCGTCAAATGCGTGCTCAGAAAGTCGTCTGCTGCAGATACTTAAAAAAGCCCACAGATAAGTGTGACTAACCTGGATGTGTGCCAATATTTGTTCAACACACGATTTGGCCGTATTTTCGTATTTATTTGCAGCCTAAATAAGCCCACAGATAAGTGTGACTAACCTGGATGTGTGCTAATATTTGTTCAACGCACCATTTGGCCGTATTTTCGTATTTATGTGCAGCCTAAATAAGCCCACAGATAAGTGTGATTACCTGGATGTGTGCCAATATTTGTTCAACACACCATTTGGCCGTATTTTCGTATTTATGTGCAGCCTAAAAAAGCCCACAGATAAGTGTGACTAACCTGGATGTGTGCAAATATTTGTTCAACACACCATTTCGCCGTATTTTCGTATTTATTTACAGCCTAAATAAGCCTACAGATAAGTGTGACTAACCTGTATGTGTGCCAATATTTGTTCAACACACCATTTGACCGCATTTTCGTATTTATTTGCAGCCTAAATAAGCCCACAGATA